>JAVXUO010000402.1:0-321805 GCA_033065855.1 Escallonia rubra | reverse complement strand
TTAAAGATAATTCAAATGGAAAAATCATCGGTAAAGGTAAAATTGGTAACTGTTCGATTTCTATTGACAATGTGTCTTTAGTTGATGGCTTGAAATTCAATTTCATTAGCATTAGTCAACTAATCGATAGTGAACACACATTGTGTTTTGAAGGTGATCACTACCTGATCCGCTAGGCCTCAAATGTAGGTACTTTGGTTGGTAAGCGAGACAGTAACATCTATACCCTTTCATTTGATGGGTTCGATTCTTCTCGAGAAATTTGACTTTCTGTTCAACAAAATGATACTTGGTTGTGACATCGTAGATTAGGTCATGTGCATATGGACTTAATCAAGAAATTACTCTCGAAAGAACTTGTTAGAGGCTTACCATAGTTGAAATTTGTCAAGGATAAGGTTTGTGATGCCTGTCAATACGGCAAACAATCGAAAACCTCTTTTCATGCCAAAAATGTTGTTTTTACCTCCCGTCTTCTTCAACTCCTTTATTTAGATCTTTTTGGCCTTATAAGACATGTTAGCCTTGGTGGAAAATTTTATGCCTTAGTCATTCTTGACGATTTTTCTAGATACACCTGGGTTCTATTTCTAACTCATAACGATGATGATTTTGAAAAATTCTTTAGCCTTCTAAAGCTTCTAAAAAATGAGAAGGAGTTAAAACTTGTGAAAATCCAAAGTGATCATGACGGCGAGCTTGAAAAAGATTTTATCCTCTTTTTTGATCAAAATGGCATTGCTCATGAATTTTCTGCTCCTCGGACTCCTCAACAAAATGGGGTAGTAGAGAGAAAGAATCGTACTATTCAAGAGATGGCTAGAACAATGCTTCACGAAAACTTTTTGCCAAAATATTTTTGGGCTGAATCCGTGAGCACTTCTTGTTACGTGTTGAACATGGTTCTCATAAAACCAATTCTTGACAAAACTCCTTACAAACTTTTGTCTAATCGAAAACCAAAAATTGATTACTTCGAGGTTTTCGGTTGCAAGTGTTTTATTTTAAATATTCGTGAGAATTTGGGCGAGTTTGCAAAATCTGACGAGGGTATCTTTCTTGGCTATTCCATGAAGAGTAGAGCATATATAGTTTATACTCGTAGGACTCTTGCTATTGAAGAATCAATGCATGTTGTTTTTGAAGAGTCTAATATTGAAAATCCAAGTAAGCATGCAGATGATGACAACTGGAATCTTCCCCTCAGCTTCAATAAATTAGATATTTCAACAAATGAAGAAAGCAGCTCAATTTCATCCGAAAATGGAAATACCGAAACTCAACCTCTTCCCAAGAGTTGGAGATATTTCTCTAACCACCCAAGGGAGCAAGTAATTGGTAATGTTGAACGTGGGGTAAATCTTTTATGCGTTGATTTTGCTTTTCTTTCTCAAATTGAGCCTTATCAATTTGAAAGAAGTGATGCTTGGTCTCTAGTCCCGCCTCCGGTTCAACAAAAGGTTATTGGCACCAAGTGGATTTTTCGAAACAAACTTGATGAAGATGACCATATTGTTCGAAACAAGGCTGGATTGGTAGCTCAAGGATGTAATCAAGTTGAAAGGGTCAATTTTGACGAAACCTTTGTCCCTGTTGCTCGACTTGGAGCTATTCGAATGCTTCTAGCATTTTCATGTCATATGAATTTCAAACTTTATCAAATGGACGTGAAAGTGCTTTCTTGAATGGGGTAATTCAGGAGGAAGTTTTTGTTAAACAACCTCCTGGTTTTGAAAATGAAAAATTCTCCAATCATGTTTTCAAATTGAAAAAGGCTTTGTATGGTCTTAAACAAGCTCCTCAAACTTGGTACGATCATCTCAGCAACTTTCTCATTGATCATAGATTCTCTCGTTGCAAAGTTGATATCACTCTCTTTAACAAATCTAGAAATTAACATATTCTTATTGTTCAAATCTATGTTGACGATATCATTTTTAGAGCCACTAATGACGATATGTGCCAAGAGTTTGCCGAGAATATGCCCAGGGAATTCGAGATGAGTATGATGGGAGAACTCACATTCTTCCTTGGCCTCCAAATCAAGCAATCAAAAGAAGGAGTTTTCATAAATCAGTCAAAGTGCACGCGTGAACTTTTGAAAAGGTTTGGTATGGATAATGCTAAACCTAGAGGTACTCCTATCTTTCCTAGTGTAAACCTTGTTAAAGATGTTGATTACAAAGTTTATTTGGAACGGTAAATTTAGGACTTTGGTATCCGCAAAATTATTCTTTTGATTTAGTTCGATTGCGCCGGATGTCTAGTTGATCGTAAAAGCACCAGTGGCACTTGCCAATTCTCTTGTGTCATGGCATAGTAAGAAACAAACATCCGTAGCACTTTCCATAGCCGAGGCGAAATATGTTGCAGCAGGTAGTTGTTGTGCTCAAGTTCTTTGGATGCATCAAACCTTACGAGATTTTGGCGTTTTCTTAGATAATATTCCTATCATGTGCGATAGTAGCAGTGCCATCGATATTAGTAGAAATTATGTTCAGCACTCTCGCACAAAGCACATCGATATCCGTCACCACTTTCTTAGAGACAATGTTCAAAAAGGATTGATAGAACTCAATAAAGTAGGCCCAGGAGATCAACTTGCTGATATCTTTACAGAACCATTGGCTAAAGCAAGTTTTTGTTCCCTTTGCCGTCACTTAGGATTGTGTGATCTTAGCTAGATGACGTTTCAAACCCTATTTTCTGCTCTTTTTCGGTTGACAAAATGCGAATTTAGTGGAACAAATTCTAATTGCTCTCACCTGATCTTTTCAGTCGAAGGAAATGACCTTTCCTTCGAATGAAAACTTTTTGGTCGGCTGAAAAGCTTTCAGTCGAATGAATCTTTCTTTTTCGCTCCTGTCAACTGAACTGTTCCTTTCAGTAGAAGGAAATAAACTCCCTTCGAATGAAAACTTTTCGGTTGAATGAAAAGATTTTCATTTGAATGAATTCTTCACCAATTTACATCTGTCCTTTGAAGTTTTCCTTCTACTGAATCTTAAGTTTCATTCGAACAAAACTTTGGCTTTTTACTGTCGTCTTCTTACGGACCCTTTCATTCAAATGAATCTTGGCTTTCATTCAAATGAAATATTTCGTCTATACATAACCCCTGTTTCACTGTTTACTTTTTACAGTGCATACACCACTTTTTACCAAACTCGTTTAACTTCTCAAACTCTATTCTCACTCCTTATTTTCTTTTATTTCCTTGGACGCACCATCCACGCGCGGCCCACGTTCCCGACTTTGCCTCAGACTACAAGAAGACACTGACCGTGAACCTGAAGTTCTACCCGTCCCCACTCGTCACGGCACACGTACCTCTGCTCCTGCTGTTCCTACAAATCCCTTTCTTTCAACCGCTATCCCTAACACTCCAGGGACAATTGCTCCTTCCTCTTCTTCTGCTCTTCCACCCACCTATCCTCCACCCACCTGTCCCTACATATCTCCTTAGGAAATTCTCTATTTACCTCACTTTTTTGAAACAACTGAAGACCAAATAAACTATTAAACTCAATTTGCTAGTCGAGAGATTGTCCTAGGTCGCCCTTGTGACCTTGATCTTATGACCCAACTTGGAGTCACTCCCTTCTTTGTCTGAATGGGGTGTACATCTCTTCTTTTCACACCCTCTGAATACTATCCTCATTTGGGACGCATGTTCTACGCCAACATTTCGTACAACTCCAACACTTCCACCACTCTCAAGTCTTATGTAAATGGTGTGACTATTCGTCTCACTGCCACTTCCTTAGCCCAAATTCTCGAGTTTTCCAACCAATCCTCCGTCGTCGTACTCTTCATCCTACTTGAACAAAGTCAAACATTGTACGATGATCCTTCTTTCACTCCAGCTAAAAAACCTATCATTACCGAACTTCCACCCATACACCGTTTTTTACACTTTATTCTCACCTATAATCTTGCGGGTCGTTCAGGCTCTCACGCTTCCTTTACCTATCTTGACATTATTATCCTCACCCACTTTATTCGCGGTTCTACACTAAATCTTGTGGGTATAATGATGATGAACATGGCCTCTCGCAATAAATAAATAAATAATGCTCATCTTCCTTACGGCCTCCTTCTTTCTAAATTTTTTGCTCACTTCAGAGTTCCCCTTTCCGCTTCTATCTCTGAGTGCATTCCCATTCCTCTCTCTCATTGCCTCAATATCATCACTCTTCGTCGAGCCAACTTCACTGTTAGAACTGACCCCACAACCCAAGTCTTGTCTCTTGAAAGGACAACACCACCACAGTCACCTCATGCACCTACTTCCTCCACTGCACCAAGTTCCTCCCTTCCACCACCTCACTCCTCTGACCCTAGCTCTTCTGCGTCGCCTCCCCCTCTTGAGCCTCTTTTCAGTCCATCAAATGATTTTTCCTCCATCAATTTTGATAATTTTCTTACTTCTGACACCTCATCTCTCGCCTATCTAACGCCGTCCAACTTCTACTCGAGTCCCAAACTACCCTAGCCACCACTGTCACAGCCAACCAAAATGCTATTCTTCACCACTTATCTAATCTCCAGAGCTCTTTAAACCAACTTCTCTCAAATCAAATTGATTTCCACAATCTCTTAAATGATCTTCTCTCAAAAATTTCCTCTCTTCCCCTTAACCACACTCCAATCTTGACCGCTTGACTCGCATGTAACAAGATCTGCAACATCAGCATGAAGCTGCTCTTCAAGCCAATCGTCACCAAGCCTATTTATCTTTGTGCATCCTGACTGAGCAGAACCAGTTTTTTACGCATCAGATCTTCGACCAATCACATGGTTTTTACGTGACTCGTCCCGACATCTTTCCATACCACCATGGCGGAACTGAAGGCGAGCAGTGATTTTTCAATCCAAATATCCCTTATAATCCCCCAATGCAGCGGTCGCCTCGTGTAGTCGAAGTTGTCAAAATTTTTACTTCTGATCTTCTCCCGGCTCCGGATCCTCCTTCCTCTACCCAGGGTGAACGCCGTCCCCATTAGAATTTTTTTAGCCCTCTTGTTTTTTCTTTTTCTTTTTCTAACTTTGACGCTTTCCCCACTTTTTGATTTGACAAAGGGAAAGAACATTTTATTGTACGTGGAACACATTATTGTACTTGAATTATTAAACTCATTGTTGTAGAATCTCTCTTTGCAAATATTAAACAGTTCATAATTTTAGTTCTCTGTTGATGTTATTTTATCCAGAGAAGTATGTTGTATTATGTGAGATTAATATATTGTCATCATAAAAAAGGAAGATATTGTTGACTTTAAAAGTCTAGATTCATTATTTTGATGATTTCAAGATTACTGCTCTAACATTACTCTAACAATGTTATTGAAACCAATAAAACAACCCTAGATGGGGGGTGAATAGGGTTTTGGAAAATTAATGGGAAATTTAAACTAAGCACAATCATAAATCTCAATCAAACCAAGTAATACTTTCATCAAGATGCTAACTACACAATCTCAAGAAATTATAGTGCAATAAGTAAAGAGATTGAGTTAGAGATACTTGACAAGGAGATTTAAATGGTTCGGCTTGAATTACCCTCAAGCCTACATCCACCTCTTCAAGGAAGTCCCTTGCAAGAGCACTAGAATCCACTAGCAACAATCTTCTTCCGGGTCAAGATCAAAACCCTTACAACACTTGGTGATATCCCCACACCAAGCACAAGCCTTGAATCCACAAAGCTCACCCAAGACTTGACAAACCCAAGCCTTGATCACAATCCTTTTACAAAGATCAAATGTGTACAAAGAAACCTTCTTGAAAGGAAATGAGTACAAATGAAGCTCTAGTACAATAGAGAGATGAGAGAATTGATGACTTGAAGGATGCTCACTCTCAATCAAAGAATTGCTCACAAAGATGCTCTCTTTAATGATGTAAAATCATGAAGATGAAGAGAGATAAGTTTAATCTATGAGCCTTGATGTTTCTCTAATGAATGGAGGCTTAGAATGTGGTTTTCATGGTGTATAATGAAGCCCCAAATCATTTATATAGAGATCAAATGAAATATAGCCGTTATAGGCATAAAGTGGGCAAAACTGCCATTGCAGTCGACTGTAATCCAATGCAGTCGATTGTATTCCCTCGAAAATAGCCGTTGGAGTTTTGTCCTCGAAAATAGCCGTTGGAACTGAATTTTGACCAATGCAGTCGACTGCATTGGAATGCAGTCGACTGTATTCAATTACAGTCGACTGTATTACCCTACTGCCTATAGGCTGCCTCACGGAACCCCCTTTCCTATTTTGGGCATAACTTTCTCTAGAAAAGTCGGATTGAGGAAAGCTAATGAAAAGTTTTTTGCGTTGGAAAGCTAATGAAAAGTTTTATCAAGATATGAAAAGATTAGCACCAAAAACATTTTTGAGAAAATCTGAGTAAGCTCCAAAGTTCACTCATTTTCAAGAACCACGCTTGTGTGAATGATTATGAACTCACATGCAATGCACAAGGTGTCCTAAGGTCTTTTTAGGTCATAGTCATCAATCCAAGCATCAAACCAAGACTAGTTACATAATAGTAAAGATTAATTATAATCGATAGTAACTTAGCCGATGCATTCTTTGTTACTCTTCGACATTGGACTTGATGAAGCTTCTATAGCATGTCCACTATAACTTTAAGCTTCTTTGGCTTTAATCCATCTATCAAACTTCTCAAATGTGTCTTCATGAGTGTGCATGTATATACCTACAAAGAATACACTCAAAGCACACATTAGAACATAATCAATGTGCAGTTATCATCAAAACAAGATGTAAGCCTAGGTTATCCAACCGTAGGGCTAACAGTTATTGAGTATGATATCAGGATCAATCATAGCATGGAATATTCTCTGGTAAAAAACTTTGGACTTGGACTTGGACTTAGTTTATTTTTCTTTCTTTGTAATAAATCTAAAGCTAAGCCTTCTTAAAGATCTACCAAGAAATAAAAAGGACAAACCAAGAAGTCTACATCTTAAAAAGATTTTCATTTGACGGAAACCACTTTCATTCGACTGAATCCTTCAATCAGTTGTCTCATATTAAACTTGATTTTCATTCGAAGGAATGCATTTTCATTCTACTGAAAACACTTCGGTTCAACTGCATCCTTCAGTCATTTGTCTTAATTTACTTGGTTCTCATTCAAAGGAAAACACTTTCATTCGACTGAATTCTTTAGTCTCGATTGTCCTTTATTAAACTTGGTTTTCTTTTGAAGGAAAACACTTTCATTCAACTGAATCCTTCAGTCAATTATCTTATTTTAAACGTGTTTTTCATTCGAAGGAAAAGGTTTCCATTTGAATCAAAAGTTTTCATTCGAAGTCTTTACTTTTCATTCGACTGAATGTTTCGGTATCACCAAAATATATGTGTTCTTCTAATTGCTTCGAATGAATCTTTGATTCATTCGACCGAATTCTTCAGAGATGTCTTAGCTGAAAATCCATTCGAATGATTTGTAATATTCATTCGAATGAATCTCTGTGTTATTCCTTTATCTTTTTTTTTCAACAGTTATATTCCTTCAAGTATAAAAGGGATCCTTAGAGAGTTTATTCTTAACCTTTTCCAATCTCTGAAAAATCTCTCTCATTATTCTCAAAAGGACTCTCTTAACTTATTCATACATCTTTATACTATTCCTTGAGTGAGTTCCTTGTTTAAGATCTTGAATAACAAGCTTCTTGGTTAAGTTCTTTAAGGTTTCAGATCTTCTCATCTAAGAAAGCTTAGCTCATTTGTTTTCATTGTAATATCTACTCATTGAGGAGTGTGAACTGTATTTCAATTGCATTCTTCATTTCAGTTGTAATTGTTGAAAACCTTGAAGGGGTTTCAGATCTGTACTGTGGTTTGAGCTAACACTCGAAGCTAGCTGATTAGTGAATGGCTCTAGTAGGTCTCCCTTGTGTGGAGTGCTCGGGGACTGGAAGTAGGCAGGTAGGGCCGAACCAGTATAAATCTTTGTGTCGATCTGTGATTGCTGTTATCTTGTTAGCTAAAATTTTAAATTCCTGATTAGAGCTATAAAAACGTATTCACCCCCCTGTAAGTGTGTTTAGGGACCTACAAAGGTATCATTACAGTTAAACATAGTCTTAGACAAATTGTAATTGAAATCTAAAACTTAAGATAGAAAATTATGAAAAGGACTTGCTCTATATTTTAATCTTCAAATAACATATACATGAAACTTATAATAGATTAGATATTAACAAGAGAACATAAAATGCAGGGGATATTTTGACCCTCAATAATCATCCCTACAAGAAATCGCCATCACTAGACAGAAGGAAACGAGATGGATAATAAATGATATTGAGAGTCCTAAGTGATGGTATTTTGAATTTTAATGGTGATGCTTGCAAGGAAAAATGGCTAAAATTTTAAAAGTGGATGATAGAATTTTTTTAAAAAGATCCTTGAAAGTTATAACTACTAGATTTGTTGCCTAAGCAATTGAATTTTTACATGTCACCTGTAAGATCCCTTGAGTTCATGTGATTATTGGTTTTAAAGATGCAACATTTAAGCTCCTAACTCATTTCATTTTACAAACTTTGTTATATAATTTATCAATCATAACTTCTTTTTGTTAAGCACTTTACTTCTGACAATTTTTTTTGAGTAAATTTTGAACTTTCATTAATATCAATTAGTTACAATTCAAATTTTTTCTTAGTTTGACTTCTTAGACTTATATACATGCAATAGAAATGTATTACAATAAATTGGACAATACAATATATATACTTGACATTGATTATCGCTCAAACACTTTCTTTACTTTTATTATTCTAATGTCAAGTATGCAGTGTTTCATGAGAATTAAATATTTGTGGAAGAGTTTGAAACTCACTACAATGTCTGTGTACCATAGATAACAAGATATAGTAAGCAACATTCAAGATTTTATTAACAATTCAGGTTTGAAAGAAAGACCATATTTTGTGCAAAGATTTTTCCGTACTTCGAGTCTTGGGTTAGCACTTAATAACTGATTTACTTATTATGGTGTAATTATAATAATCGGAATAGTTAATTTCAATTATTTTTTTTCACAAAGATTTATAACTTTTATGTTTTAAATCTCTCTATAACGTGCAAAACACGTGATCCTTTACTAGTATATTATAAAAGTACGGATGAAGTTAAGCTAGTTTTTATTTTTAATTCTTAGAATGTTCTCTTTAAATTGATGTCTTCATAAATGATTATGGGTGAATAGGGTGCTTCTGATTTAGAACTTTTTTCCCATAAAGTACCTTTTTTGGATTAGTGTCATTAAAAGATAATGATATTTTTGACTTCTTATAGGATATCAAGCTTCTTTCCTTAGAATACCCTCATTGGAATATACTATGTTTTTGTATGAACTAAGGATTGTTTTGACTTTTGGTAAAGTAAAAAGGACACAAATCCTATAAAATCACCCTTAAACACATACATGGTCCCTATACATCGTTATCTGAGAACCATATCAGAACCTATCTCTATTCACATTATAACTAATTTTTTTTGAGTTATTATATATTCTCCATCAAATTGATTAAAGAAAACAACCACGTGTTTCAACATGTGCGCTCGCATTATGTGTGTGTGTGTGTGTGTATAATGTGTGTGACAGCATGCAGTGTGTGGTATGTTTGCAGGTGTGTGTGTGGCGGTGTATTGTGCATGTGTATGTGTGTGTGCGCGCGCGCGCGTGTGTGTGTGTGTGTGAGAGATAGACAGTGTACGTGTGTGTGTGTAATCAATGTGTGGGCATATACAGTGTGTGTGCCGTGTGTGTATGTGCATTTGCACCCTGTGTGTGTGTGGCGTGTGTGTGTGTGTAACCTGTGAGTGTAGGTGTGTGTTGCCATGGATTGATCAATGTGCTATTGGGTATGAAAAGGAAGCATGTAGAGAGTATAACGTGTCAACGTCGAAATACTCTCTACCAACACTTCCTCTCTACACACTACTCATATTTCTTTCTCTTTTCCGACTAGGATTCATTGCTGATGTTTCGTTAAGCACTATGAGACACTGAATTCTTCTCTAAAGGCTATATAACTGCTTTCCTACCAAACCCATTTCTTTAACGTGATAACACTTATTTTCCTCATCCATTGGTATCTTTATCTTCTCTTTGCGACCACAGCTATCTGGTCCTCCATCAACTGCTGCCTTAACTCTTTTCACTTCACTTTCCACTTTATCTCCACTTCCACTGTCCAACAACTCCACATAAAAGAATATTTTTCATTTGATGGTAACATACAGGAAGACATCAACTTAGACTTACATGATTCCTCTTAACGAAAAAATCATCCGCAACGCACTTGAAGGCACATAGAAGATATTCTTGGCAATTTATAGAAACCCGTGTGTTCTCTTAAAGGAAGATTCAACGTCGCATCAATGAATGCTGGGCACTATAGGGACATGAACGAGTCATAAAAGTATTCTCAGTTTTCCTTTTTCAATTTGCTGTCTCTTCAGATGCCTAACTAGTTTTACAGAATGGGTCGTGGAACATCTATGGGGCGCTACTGCTTCTGAAAGCATAGTACCCACATGTCATATATTCTATGGTAAAATTCCACATGGTTGATCTTTGGGTATGTGTGAGTCACGTACTAAGTGATTGTTACCATTATCGCTTCGTGGAAATGATAGGGCTTGCAGCTGGTATACTTCTTGAGATTGACTGGTCGGAGCAAAGACAAAAGAACAAGGATTATTTTTGTATAAAGGTGCGTATCATCCTTTGATGCACCTTTCCTTCCCGGTGTGTTTATACATCTCCTGGATAATCTTGATGTCAAATACTCCGGTGTACATATGAGAGGATGTTCAACGACTTGCTTCTAGTGTGGCTGTATCAGCCACCACAACACCCAATGCAAATCTTCTTTGCCCACAATCGTTGCTCTCCTGGCCAATCGAACAACGCATATTCCAGGCCTAGATTTTTACAAAACATTTTATTTAGATAACAATCCAATGTTTGCTAAACCTTTACGAGCTATACCCAATTAGGACTAGAATATGACTTCCCAAATCTCCATTTTTCGTGGTAATGATGGACTCCATATCAACCATGCCTTTGAGGCTTTCTCATCCAGCCCATCCTTGGAAGTCAGTGATGATGAATCATTTGCAACTACTGTTAACTCCCTCAACTCAATTCGGGTGAAAATGAGGTAGACATATTACCTGAAGCTGAGGGGAATGTCATTCATCCTGAAATGGAAATACCCGAAAACAACATAGCATATATGGATTTAAACCCAGATCCCATCCCTAACGAATGGGTTACAAATTTGAACTGTCAAATGAAAACTCAGAAACCAAATGACGAGATGGAAGAGAATTCTAAAGTTGAGTCCGATCAATTTGCCAATTTGCGTTTTATTTATGACGTTTTTGCACAACTGGAAAAATTACCGATGGAGGATATGATGGACTTAGACATGAATATCGACATTGAGAAAATATTGGAAGATAGTATTACATACGATGACATCAAGGCTGAAGAAATAAACTGTGCAACAAAATTGGAGGAAGATGTATGTAACATCCCGGGCATCTGTAGCTCCATCGCCCTGAACTCCCGGAACATTAACCTACCATATCACATCAAATCTGTCAAATCCTATTTACTAACACATACTTCAAAACATCTAATTCGACATCAACTAAAATTCCTCAAAATACAAGATTACAAAATAGCTTAACTTAAATTGTTAAAACTTAGGTTCTTTACAACTCAAGTTCTTATAGAATGAGTAAATAGCACCGACCCACGCAGGGGTCTCACTCCACAGTACTGTTGGGCTTACCAGAATCTCACACAGACTCTAAACCCCTTCCTGAGCATTCTACAACTGATCACCTGCAGAAGGGAGTCAAACGAAAGGTGAGCTTTTGAGAGCTCAGTAAGGTCGTACAAGGACCATCGAAGGAATTACAAAATGATTCAAAAGAATCCATCCGATGATAATTTTCAAAAATATTTTGAACGATCTAAATAGTTTGATGATTTCCAAAACTATCAAAATTAATCATAAATAAATACCAAAATAAATATTAACAATCACGACAGGTTCAAAAATGAGCATTAAAATATCATTTTCAAAGCCATCGTTCCAAAATAAAATGATGATTTTCCAAAGGAATTTAAAACGAGTTCAAAGAGGGAGGGGTGTGTAGTGTGAAATTTTATAAGTGTTATGTGTGTGCGTGAAAAAAAAGGGGGACGGGAAGAGCAGCAACAACAGGGCTACTGCTGTGGTGTGGTGCATGTGTAGGTGGGTTTATGAGGAAGTATGGGTGTATTGTGTAAGTATATGTGGGTGTAGTGGTGATTAAGGTGTATTATGGGTGTGAAATTAGGCGGGTGAGAGGAGAATTTCATGAGTGTGGGGGAGTGGGGTGCTCGGCACTGGGAGGAGGAAGAAGATGTGTGTGTATTAAGGTGGGTTACTACGTGTGTTTAATTCAAGTGGCAATAAATAGTGATTGTAAGTGTCGCCAAAGGTAGCTAGATTTTCTATAGTCCATTGTTTAAATTTTTTAAAAAAGTTTAAGCTAAATTTAGACAAAGTACAAAAAAAAGACTAATTATTTTTATGAAATATAAAATATGAAAAAATTCAGATTTTTTTAGGGTCGGGAAGGGGGTTAATTGACGAGGTCATTGTGAAATATCATGGTCATTGTGAAATATCATTGTAAAATATGAAAAAAATTCAGATTTTTTCGAGGTCGGGAAGGGGGTTAATTGACGCGGTCATTGTGAAATATCACGGTGAATTTAAAAATAGCAAACTAACGCAGTTTCACGTAAACATTTTATGAGGACCTTAAAATGGTGAGACGCTTCAATATCTAAAGTTTTGAGACATTTCAAATCCGATAACTATTTTTAGCGGAACTGACTTTCGAGCGCTCTGTTAATTGTCGGTTAGGAATTTTTTAGCGAAAGTTTTCACATAAGTCGGGGGATGTTTGAGTTATTGATTAATTGAGAATGTAAGGTGAAATCATTTTTCTTAGTCCATCCAGTTGGTGTATCTTGTAGTTTGGCGATAGCGTCGTTGGGGACGTACATTCTCTGTGAGTTCCTTTCTTGCGATAGCATCTCTTTTAATTACTTGAGACTGAGATGAACATCCCGTAATGCGGCACATTATATGAAAGGGAGGCCTGTCAAGTATTATCACCGGCAAAAAGGATGTATGGTGCACGAGTCGAGTATGTCGTATTTGGTCGGGTCTAATCAGTCGGTCTGAGTCTGCATTGCACTTGACTTTATCTTGATGTTAACAATTTTAATGGCTTGTATTTCATTAATATTTAATTTGGCTGTTACTGATTTGATATTCACTTGCATAGTCTGTCAGTCAGTTAGTCTTGTCCATAAAAAAATGGAAATAATGTTCTTCTGTTGGGCCTTAAAGCCGCCCAGTCTGACGAAAAAAAAATTGTTTGGCCATTAGGTTGATGCTGTGCTATTTATTGAACTCTTGATTTTTTGGTATTGTAACACCCCGAACCGTGATATTGTCTAACCGGTTAGTTATTATTTAGGCGACGACTTTTATACATGAGATTTAGCATCGATTTCCATTAGTGAGATTTTATCGACAACTTTTAGCGACAAAAAATTTTGGGAAAATCATAAGTTATAATTTAAAGATAGAAATTGTTAGTGATAGTGATGCACGTACTTAGTACAATTAGCGTAAATGATAATTCATAATTTAAAGATAGAAATTTTAAGTTAGCATCGATTTTTTTATTTTGTAACTTTAGTGACGATTAGTGTAACAGGGTTAACCATAAATATATGTTTAGATTGGGGACTATTAAACACATAAAATATTACAACAAAATTTGAAATAATTTTTAAATTATGTCAACTCTTTTAATTTGGAAAGAGAGGGAACCAAGGAGAGAGAAATGAGAATTTTACTTAATGGGAATCTTCGGTTACAATTTACAAAGGAGAGAGCATTTGTTCTTCGGTTACAGCATATAGAAGAGAGAAGAGACAGAGAGAGCAGATTTTGCTCTACAGTTACGGAGGGAAGAAAGAGAAGAGAAAGAGAATTATACAGAGAAGAGGTGTGTGTTCGTGAGAAATTGAGAGAGAGCCACACAAAGGAAGAAATTGTACCCAGAAAGAGACAGAGAGAAAAGGATGGCAGATTGAAATTCCGGCGAAAAAGATTTCCAGTAAGGCTCCTTCAGATCTATGTCTCTAATCTATGTATATATATATATATATCTCGTTGGTTTATGGATGTGATATACATATGTAAAACAGTGCATATGGGTTTGAAATCAGTTGAGTTTAAATGAGCATTCCATGTGCCAAGTTTACTGTAGTGCCCTGAACTATGAAACTGGATAAATGTTTTGTTATGATTAATGCTTAGTTGTTGTTGTGTCTATTTTTACTGTTGTTTATGATGCTTAACTCTAGTTCATATTAAGTTATGTTATGCAACTCTAGTTAAGATTAGGTGGAAACTAGTTAGCCACTTGTCAATCATCACATGGATGTATTTTGCATATAAATATGGTGTAAGTTTGCAAGAGAAGCTGAGTGAAATATACCAGATTTTTGGTAAACCCATCTCTCTGTTTCATCTCTCTATTTTCTACTCAATTTCGTAGGTCTACAGTAAACCCCCTAAAACCACTTCTTCTTGCTGTCAAAACATCCCCCACATGCTGAAAATCAGCCACCAACAAATGGTACCAGAGCTGTGCTGATTTAGAAGGTCTGGGATTGAAAGAAAGTACAACAAATAAGTGAAATTCCATCTAAGATATCATGGCCAACATTAGTTCTTCAAACCAGCAAGTAAGTATTCTGCCTTTTGATTGTGAAAACTATGATTTCTGGTTTGTAAAGATGAAGACAATCTTTAAATCACTTGGCCTTTGGGAATCAATAGTAGAAGGGTTTACTGAACCTAATACAACAGAGGGTATGACTGAAAATCAGAAAAAGAAACTAGATGAAAAGAGAAAGAAAGATGCAAGTCCTCTTTCACTCATTGAAAGGAATGTTACTGATCTAATTTTTCCAAGAATCATGAGAGTTGAAAATGCAAAAGAAGCATGTGAAACTCTAAGAAATGAGTTCCAAGGTGATGATAAGGTGAGAGCTATCAAACTTCAATCTCTTAGAAAGGATTTAGAGAACATGAAAATGAAAGAGGATGAAAGTTTGAAGGATTATTCCAGCAGATTTCTTGAATTGATAAATCAAATGAAAACTCATGGTGAAGATATTAGTGATCAGAGAATTGTTGAGAAGACTTTAATTAGTTTACCAGAAAATTTTGATCCTATTGTAGCTGTTATTGAAGAAACTAAAGACCTCTCAAACTTAAGTGTTCAAGAAGTGATGGCCTCACTGAAATCCTATGAGCAAAGAATGGCAAGACACACTGAAAAGCTATAGAGAGTGCTTTCCAATCTAAGCTCAATGTTGGCAGCAAGAGCCAAGAAAGAAAACCACAGAACTTTGATCAACTTAAGGGAGAATCAAGTCGAGGTGGAAGATATGGAAGAGGAAGAGGTAGAAATAGAGGAAGAGGCAGAGGCAACTTTGGTAGAAATTATAATTTTGAGAATCATTCAAAACCTTGCGGTGTTTGTAAAAAGATGAGTCATGATGAAAAAGATTGTTGGTTCAAGGGACAACCACTGTACAATGTCATAGATGCAAGAAGTTTGGCCATGTGCAAAAAGATTGTAGAGTGAAATTACATCAACAAGCAAGCTTCACAGAAGAGAAAGAGAGTGAAGCAAGCCTATTCTATGCATGTCAAAGTGCAACAGAGAAAAATGATGAGATGTGGTTCCTAGACAGTGGTTGTAGCAACCATATGACGAGAGAAAAAAAGCCTTTTTCTCGACATGGACAACATTGTCAACACCAAAGTGAAGCTTGGGAATGGTACTATAGTTCAAGCACAAGGCAAAGGCACGAATGGTGTTCAAACAAAGCAGGGGACCAGGTTTATACGTGATGTTCTTTTGGTTCCAGATTTGGAGCACAACCTACTTAGTCTTGGACAGCTTTTGGAGAATGATTACTCACTTCAATTCCAAGATAAGTGCTGCATAATTTATGACAAAAGAGGGAGTAAAGATGTTGTAACAAAGATAAAGATAGAGAAAAACAGAAGCTTTTCAATAAATTTCAGATATACAAGTGGAGTTGCAATGAAAGCTTCAATTGTTGAAGATTCATGGTTGTGGCATCGAAGGTTTGGTCACATAAACTTCAAAAATCTGAAGTTGCTGCATAAAGAAAACATGGTGCAAGGCCTCCCCACCATAGAAGAAAAACATGAAGTTTGTGAAGGATGTGCTTTTGGCAAGCACCATAGACAATCATTTCAGAAAGGAGTAGCATGGAGAGCAAAAGAGAAGCTTGAGCTAGTCCATACTGATGTTTGTGGACCTATGCAAACTCTCTCTAATACTGAAAATATGTACTTCATTCTTTTCATCGATGATTATACTCGTATGACATGGGTATACTTCATAAGGCAAAAATCTGAAGTTTTTGGTGTGTTTAGAAAGTTTAAATGCCTTGTTGAAAAGCAAAGTGGTTGTTTAATTAAAGTCTTGAGAAGTGACAGAGGAAATGAGTACACTTCAAATGAGTTTCACAAATTTTGTGAAGATGAAGGAGTGGAAAGACAACTCACAGTTGGCTACACTCCACAGCAAAAAGGTGTGTCCGAAAGGAAAAATCAAACGGTTATGGAGATGGCAAAATCAATGTTGCATGACAAAGGAATTCCTAGATTATTTTGGGCTTACAACTATGTATTTGATTAATAGATCACCAACCAAAGTTGTGTTGAATCAAACTCCATTTCAAGCATGGAGTGGAAGAAGACCATCCGTTAGACACTTTAAAGTGTTTGGAAGCATTTGTTACTCTTAAGTGCCAAAAGAGAAAAGAAGTAAGCTAGATGAAGCAAGTGAAAGGTGCATATTTGTTGGCTATAGCACAATCTCAAAAGGTCATAGGCTGTATAACTTGCAAAGTAATAAAATTATCATTAGCCGTGATGTGCTATTTGATGAAAATGCTTTGTGGAATTGGGAGGACAACAAAGTTGAGAAACAAGGAGTTCCATTTGATGTCCTTCAAGAAAACTCAACTCAAGAAGATGAAAATGGTGAAGATTCACCTCCAAATACACCAAGGGCAGATTCATCATCAAGCTCATCATCAACAAGCTCAACTCCAAGAAGAATGAGAAGTTTGAGTGATGTGTATCAAACTTGTAACTTATGTGTTACTAAACCGAAAAGCTTTGATGAAGCAATAAAAGAGGAAGATTGGAGGACAGCTATGCAAGAAGAAATCAAAGTTATTGAGAAGAACAGAACATGGGAGTTGGTTGAAAAGCCAAAAGATAAAGAAGCTGTTGGCGTGAAGTGGATTTTCAAGGTGAAACACAACCCCGATGGTTCAATTCAAAGAAAGAAGGCAAGGCTTGTTGCTAACGTCTATGTACAACAGCCCGACATTGATTTTCATGAAACGTTTGCTCCGGTAGCAAGACTTGATATCGTTAGAGCCTTGATTGCACTCGCAGTAAGCAAATGGTGGTTATTGTATGAACTTGATGTCAAATCTGTATTTCTAAATGGAGAGTTGAAAGAGGAAGTCTATGTAGATCAACCTCAAGGATTTGTGATTAAAGAAGATGAAGAAAAAGTGTACAAGTTGCACAAAGCACTATATGGGCTGAAACAAGCACCTAGAGCATGGTATAGCCAAATAAATGATTATTTCACTAAGAAAGGCTTCAAGAAAAGTGAAAGTGAACCTACCTTGTATGTGAAACATCAAGGTGAGAAAGGTATTCTCATTGTTGCTCTTTAAGTTGATGATTTGCTCTTTACGGGCAATAGTGAAAAGATGATCAAAGATTTTAGAAAGGAGATGATGAAGAAGTATGAAATGAATGATATGGGGCTGCTCAAACATTTTCTTGGCATGGAGATTCACCAAGATGATGAAGGTGTCTTTATTTGTCAAAAGAAATATGCTGAAAAGGTGCTAAAAAAATTCAGAATGTATGGCTGCAATCCTAAAGCTACACCACTCATTGTGGGGGAGAAATTAAAGAGAGAAGATGGTGGAAGCAAAGTAGATGCAACCTGAACCCTACTTCATCGTTCTGATTTCAAATGTTTTATTACGAAAACTTTATGAACTACATTGATTCGATTTTATGTTTGATATAAAAGATGTTTTAAAAAACTGTCCATGAAACCCTAATTTGAGCCTGATAGCGATCGTTTGGAATTCGTTATTCTCATCTGTTTATTTAATTCAATCATTGTAAAATATTTTGAATTGTGTGTTAAATTCCTTGAATATTGACATGAGTTAGTAAATCTGGGAGTCATAAGGATGGTCTGTATTGTTGGAGTTATAAGGATGGTCTGTTGGTTGGGTTAAACTAGTACTTAGATGGACTGGTCGGTGTACATATGCATATGTAAAGTGTATCGAGCACTGCTGGGGTGACTTTGCTACAACGTACTACTTATGTTCAATGTTTCATGTCTATGTTTTATTGCACTTGAACTATTTTGAGATAACTATTGATTTAAGGGATTGAGTTGATTACTCGTCCCTATGTCTATATCGAAGTGCATTGGTTTCATTTATAAATATGTTTAAAAGTTTTTATTTGACTTCAATATAAAATCGTCTCAATCGTTTTGTTTGTTTAAATCTTTGATCGACCTTATTGGGCTCTCAAAAGCTCACTCTCCTTTGATTTCCTTTCTGCATGTGATAATCAGCATTTAGGTTGAGGTTGCATGCGTGGATTAGAGCCAAGCAAGGAAAAAGAGAATTTAAGTTTAACCTTGGTCATTAGAACCCCTGCGTGGGTTAATATTGTTATTTAAGAATTTTTAGACTTAGTTTAATGTATCATTTATGACAGCCTACTGAGAATATGGTTTGATTAAAGGTTTAGCTGCTCTGATGATGACTGACCATTTGATTATGAGGTTATCATTGTCTTAGTGTCATTGATCGATTGAGTGTCTAATATTTCGAAAAATTTCGGGATGTTACAATTTGCCTTGTAAGAGACCTATTATAGATGACCACCCAGGTAAAACTCTATATATCCTTTCATATGTTGTGGTATATAAAAAAATTTATCTTCATTACCCACAAATCAAGTTCGCACAAGGCTTGCCACACATGGTTGAATGTTTGGAGACATTTCACACGTCTGCTAATCTATTATCTAGTACTTATTATCTCACTTTCTCTTTGCTATACTAAAAATACTTAAGATGTCTAAAGTTTTAAACAAATGGAGATACATGGAAATATTTAATGAGATAGTGAAAAAATGGACGAAAAATTTAATATATATTGAAAAGAATTGCCTGTTGTTTTTGTTAGGGATAATTGCGTAAAATACCCCTGTGGTTTGGGGTAGTTGCAAAAAAAACCCTCCCGTTACAAAAATTGCAAGAAGACACCTAAGATTTAAAAAGTGTTACACCCGTCAACTCCCGTTACAGAATTAACGAATTTCCTAAACTACCCCCGTATATAAGCACATTGGTCTGGTTCTTCTCCCCGGCGCACAAAGAATCAAACAATTTTCGGTCGTCTTCTTTGTCGGTTTCCGGTTGGCCTTCGGTTCTTCTCCCCAGCGCCATCATGGCCGTCGCCGGTGAGAACCACGGTTCCCCCTCCTCTCCTCTCCCCTTCCCTTGGTCCCCTGGCTTTCCCCGGCCCTTCCCTTCAGATTTACAGATTCTGTCTTCTTCTTCCCCAAATCCTAAGCCCTAAATCCCACCGCCGCTTCAGTACGATCGCCACCGCCTTCGCCATCTACTCCGCCAAATCACCGTAACCCCTCAAGCCCAAAACCTAGCCGCCACCCTCGTTAGGCCCCATCGACAACCGCACCCGTATCAGGCCCCATCGACCACCGCACCCTTATCAGGCCCCATCGACCACCCCTTTTCTGCCACCATTTTCAAGCCCCGTCCACCTCCGATTTGACCTTCGGTTCTTCTCCCCTGCGCTGTCACGGCCATCGCCGGTGACAACCGTGGCTCCCCCTCCCCTCCTCTCCCCTTCCCCTGGTCCCCTGCCTTTCTCCCTTCCCTTCTCCTTCCTTTCCCCGCTTTCCTGTTGTTTTCTTGCACCGGCCCTAATTAGGGCTTGGCTGCAAGAGAGGTATCTAGGGGCAAAAATGGGTTTTCAATAATTATTTATCAGTGACACTTGCTCTCCAGGCGCGTTTACCACAAACGCGGTTAAAACAGACAAATTTATTGACTGGTGTAACACTTTTTAAATCTTAGGTGTCTTCTTGCAATTTTTGTAACGAGAGGGGTTTTTTTGCAACTACCCCAAACCACAGGGATATTTTACGCAATTATCCCTTTTTGTTATTGCAATTATTTTGGATCCTAGGTTCGAGTCATATGGTGTAATTTATTCAATTGCAAAAATAGGTGAAAAAATGGGTTGTGGGTTTAGCTACGACAGACACGCTTACAAGTTCCCTGAGTACGTCGCTTTAATAACTTTACAAACATTATTGAAATTTCGCTAACGTGTGCACACGCGCTAAATCATCAAGCGTTCCAATGTATTATGGGTCATATCTTATAGATTGGAAGATATGCTGGCAAAACAATCAAGAATGGAAGAAAATTCTATATGTTTTTTTTTATTTAAATTTTTCTCTTATAATTGAATTGGTTTATATGAAATAATAACCAATATGTTCTACTATCATTTGATGAGTAGTAAAACTTTATTTTATTAACATTTTCGAAACAAAAATAAAAAAAATTATCGTGCTTTATTCCAAATTGCCCGTGATGTACTACCGGTGCAAGTCTCCGCTGTTGCTTCAGACTCGTATTTTTCAGCAAGCGGAAATGTGTTAAATGACAGGAAGAGTCGTCTTAGTCCCGAATCGTTGGAGTTTATTGGTTGGAAGGATTATCTTGATGTGAAATACTGAAAGCAAGATAAACCGGTTGATGATAGGAGGAGTAACAATTCAAGCGTTGAAGATCTTACACATGATTATACATTTTATTTTTCTTTTACACTTCTCAACTTTTTACAATATATATTTCTAAAAATAGTTTACATTGTCATCGTAGATACTTTTCAAACAAATTATATTTATTTAAAGTAAAAAACACATATGAACATACTTTACTTTTTTAAGGACAATTGATTTTTTGTATATAAATAAGGGTAAATTACACTCGGCACTCCTGAGGTATACCCTAAAATACACACGACTACCCCTAACTTTTTTTATTACACTCCGCTCCCTGTAATTTGTATCCGCATTTCATGGAGCTACAAAAAATTGACGGATTGCCTAACTCCATTTGAGGAGTCCGGCTCAAGCCCGGCCCGCTTTTCGCCCAGGCCCGGCCCAGCCCGATTTGCTGAGAAGCCCGTTGGGCTGGGGTTGGGCCGGCCTTGGCCCGGCCCATTGACACCGCTAGGCGCATAGATCATCTTCTCAGGCACAGCGGGACTGAGGGAGAGTGTCAAAGTGCACGTACTTAGCTAGCTTCCACTCTAGTTACACGAACTGAACGATCTAAATGACAGATATGTCTTCTTCCCATAAACAGCACAGCTTTGCGGTCGAGCCTCAGGTACTACTGACCCTTGATCTCTTCCTTTGTCGTATGAATCAGCGCACCGATCCGAGTCAACCAGACAAACAGAGTATAAATCCACATGAGTGTTTGTCTACATGTATGGTTGTACTCATTTTGCTGCTCTTTTCCTGTTCTGAATTGTTTGAAATGGGTGGGTGCGTGAAACCAATACTTGCACACCAACTGTTTGTTTAAGTGCCCAATAGGATTTTGCACATCTCTGGTGATGGTCATATGAATTTGTATCATAAATCATACTTTGGGTTTTGGGATGTCATCTAGATAAAGGCGTTGATCTAGTATTAGTAATCCATAATGTTATCCTACACAAGTTACGCCGTTGTATGCATGCGAGAAAGCAATGCATAAACGAAAAAATTTCAGTCTGGTCCTTTCTCTCTATTAAATGTATTCGAAAGGCTAGAGCCATCCGAGGGGGGCAGAAACCCATTTACAAGGAACAGAAATAAAGACGCCCCAGTGTAAACCAATAGACAATAAGTACAACTTAGAACTTAACTCCAACAGAAGTTATCAAGGAACTACACAATGGATTCAATAGATTCTGGAAGAAGAAGAGACTCAAGAAGAGTGGTTAAGACTGTCGCTGGGATTCTCATCGTTGTTGAAGCATCGCCTACTACGCTGTCTCCAAATAATCCAAAAGGAACAAATAGGAGCCCGTCTATTTTGTTGTTTATGAATAGCGAGAACGAATATAGTATAGCAATAACCAAATGCCCGGAGTGTTAAATGACTAGGGTTTTAGTCTATTACTCTGCAAGGTGGGCATGCTCCTGTCTGTAATAGGTGGCAAATTTACGGGTAAACTGTTCATCCTGTTGCTATCCAAAATTTCTTCACCACTTATTAGTCTATAATTTAATCTTATTAGCAACCCAAAATTTTGTACCAGTAGGAATGGACTTGCTAGTGGATTGGACACCTTATAAAGAGGATAATATGTTTCAAGGACATCAGGGTGTTACTGTGACAAAGTAACTAAAGGCTTGACTACAGGTGCAGGCTGCTTGGATCATGGGAGTTTGACCCTGTGGTTGCTTTCAAAAGTGATTAAGGCTTTCTATAGCTAGAGCCATATAAGAACCGAGTACGAACCAAGAATGGCTATAACTTTTGGCCAGATCGTATTTGGCTCGTTTTTGTTCAAATAATGGAAATGGTGTTCGAACTTAGTTCGCGAATCGTTTACCAAAACTTAAGCTCCGGTTGTTTGTTCGTCTAAGTTGTACTGTTGTCATCGGAGAGGGAGACGACAATGTAAGTGTGGAGGCATCAATTGCAGTGTGTCAACGGAGGCTGTAGATGCTTTTCCATGTGATAGATCAATTGGATCCTATGAAGCACGGGTCTGGCGTTCACCAGCACTGGGTGCGAATCGGGTGCGGGTGCGGCTGGGTGTGCATGGGGTGCGTGTCCATAATAATTTGGTTTTTCAATTAATTTGCTGACCTTCGGGTGCGGCAGGGACACGGCTTGGACACGCACCGGGTGCTTGAAGGCTCAAAGTCGAATCTTTGAACAATTTCTGTGGGTCAGAATAATGATTGGCGACCTGGGGTTCCTAACAATCTGGACAGAGAGAAGAGGGAGAAAGAAGAAGAAGAAAGCGGCAACGACTCGAGTCGGCGACGACTGTGTCCGCTATGGATGTCGTCGTGTGATTAGCGAAGAAGAAGAATAAAGGAGAAGGAGGTACCTGGATGGGCTCATTTTGGGAAAGAAGGAGGATAGCCTCTCTTTTATCTTGGAAGAAGAAGAAGACTGTCTCTCTTCTCGATGTTAATGCTGCTATATGACTACATAACTTTCTATGCCTTTATTTGGAACCCACTTATTAGCTTATTATCCAAACTAACTCTATACATTTTTATAAATACTAGTAATACCCAAACTCAAACAAACATTATTTTATCCAGCTATAAAATTTTAATAATTCCAAAACAGCCCACCAATTGAACAAACTTTCTCATTAATTTGGTTGGAATTGTTAATCTTTGTTAGACATATAAAGACCATTTTATTTATATATATATATATATATATATATATATATATATATATATATATATATATATATACACCGTATCCTTACCGCACCCGTATCCACTTTTTTTTTATAAAAGGGCTAATTACACCTATGTCCCTGAGGTTAGGGTATAATTACAGTTAAGGATATTAAGTTTTAAAATGTAACATTCCGTGACCAAACACTTTTAAAATATTACAGCCGTGTCCATCCGTCAGGGTTCCGTCCAAAAAGTGTACTTTTTTTAATGACATCATCAATTCATATTTTAAGAATGACAATACTACCCTTGTATTGTATATACTGAATATTTTTAAAATTTTTAAATTAAGATTTCAAGATTTCTCAATTTGCATCTAAACTTGTTTGCTCTTATGTCTATTTCATCAAAATTTCATTAATTTGTAAATTTCATCAAAATAATCTACCGAAATTTCTCAATCAACATCAAAACTAGGGTCTCAATCTGAAAATTAAGATTTCAAAACCCTAATTTGCAAATTAGGGTTTCAAAACCCTAATTTACTAATCTGTTTTCATGGCCGGCAGCTTCATCGCCCCATCCCTCCCTGCCCCACCCTCCGCCACCCCGTAGCCGCCACCCCACAATACCTACACACCACTGCCAACCACCATCCCAACCTCTGTGACCCAAATACCCGGCATCACCGCCGTTACCCACCACCCCGCAGCACCGCCATTACCCACTCTTCTTTCTTCCCAAACCAAAACCCACCATCAATTCAAAAGCCCAAGAAAAATACCTACTGTGATTCCGAGTCATGGCATGAGAGAGAGAGACGGGCGATTCGCGGTGGGTCAGAGAGGGGTCTTACGACAGAGAGAGATCTTGCGGCATGGTGGGGAGGGACGGACAGCGGCGGCGTGCGGGGGGAAGAGCGGGGGCGGCGTCGGCGTAGGGGGAGCGTGCGACAGCGGGGTGGGGAGAGGGGAGGGGGCGGGGTGGGGGTGCGGGGAGATTGAATCTGAGAGTGAATTTGAGAGAGAAAGGAGAGAAAAAAAAAGATAAAAAGAAACATGGAATTTTAATTTTAATTAGGGGCAATAAAGACTTTTCGCTAAAACCGTTAGGGTTTTTTAGATTCCTTTTGGTCAACGGACATAAGTGTAATTTGTACAAACTATTGTCCTTATCTGTAATTATATCCTAACCTCAGGGACATAGGTGTAATTAGCCCTTTATAAAATGACGTATCCGCGTATCCGCACCTGCACCGAAGTCTGTGCTTCCTACATTGGATCTGTTTAGGTTTCACCGAGGCGGTAGTCAGAGAGGAAGACAAAGATGGAGGTACGGAGCAGCGATGCGGCAATGGAGGCAGAGGGAGGGAGGCTCTGATGATTTAGAGCTTCCAAAGATATGTTGGCCGTAAAGGTGATGTTAAGGTTAGTGAGAGCTGTGTGGTTTTGGGTTTCAAAATTGAGGTAGGGCCTGTCTGATTTGGGCTTTAGAGATAGAAAAGTGTATGTAAATATGCATTAAAAAGACGTATTAGATTTATCAAATATATAAGCAATCTGTGCATGAACATATTCATGAACTATATGAAATGTTCATGCTCAGCTCCTTCAATAAATGAATGGGAAAAAGTTGTTCATGTTTTGTTATAGAAACTGAACGCGAACGAGTTTTCAGCAAATGAACAACGAGCTGTTCATAAGAAATTCGTTCATTTACAGCCCTAACTATTGCTGAACGACAAACATTATATATATATATATATATATATACACACACACACACACACATAAGTACAACAAACTTTAAACAGTAACGTTTTTGTTGTGCCTTATTCTCCTCCTTGCTTTTTGTTTGAGATCCTTAGATTAGTTTCTTTCAGTTTTGTAATAACGCATTTGTGAATATAAAAGATATGTAATTCTCGAAAATTAGAATAATAGAAAAGAGTGGCATCTCACTATTTGCTGCTTTTTAGGGCAGCTGGTTAAACTGTAATTGACCAGGTGTTGCTGCAGTTTGCCAGTTGGTAGTATATCACATTGGGATACCCTCAACTAAACTAATTTGTCCTGTTTTCAGAGGAAGAAGGTACAGGGGACGCTAAGGATTGAGGTTTAATTGCTTAACAACGATCTTCTGACTAATGCAGTCATCATTTTTGTGTAGTTTTATTTGTCTTTTATGTGGTTGCGATTTTAGGGTCTGCGATATGCATTTTGTGTTGCACTATTGGAAGGTTGGTGCTTGTGGAAATGTGAGTGTGCTTTTGATTGTAATTGAAGGATTTGCTATCTAAATTGTGGTAAGGGATTGAAGTTTGAACAGGTGCCCTCCCCTTGCTAGATTTACAATTGCGGGATCGAGATTTCCAAAATTTCATGCCTAAATGACCTTTGGACTGCCTTTGTCTTGCATTCGTTGTTTTCTTTTCCTTCTGACACTCTCGTATCTTCTCTGTGATAAAACCCAATATCACCTGAACTCAAGCTTGTCCCACCTAGTGTTTTATGTGGAGCCTGATTTCAGAAATATCCGGTCAGCGGATAGGACTGTACTCTAATACCCAACCTTGGTGGTCTCGAGGAAATTTTTTTGGGGACCGTACTTCTGTAAGTGTGAAAGTTTTGTGCTATAGGGTTTTTTGGTAGAAATTACACTTTTCGTTGACGGAGACGAATTAGAGAGTTAGAACAGCAATAGAGTGGGAGTTAGGGTTTAGCATTGCAAACTATTGCTGAATAGTGGAATAGCAAACTAGTGATGCTCCATTGGCTTTAGCCATATTTTGAACCTCATAAAAATTTGTGTTGTGTTTTTCTTTTTGTTTTCGCTATTTATTTTTGTTCTTTCTGTTGCTTTTTGCTGTGTTAATTCGTAAACTTTGTGAGACCATTCAGACTAGTTTAGTTGCTTGAGTCGTATCTTTTATCTCGTTACCAAGGCGTTTATTTGCTTGAATCGTATCTTTTGTCTCGTTACCAAGGCCTGTTGCTCCATGACTTGATTAATATACTAACCTATTGGAGTTCATTCTCATTTGCTACCCTTTCCTTTAATGGGACAATCTGAATTCATATCCTATGTCTATCTGGGTAATGGTAGTCCCGCTTGAGTGACGTTTTATTTGCTTAAACATTTGACGCAGTCATTGTACCGGCGATTGTCCAACATTTTCGGTCACATGTGATTGCCATTAGCTTTTTACCATGAAATTACTTGGACTCTAGAGACGTATTACTGTATAATCGATTACCCTTAATCGCATTGTTAATGGGACTCAGCGGACCAGGCTTTTGGCTCCGGTAGTTATTTTATTGCTTTGCCATGTGGGTTGTTCAAACATTTTTTCACTTATTGCGTCGTAGCATTACTGTTTTTGTTGTAGTCGTTGGTAGTATATTGCAATTGACTTGTCATTCCACAAAACTTGGCCGTGTCTTATTTGCTTCAAAGTACATACGATTATTGTTTGCCAGCGCAGTATATATTGTACTTCGAGTGTGTGTATGGGCTATTATTTTCTGGATGAGAGATTGGTGTTGCTGTTAGAGCTTTGGAGGATCGCTGGATGTTGTTAACAAGTTTGTTTCGTTCTTCTTTTATACTACTCAGTAGCCTTTGGACCGCTGATTGGAAGCGGTAATTTCCCTTTTCTCGCTAATAATATGGTGAATCCCATCCAGTTTGCTAAGGATATTGGAAGGTTTCCTCTGTAAATTTAATTTCGTTGGACGTTGTTTTGTTGTTGGATATTAGATGCTCTTGATATGATTAATGTATTTGGATGGGTTGTGATAATAATTTTGGGGCTTAACAGGTTTAGCTTTGTCACCCCCAAAAACCATAGGTGCGAATTACAATAGAATGCAGTTTAATGTGTTTACTAAAAAGCAATGTCACAACCATCCAACTGCACAAGAAATCAGATAAAGTAATCATGAGCTAGGAAGCACGGACACCTCTCCTAGGTGGAGGTTTGGTGTCCTAAACGGACGGACACCCCGACACCCTCCGGACACCGCCAATCGGTGTCGGAATTTTTTTATTTTTTTTTATTTTCCGACACCGTGTCGGACACTTGGTCGAGGAGTGTCGGACACTTGGTCGAGGAGTGTCGAACACGACAATCTGCAGTGTCGGACCGTTTGGGGCTACTTTGCAATTTTTTGAACTAATTTCGGGGGTCAAGAAATTGTGCCCTAATTTGATCTTCACTCACCTTACGGCCGTCGCCTATTTGAGAAGGGAACACTCACGTTACGGAAGCCTTTGGAGCATTATAGACTCGTAGCCGTCGTCGGAGCTGGTCACCAAACATTCCGACGCCGTCACCGATAGATCCAGACTATCCAGTCGCCGTCGCGAAGACCGAAGCAGCTGCTGCGACACGCCATCGCCATCGCCGGACCTCACTTCACTGTCGCCGGAGGCCCTCGCAGCCGTCGCTGACACAGGTCAGTCCCTTCCTTTCTTTTTGTTCGAAGTTTAGTTCTCTCTCAGTCTCTCCTTTTTTGTGCCCTAATCTGTCCAAACTCAAGACTCAAGACTCAAAGTCAAGAGTCGTCCACGGTCCACTCGTTCTCAATCCTTTTTTTTTTTTTTCTCTCCCTCCTCAAGAGTCTGAAAAGGAACCTCTCTATTTTTTTATGTTATGTCCACTCGTATGACTTTGTAAGACTTAATTTCTTATGTTATGTACCATGCACTATGTTGGATTTAACGTTTAAGTATGACTTGTATTTAAATTCCTTGTTTTAGTAGTTTTTCATTATTATTTGTTATTTTAGATTATGGAATGTATTTGATACTTATTAAATATATATATATATATATGTAATAAAAATATTTAAAAAATAGCGGTGTCCTGCGGTGTCCAAAATCCGATTTTTTTGAAATTGCGGTGTCCGGTGCCCCCGTCGGTGTCCGTGTCCGTGCTTCTTAGATCATGAGCACTGGTATGCTTCCATTATTTTAATAAATTATATGTTAGAGTGGAAACTTTCAAATACCTCTAGAATACCCAAAAATGGGGACCTAAACTGAAATGGGATTCACCCACTTATAGTAACCAAAGAAAAATCATTAACTTCCATATGGCATTCTAAATGCAGCTACTATCGATGAAAAGCAAAATAAACATGATTGTAACTTCCAGCAATCCCCCTAAAGTTCAAATAATCACTTATTTCTCACCTTTAAAAAACAAGGGTGGGCAAATAGCCGAACAACTATTATACTTGCACGCAGCCAGAATACGATACGATTGCAGCCAATAATGTTATTCGGAACCAAAATATGACAAGATCAATATGCGTGGGGAAAGAAAAACTTACCATGCACTTTCACAATGACAATAAAATCACTAATGATATGGTACTGACGACAATAAGAGAATACGATGCAAGAAACAATGGAGCTAATCAAGCAGTACATGATGTACCGGTAGCAATAGGCCGTCCTCTTGAGGGTCACTAATAATGCAATAAAAATTATGCTAATTCTGTGATTGATGATATAGTTCAATCCGATACTAGGTTTGTAGCAATCCCACGGTAAAGGTGTAAAGACAATGGCAACTGCAAGTAACAGAAAATAATTGAGAATCAATACTGCAATGGTTGGGCCAGACGGAGGAACAATTAAATTGGTAATTTCAAGCATCTGATATATGTCTCCATCCTGAAGAAGAGAAATAGTATAGCTACCCAAATGGATAGAGGTTAAGAATTCAGAATGTTCTGGTAAAGATATGAGTACGAAAAGCCAATGAAAGTCCGCTTTGACTTATGCACAGCAGTGTTAGGAAGTCAGATGACTGCAGCTAATACCATTTTCAATAGTCTTCATTTTGATTTATGCCGCTATTACAATCGCGTGATGCAATATTTTGTCTAGTTGGAAGTATTTAATGCTTAAACAAAGGGGTATGAAAGGGAGAACGATTTTCAGATGCTTAAGTTTCTACAGTGTACAATACTTCATAGACATCCAAAAATAGAGAGGGCAGTTTTTTTGTAGTTGGTGAGAGTAATGATTTAGCTACTTCAACAAACAAAATGGATCACGTCTAGAAACTTTTCCATTCTCCTAGGTGCACATCAGATGAAAATAACAAAGCGTTAGGCGTGCAAAGCTGGAAAGTTACGTGATACGGGGATCTAAGTTTCTCGGAAGCAGATACATTATCCCCACGATGGAAATAAATTAGTGTATGCAAGATAAGGCAATCTAACAGGCATTTAGGCATGAGGTTTGATAGTTTCAATTCATCAAATGTAAATCTAGCGAGGTGAGAGCATGCATATAATACCTTTCCTCAAATGTAACGGCAAATCCTTAAACTACAATTGAGCTTAACGCTCTCGTTTCCACAAATGCCAAACCGATACTAGAAGTACAATCCAAAAAGTATGCCATTTATGTTTAGAAGTTTTAAACTTTTAATTATACGTGCCAATGCTCCTCCTCTCCCAAAGTGGAAAAAGTGAAATGGTGGAAAACATGACTACAGTAGTTTAGTCACAAAATGTTACCGTTTTGAAACTATAGAAACCTAGTCAATTAAAGTTTGCCCCCTTCCCTAAAACCAGAAATTGGAATGTTAAATATCTGAAACTTTACAATTATCTTTTATATAATTGATCTGGATTTATGGGGTATTACTAAGTATTCTTCTTACCCTTAATCAGGCTCAACTGTGCAGGTTAGTTCTGATGCAGCCACAAGCATTTTAGAGTTTAATGCTGAGCCAGTTGCATATGGGCAAGATCTGGGTTTTCTCCCAGTGACGTCTAGCGAGATATCGGATGCTTATCAAATGGATGATCGCTCAGCAATCAGGTTTCTTGCATCTCTGTCACACTGATACAGTTTTGTCAAAATGTTGTTTGTTGTGTCCAAAGATCTGTTCTGGATTACATTAAATTGGACTGGTTTATTCCTGTAAGCTACAATTAGTTCATGCCATCTCAAATTTGACATCTTAAACAAAAACAGGTATTTTGATGGCACGCTTTGATATTTTATCTGTCTGAAGATTAGCATTCTTGTTGTTGTTCTTTTTATTGTTCAATGTCACAGTAGGGTCACTTCGCCATCAATATCTTCGTTGGCATGATACTTTCTGAATTCTATTTGCGCTTTGAATTCTTTTATTGGTTTGGTGATGTAGATCATGTATCCTCCTCAGAGTAAATGTACCCTTCGACGTAGCTTTTGTATGTTGTCTCAACTTGTATGACACCAACTTGCACTTATGAATAAAGTTCCAAACCAATAGGAAAAAAGATGTGCCTGAAAGGCAAAAAGATTAGACAAAAAAGTGTCATCAAATGGTAGTAAAGTGTTTCCTTTCATCCACTTCTTATATCCGGTACGTTATGTCCTAATTGAAAAAGAAAAAAAATAAAACTGTTGGTTAAATGCTTTCCTGCCACTCCAATGGCAAATAGTGTCGAGGCGATGTGATTCGGTCTGCGTTAGTTAGGCACTTCTTGCTAAATATTTTACTTAAAAAAAAACCATTGATCATGAGGAGATTTGTAGTTCCGCAACACCTGTTTCTTGAGTTGATTTACAACCCAAACAGCCTAATGCGTATAGTTGGGAACCGAAATCCATATTGTGCTATTAAAAGCTAAATTGAGAATTTCTATTTCGGGTCGCTTCTATTCCACTCGTGACAATTGAACGTTCTATTGAGAAGCAATTTGTGCAATCGTCAAAGGATTTTTTCATGTGGCATACCCAGATGAAAATGGGATGCGACTTAGACACGGTTTCATGCAAAGGGCATTCTTGCCTGTTGGTTAACTCAAATAATAATACCAGGGTTTTGAAAGTGGTGGTGTATTAACCTCCAAATGTCAGCAATTTTCTGTGCACCTCTGGTGGTTTATTAACCTCGAAATGTTAGAAATTCTGTGTGCACCTCTTCTGATATATTTTAGAGGGTGAGCCTTGGCGACACGGTAACGTTGCTCCATCATGACCTTGTAGGTCAGGGATTTCGGACACGGTGTTTGAGAAAACTATATTCATGTGACAGTTGCAAGAATCGGAGGCTGCTCTTCTGCTTACTCTACTTTCAAATAATGTGATTGCATTGGAGAGCCTCTGAGAATGTTTTGGTTGCTCTTGTTTCTAAAGCTTGTAATGTGTGGAGAAAATTTTCAACATTAGTTGTAGCTCAAAATCCACAATCTTCAGCGGAAATGAAAATTTTTAAATGGACATAATTATGTAAAAAGAGAGGCGGATCTATGCTATCATGTCTCTCTGGATGAATTTAATTATGATGGCTACTTGAAAATGTTTGGTCCGCAGAAAGATTAAATGGTCCAGTACATCGAAATACGCCAGATTTTGAGTTTCCATGTAGTGGTATTTAATTACCTCATCCACCATAAGTTCTGTTGTCGATTAGTTGCCTCATGAAGCACATCTCTTTTTACGCACGTCCTAACTGCATGTATTGGGTTCTTGCAACAGCATGCCGAATACAGCAGATGAGAAACTTCTCACAGATGATTTATGCCAAAACTCTAGACTCCAGTCGGAGGAACTCATTTTGGGTTTACACAACCAGGAGTACATTGGGAATCTAAAAGAGTTGCAGAATTATTTTGATATGGTACAGCTACTTAGTTGTTTGTTACTCTTTCATCTTTTCGTTTTCAGTTGTCCTCACTTATAGTTGGTCACCGAACACTGCTGTTTCACGTGTTGGATAAGTTAAGAATGTAATCTCTTCTGGGCCGTACAATGGAGCCTACTTGCTTCCAAGATGTGCAACATTAGAAAATTGGGAAGGAACCTAAGCCACTGTCATCGGTTTAAAGTTGGGAGCGTTTGAGATAACAGCTAGTAATTTTTTGGTCCTGCTACGTGCCCCTGAAAGCCTACTAGCAGTCTTTAGATGTCATTTACTGAATTCTTAGCTTGATTCTGCTGGAAACTAGTAATGAACTTATTTTGCATAAGCGCGCATGCTCTATATACGAAGCAGAGATGAGCAAAATTTCTGGCTTTCATGTCTTTTAGATGTTAATTTTTGTGACCTTAGATGGACACATAACGCGGAATATTTGCTTCTGCTCCTGCTTTCTGGGCTTTCTTACGATCAGGTTGGTCGTGTGTATGATATGCTTTCCATGTGAGGCACCAGAGTCAAATTGTGTTGTATTCTTGCTGCAGACCTATCTGAGATTAGTGTCACTTGCTCTGGCATAGGTGAAGAAGATTGTGCGACCAGGTTGTTCAGAAGAAGTGCTGAATGTGGCCTTGAGTTCCTTGTCCTCACTTGCCAAAGTTCTTTCCGCTATGTCGTCCAAAATAAAACCAAATGCGTGTCTGTGAATAAGCTTGCTATATTTTAGGGCCGGAAGTCTTGTGCCTACAACTTTATCTTATATATGATGTGTAAAATAAAACTGAATGCGTGTCTGTGAATTAATTTACCATATTTTAGGGGAGGAACTGTTGTGCCTTCAACTTCATCTTATATATGATGTTTCCTATCATCTTTTGCCCGTCTTCGTTGTATCAGATCCCAAACAATCGGAAGATAGAAACTGGACATGACTAGTCACCTCTTTTGTGTTCTAAATGCATTTTAAAGACATGCATTTCTGAGCCTCTCCATGCGATCATCTTTTGTTACGAGGCAGGTTTAAGCAGTCCAAGTATCGAGGTTTGATGTTACTTTTGTCATCTCTAATTTATGGTTGGACATTGGAGTCTATGATTCATGGAAATATTCAACTATATCTCCTTGCAGTCTGCACTTCTAGGCAACCAAATTGCAAGAGCAGTACTTGGATAGTGATTAGCCTCTTCTTCATTAGGTTGTTTTTTATTCAAGTGTTCTGTGATGAAAAATATAGTAGGTGAAATCAATTTTAGCAGAAAGATTTCGAACTGTGTCCTGCTCGGAATTGCTTGGTTTTCTCCACAGCCAGATGTTCGGCGGGATGCTTTGTATGCCTCGCAAAGCAGTTCCATGACTACTCTTGCAATTCTAGAACATAAGTTTTGTCAGCAGTGGCCATTTCCTTCTGCCAAGGACTTGCTTGTTCTTGAGATTCAAGGAGCCCTGAAGAATTATGGCTTTTACTTCCTCTGTACAGGGTATGCATATTAGCGAATTGAACAAAATGGTTGCACTTCCGTCGACCAGTCTCGAAACCAAAAGGAGGTTATCTAAGATTGCTGGAATAACGGCTATCAAGTTACGAAGTGATTTTCTAAGTAGCTCATTGAGATTACTCTTGGCTATGAAGTTTTGGATAAATTGAGGAAATCAATTTTCACACCATTGTGCGGCTTCCTTGCAATATGTGGTTTGGTTTTGCATTACATTCATGTATCCCCATTAATATCTTCGTTACTTTAAGTGGCATTCAGACATTTTGATAAAAGAAAAATTATGCGTATATATCAACGATGAAATCGGGGACGACAGAGAATTGCATGAGTGGTACTCATGTGTATCATGCTATTACTATTCGTAACTTGTATACTGATTAAACGTACTGTGATAGGTGAAGCCTTATCCTCTATTGAGGCTAATTTCAGGCTGGAAAAAAGAAAAAAAAAAAAAAGGCAAACAAATCATGATGTTGCCACAAGCACGAAAATGGCCTAAAAAGGTGTGTGATTTGTGATATAATCTCAGGCATCTACATAAGCCCTCGAAAGGTTCAACATGTGAGAATGCAGCCCTCAATTTCATCAACCCCACCACAATTTGCCGTCACATGTTCAGTCATCATCTCCTCTCTAATGGGGAATACATGCCCTCATATTTGCAGTTACCTCCAATTTTGTTGCCATCGGAAGGCGGAGAGATGTCGGTTGCAAATTTTACATTTGCAAAAGAAATAAGTAATAACATGCATCTTCTCTTTTTCTCCTCCCATCAGCCAGTTCATCAAAGAAGATGCGATAGTGTTACATATCAACAGTACAGTTTCATTAAAGAAGATGCCATATTATTGTAAAGAAAACAGTACAGTCAGCTACTGCTGTGCATGTGCATGTGCCTGCGCGTGCGCGTGGGCGAGAGAGAGAGAGTTATTGGCGCGGCTATTCTCCATCGCCAGGCTTCATGTGTAGGACGTTCACATGCTTAGATTATGTTCACGTATGTGTAAGACATCTTTTTAAATCTTAACTAGCTCAGCAAGCAATCGAACCAAGCTCGGACCGATTTATAAAATACAATATACATTATAAGATTATAAAAAGTGTATTAATATTTATCACATATCGTGAGACAAAAAAAGACATTAACAGTACAAAACATGTCTTATTTGCCTACAAAAAATAATCTTAATACCTAAATTAATCACGACTAACTTAAGTAAAATATGAAAAGATGAATTCACTCGTATTACTCCTAACTTTCGATTATTAAATAGCATTGTTTGTTTGATTAGACTGCGTGCAATAATTATGACATATTTGCATACACATGTGTGTTCACATGTAATTTCTTTATATTATAAGTTGAAAGATGTACAAATAATAGATAACGATACCGTGAAGCCGCTAGGTATTTGTCTTCTTTAAGCTTTTGTTTTAAGTTGTCAAGTAATATTTCAAATGAATATTGACTTAGCACTTAAAGTAGTAGAATAGTCATGTCGGTGCCATATAAAGCTAAATAGCGAATACGATTGTACTTGTAATTAAAATATGATGACGCTATCAAGTATCTCTTTTGAATTACAAATGTTACATACGGATTTAATTCTTTAACTTCATAGTGTCTTTAAGGTATTACATATATATGTTCTTGATGTTATTATAACGATCAAATAGAAAATTAAAAGAAATAAAGTTGCATTTTAAATTTAACAACACTTATGTATGCACTTTATCCCTTTGAAATAAGTTATTACTTTTTCCAAAAAAAAAAAAAAATAACAGAACGATCACATAATATTCAATATTTTCATGTATATGTTTTTCTTTAATTCTTGTAAGATGCTAGTAATGAGAATATTCAATTGATGAACATAACAAGTCCTTACTTTGGAGTGTTAAAATTATTTTCTATATCTTTTATGACTATTATTTCTCACCAAGTTATAGTTTCTATATCTACTAAATGCATTCAATGATATTTTCTCATAAATTATACTTATTTTATCACAACACAATATAACATTTATATATCGAAATATGTCAGGTTATACCTATAACTATAATGAACTTGTAAAGGATAACATATATCATTATATTAGGCTAATATTATAAAGCAAGTGTTAATCAACCATTTGCTATTGAACTTACACAATAGTCACCATAGTTGTAGTCAATTCTATCATAATCAGAATTAAGTTTTAATGCTTATAACTTATCTAAAATTTACCAATTAGTCTTATTTTTCATGAAAATTTAATTAAGTATAACCGAAAAAGTCTTTTTATTGACCGTAAGACCCTATATAAAAACGAATTGGTAAATCATTAGTTTTGTAGAGTTAGATGGATATATTTTTGCATCTTAAAGGTTTTAAATGTTCTGAAAGTATAGTAATTAAGAATTATTTGATTTAATTGTACCTTGTTGTTTTTAAATGCATGTGTGATTTGTTTTCAAAATCTTATATATGTGATATAGCCACTTGTTGATCGTGCGGCCATATCAAAGCCAAACATTATCGTATAAGTTGATTATTGATCTTTAAAATTATGTAGATAATTTTTTGCAGTGATTATGTTTGTGTGTGTGTGTTCAATTATAATAAATTTAAATTAACTGTAACATAATATTTTCTACTAAATCTCATATGTTATTTTGTTTTCTAGATACATGATTTAGTATCTAGAAATTGAGTCACAATAAATTAGTTTTAAGGACAGGATTGTCAAAATTAAATCCTAATAAATTGGTACATTTAGAGCTTTAGAATTAATTTTTTACATTATATAAGGCTTCCTAATATAGCTTTTGTAAAATTAAAGAAACTTAAAAACAATAATATTTGCATACCTTAGAGACAGTAATATGTTTAGTATATAACTTTAAATTCTTTTCAACTATCAGATGTACGAATAAGTTTTATCATTACTGCAATTTCAATTAATAATAATTGTACAGTTATTTGTTGGTCGTGTGGTCCCACCCAAAAAATACGGTCAAATTTTTTATTTTACCAAAAGATTCGAAAAGCTATACATTGTATTGATAAACCTTTACATCCATTACGGTAAAGCATATACTAGAATAAAATAATTATGAATCAAGTGTTACATTTATTAGGGATAATTGCGTAAAATACCCATGTAATTTGGGGTCGTTGTAAAAATACCCCTGCTGTTACAAAATTGCAAAAAGACACGTGTGATTGCAAAAGTGTTGTAATCGTCAAAAAAACCGTTCAAACTCACGACATGTGATGTTCACGCTCCTAAAAGTGCGTTTGGTAGAGATTAACTTAACGAAACGACAAAAATGCCCTTTATTTCTTCTTCCTTCCCCAAATCCTAAACCCTAACCACCACCTATTTCTGGCCCCACCGCCGCCGCCGCAACCACCTGTTATGCCCAATCACTGCCACCTCAGCCCCCTCAAGCTACCTCATCAGGCCCCATCCACCACCACCACCATCCCTTCTTTCTGCCACCGCCCGTTTCTGACACCACCGTCCCATTAACCCTTTGCCGCTGCCGCTAGATCCATTTCCCCCACCGTGAACCCACTGCATCGCCAGCCCCGACCACTTACCATGGATCCTTTGTCGCCGCTGCTAGCTCAATCGCGACTTGGCCATTTGCCCACCACCATCAATGCCCTTCATCGCCACAAGCCCAAGCCCTAATTAGGGCCGGCGCAAACCAACAAGTGAGGCAACATGAAGGGGACGGGATGGAAGGGGAAAGAGGAGAGGGGGAGATGAGGAGAAGAGGGAGAAAGGGAGGGAACACCGGTCACCTGTGAGGGTCGAGGGAACACCGGTCGCGGGTAAGGGTCGAGGGAACACCGGTCAGGTAGATCCTGCGGCATTCATACCCAAAAAAAATAAATTAAGACCTACAATTACCAGGGGCGGACCACCCCCATGACCGGGGGGGCCATGGCACCCCTCACTTTTTTGGAATTCTAGTTTAGTTTCCTAGATAATGAATTAATGTATTTAAAATGTTTACAAAAATACATTATATTATAACACTAATTTATGAAGATTTCATTTGTTGTATCTTTTACTCTTTGTGCCCTATCATAGTCATTATCTTCTTTATTTTCTTGCTTTATCTTCATTCTTCTAAATCCCAAATTTTAAATCTCCGCATTACCAATAAAAAGAATAGCTTAAGGTTCATTCTTTTTTTTTTAAGTTTAAATTCTTATAGTTGGTTAACTTACACGTAACTAATTTACTCATATAGTTAACAATTACATTAGTAATAGATTTATACAGTAAGAGTTAAGCTTTTTCAATGCAAAATTAGAAATTTATTGTTGACTAACATTAACAAGTCATAATGAAAATATATTATTAGTAGACAAATTGAGTAATCTATTTAAAGGATTTAATATTGACGCTAATTATAATGTGTTTTTTATTATTCATGTTTTATGTGAACTTGAACCTTTTGAATTCTATTATGTTAGTCATCAAATTTTTTTATGATTTTTTGGCACCCCCCGATTAGACTTTCTGGATCCGCCCCTGACAATTACAGTATATATAGAGGGTAATTTAGACATTTTCTTCATTCTGTTACGAAAATCATCTATTGCAACACTTTTGCGATCACAGGTGTCTTTTTGCAATTTTTGTAACAGCAGGGGTATTTTTGCAACGACCCCAAACCATAGGGGTATTTTACGTAATTATCCCTTTTTATTATTTCAATCTCAATTGTAACATCATTTTTTTTCTCTTCTAATGTTCTTCTTGTTTTTTAGTTATATAAATTTTTTATATTTATATTAGAGAGTAGTTTTAAGGATACCGTAGTTAAAGTTAAGTCATAATATGTTAGAGTTTCAGAATGCTTAGAATTAGTTTTTCAATTATATAAAATTTATTGATATGAAAATTAACTTACGAAGAAATAAGGACCTCATTCAAGAATATTTGAGACTTTTAGAGACACCTATAATGTTTATCATTTTATTTTACATTTAAAATATAATCTAATGACATGTCATTTTTTTGCGTCTTAAAGGTTTTAAATGTTTTCAAATATAGTAATAAGAATAATTTGATTTAATTGCACATTTTTTTCTTCTAAGACATATGTGATTTCTTTCAAAATCTCATTTATGCTTATATAGCTACTTTGTTGATCGTGCGGTCTTATCAAACCAAACAATTGTCCTATAATTTGATTAATGATTTTATATATTACATAGATAATTTTTTGCAATGATTATGTTACGTGTGAATACATATACATTTAGTAAAATATAATAAATTTAAAATTGACCGTAATATAAAATTTTTGTCCTAAATATCATATGTTAATTTTATTTTCTAGATACATAATTTCTTATCTTCGTATGAGAGAGTTAGTGAAACCAATAAAATAATCCTAGAGGGGGGGGGGGTGAATAGGATTTTAAGACTACTTAAAAAATTAACAAACAACAAACCTCAATCTCAATAACTTAAATAAGCAAACAACCAATCTCAACACAAATGTAAAACGATAATGTAAAGAAAGAAGGGTTTAGAGATACTTGACAAGGAGAATTAAATGGTTCGGCTTGATATACCCTCAAGCCTATGTCCACCCCTTCAAGGATGTCCCTTGAAAGGCCCTAGAATCCACTAGTATGATCTTCCTTATGGGTCAAGATCGAACCTCTTACAATCCCTTGATGCTATAACCACATCAAGAACAAGTTTTGACAAACCCAAAGCTCCAAAGCTTGACAACCCCAAGCTTTGATACAAGAAACTTTAGATGAAGAAATGTGTACAAGATTTCACTCTCAAGAAGTAGATGAGTACAAGTTTAAGTACTAGAACAAGAGAGATGAGTGTAGTTTGACTTATGAAAGTGTATATCTCTCAAATGTAAGCTCACAATAAATGCTCTCTTGAAATGGATGAGAAATCAATGAAAAGCAAGAGAGATTGAACAATTGCCTTGATCTTTGAGTATATGAAAGATAAGAGTGCTTTGAATGCAATTGATGAATCAAAATAATGCCCAAAATGAGTATTTATAGAGGTGGGAATAAATATGACCGTTTGAAGTTAGGTGGAGCATTAAATGCACCAAACGGTAAATGCAGTCGATTGTAATGCACCATTGCAGTCGACTGTAATCCCAAAGTAGCCGTTGGAAATTCAAATTTTCAACTTGCAGTCGACTGTAATCCAATGCAGTCGACTGTAATAGGCTACTGAAAGTATTGCAGTCGACTGCATTCCAATGCAGTCGACTGCATTCCTGAAAATGCAGTTTTTCTTGTTTTCAAAGAATGAAAAGCTTTTATGCATGCAAGAAAAACCTATGGGCAAGTTCTAGGTATACAGTCATCGTAACCACTACAAGAAAACAGGCTTTTAGCGACGGGAAAATCCGTCGCTAAAAGTCCAAAATCCGTCGCTAAAATAATTAGCGACGAATTCACCGTCGCTAAAAATTCCTCGTATAAAAGCCCGTCACTAATAGTTTAGCGACGTAATTTTTAAATCCGTCGCTAAATATGTCATTTTTACCGACGGATTTATTTTTCATTAGCGACGGATATTCCGTTGCTAATTATATTTTTAGAATTTTAATTTATTTTCTTTTTTGTCAAATTAGCGACGTATTAAATATTTTAGCGACGGAATATTCTGTCGCTAAACAACTTATTTAGCGGCGGAATATTCCGTCGCTATATAACTGATTGTAGGAATACTTTTAGCGACGGAATTAATCCGTTGCCAAAAGTCAATTTTGTTTTTTGAATTTTTTTTTCAATTACCCAGACCTGTAATACAATTTTCAATTCTCAACAACAATGCGCAATATTCAATACAGAAAGAAATATATATAATCAATTATAAAAATATTTATTATAATAGAACTCATATATGTACGGGCTGGGAGCCAGATACAGTCGGTTAGGAGAGGGGAGAAGAGTACAAGCCGGGCGCGGAGGGGGGGGGGGAAGCTAGGAACGGGCACGGGAAGGGGCTCATCACGGGTTCCCGAGTCCCGGATCTGGATCCTGCTGATCCGGGGCCGGCTTAGCCTGTCCAGCAGTGCCCTGCTCCCTGATCATCCTCACCACCACTGTAACAATGCGCTGGATCTCCTCGTCGTCCAACTGAGGACGAGGAGCCGGTGTCTGTGGAGGGGTTTAATCCATTTCTGAGCATATTTGGGCAAAGTACGAAACTAAAACTCCTACTAGTTTTGCAAAATCTTTGACGTGGAATTTTTTGAGATTTTTCTAGGCATGGAAAGGGCCTGAAACGATCTTATTTTAAAAATATAGGCGTTTGAATTATTTGTTATACTAAACAAAATTATTTTTAGCCAGAAATTTTATAGTGATCTAAACATACTAAGATGCTTGGGAATCTAAAATTTTGTGATAATTTGGTGCCGTTCGGATATACTTTGAAATAGGGACCTTAGCGCTCAATTTAAGGAGCTGTTAGGGTTCCGAACAGAGAATTCCGAGAAAGGCCATTTTTGCCCGAAAAGCCTACCTAGTAGTTTAAAATGGATGTTTTGGGTTATTTCTTGGTGTGAAAGTGTACGTTTGCTGTCGGGAGTAACTTGACAATTTTACATAAGCCTAGGGGTTTTTTTTGCAACACTCATTTGGGGGAAATTTAGCACGTGGGCATGATTTAATGGCAATGAATAACATCCGAATGATTTATTGTTAGGTTTTGATAGACGAGCTAGGGTAGACTTGAGAGAAAGAACCGTTTAGCTATTCAGGTAAGTACTCCTGACATGTTCCTCTGTACAACCTATTTTCCAATTTATGTATATGTACACGTGACTTTACCAAATGATAGTTTTAAAGTATTTTGTTATCCCTCTACTTTTGTGAAATTGGTTAATGAGAAATTGAATTAAAATTGCCATGGTATGTGTTGTGTTGTTTTGAGAACTCTGTGTGAATTTTGGTACGGTGTTGAGAAGTTAATATTGGTTGTTGTGCCCCATATCCACGGGGGAATGTGGATTTTGGGTCCTAATCAACGGGACCATACTATGGCGCACAGTACTGTTGCATCGTGGTTCGCTGCATCCACAATATTATTTATCCCGGGTGGATGATGGATTATGGGTCCTAGTCAGTGGGACCATACGCTGGCTGTAGGACATCGTGAAAATAATTAGAATATCACTCAAAGTTTAATCACCTTTTTTGTGCATTCGTTTTGGAAGAGTTCTCCTGAAGCATGATTTGATTTTATAAGTATATATGTGTATAGTATTCTCTGTGAATTTGTTATCCATTTTTAAAATGAAGAAATCATGGCATGTTTTTATGAATCCCAAAACTTATTTTAGGGACCTGGTATGTGTACTTACTGGGCCCCAAGCTCACTCTTTTATAAATGTTTTTAGGTGACCACTTAGATGAACCCGACAGCTACGAGGGTAATGAGGACGGAGTCGCAGGAGATGGTCGTCAAGGATTTAAGCTCTTTTGAAATTTTTTTAATAGTCGGATATAATAGTAATACTATTTCGTATATGTTTTGAGAATTGTTCGGAGCTTAGGTCACCATCAAATTTTCTATGATTTGTGTTAGTTATTTATGGAGGCAATCATTACAGACATATTGGAGAAATTATAAGGGTGATTTTAGAAATACTATCATGGAGATAGTTTTAAATTACTTGGTTATAGATTCTTGTGTAGAGGTTGTAGTAAGGCCTGGCAGATCCCTGGGTGGATGTTCGAATGGGCATTTCCCGTGGCCGGTCACAGATCTAGATTTCAGGCCTACCCGTGGGTTCGAGTCATGACAAGAATGGTATCAGAGCATTACGACCTTGAGATATTATAGGCTAAATAATGATCCGACTGGTTCGGTTATAGAACCCTAAGTGATAATCCATGTTATGTAGCATAGGGTAATATTTCAACTTTGTTTAGGTTGTGATTGGTGTTTATGACTTACGTTTTGAAGATTATATATACAAGTAGGAGGACTTACTTCGTTTGGGTGAAGCTGGCTTAGGATGGTTTGAAGAAATGTTTTTCTAGTTGCCAAAAACCTCACGAGGTTGTGAGGATACACGTAGCATACTTACTAGTAAAGCTAATCTATGGCTATAGTTTACGTGATTAGAGTGTAGAGACTTCAGAACTGTTGGAAATTTGTGTGATCTCTTTAAGTTCTACAAGTGTTAGAGCGTAAGTGATGACCTGGTAAGTTTGAGCTTAACATTAAGATTTGAACAAGAATTATGACGTTTCATATTCGTCGGTGATAAATTTTGGTGCGGAGGTTAGGCACTGGTCGAATAGTGTGTTGATGGCCATATATCTAAGTTATGTTGTAAGATCTAGTGTCTGGACGTTGTAAGTATTAAATTCATGGCCAAATATATTTTAATGGGGAGATGATGTAATATTCTGGTCTCAAATTGGTCTTAGGGTTGATTTTGACAAGTATACTTGACACTCTAGAAACGGTTCACTTGGTGAGACTTCACACTTCAGTGACTATTTTATTGCATAAATGGAGAAATGTGGATATTCTGATATGAATGAGCTTGTGACTTAAGAATATTCATAATTGAGAGTACATGAATTAAAGTAGCCCCGTAGTTTTAGGTGTTTAGCGCATATACATTGTAAGTCACTTGAAATTTGATGTGGGTTGTTGTCGACCGTTTAATTGATCTAGGGATATCAACACTCGAGGTGTTATGAAGGTGAATACTGGAGATCAAACATGGCTAGAGAGCAGTAATCTAATGAACACCAAATTTCAATGATGAATTTTTTTTTAAAGGGAAGATAGTGTAATACCCCCCGCACCTAGAATACAGTTTACGGTGAATCTTAGAATTATAGTTATTCCTTTAGTGGTAGTTGTGGTAATATACAATAATTTGGGGTCTATTCGGGAAGATTTTTTCCAGGGATATTGATTATGACCTTCAGTGACAATTTATAATGCTCCTAAATTGTAACTTAATGAGGTGGGGAGAATGTAACGCCCGATTTTTTATTTTCATCGATGAAACTTTTATGTGTCAAAATTTTTTATTGTTCCTTACTTTAAGTCAAAAATTTGTAGTCTTTTAAAGGAATATGGGTTAGAAGAGGAAATAGGTAAGTGTGATGGGGGGGGGGGGGGGGGGGGGGGTCTTTAGAAATTTCCAACTTAGGGTAATCATATATAAAGAGAGCCTTAAGAGGGCGGTTCCAAGAAGTATGCCCACCCCCTTTACGTGGAAGTTAGAGAGGAAGAGAGAGGGGAAAACCAAGCTAGGGCAAGAAAAAATTCAAGGAAATAAAATTTGTAAACTCTCTCCTTAGTTTAGCCATGAATTTGGATGTTATATACGTTTTTGGTATGAAATTGGTAGTTTTTGTGTGTGTATTGATGTGGGTGTGTTTGAGAAGTAGGCTGCTATAGAGCAGCATAAGAGTGGGTTAGGATTTTTATCATATCTGCTTTATTTCATATCCAATTGAGATTATTTTACTCTTTTTGAAAACTTCATTCTGTTGCCTTCAACTTTGTAGTTTTGATTTTTCTCAGAATCCCACGTTTGCAAATAAAAAAATGACCTTAAATTTAATCAATTGTAGAAGTCCATAATTTTCGGTTTCTGGCAGTCCTTTTGATTTCTCATAGAAACTTAATTAGTCATGGGATTTTTGTAAAATTTATATTTCTAGAAACCTCAGAAATCTCTCTTCAAATTTTACTTTTAAGGTTTCTGATATATTTTTGCTCCAAAATAACCATTGAACAAAACTGGTCTGCCCAGAGATGTGTTGTTTCTATCAGCCACTTCGATTTGATATAGAAACTTCATTAATCATTTTATTTTCGTGATACTTATATTTCTGAAAACATTATAAACTCTAATTTAACTTTTCGAAGATTCGCCATGTTTCGGCCTCAAAATGGTCAATGTACAAAACTAGGGTTTGTTGAAAAACTGATGTTTCTAGAATTACAGATGGGTCCATTGCCCAAAATGTTTTAAGCCATTTATGAGCATATTTGGGCAAAGTACGAAACTAAAACTCTCATTAGTTTTGCAAAATATTTGATGTGGAATTTTCTAAGATTTTTCTAGGCATGGAAAGTATTTGAAATGATCTTATTTTGAAAAGAGGCTTTTGAATTATTTGATATACTAAACAAAATTATTTTTAGCCAGAAATTTTATAGTGATCTAAACATACTGAGATGCTTGAGTATCTGATATTCTGTAGTATTTTTCTGCCGTTTGGATATACTTTAAAATAGGAACCTTAGCACTCAATTTAAGGAGCGGTTAAGGTTCTGAACGGAGAATTCCGAGAAAGGCCATTTTTGTCCGAAAAACCTACCTAGTGGTTTAAAATGGATGTTTTGGGTTATTTCTTGGTGTGAAAGTGTACGTTAGGTGTCGGGAGTAACTTGGCAATTTTACATAAGCCTAGGGGTATTTTGGCAACACTCACTAGGGGGAAATTTAGCACGTAGGCATGATTTAATGGAAATGAATAACATCTGAATGATTTATTGTTAGGTTCTGATAAACAAGAGCTAGGGTAGAATTGGGAGAATGAACCGCTTAGCTATTCAAGTAAGTACTCATGGCATGTTCCTTTGTACAACCTATTTTCCAATTTATGTATATGTACACATGAATTTACCAAATGATAGTTTTAAAGTATTTTGTTATCCCTTTGCTTTTGTTAAATTGGTTAATGAGATATTGTATTAAAATTGCCATGGTATGTGTTGTGTTGTTTTGAGAAGTCTATGTGAATTGTGATACGGTGCTAATGTGGATTTCAGGTCCTAATCAACGGGACCATACGTTGGCGCACAGAACTGTTGCATTGTGGTTCGCCTTTGCATCCATAGTATTGTTTATCCCGGGTGGAGGAGGGATTTTTGGTTCTAATCAGTGGGACCATATGTTGACCACAACAGACCGTGAAAAGAGTTAGAATATCACTTAAAGTTTAATCACTATTGTTATGCATTTGTTTTGGAAGAGTTCTCCTGAAGCATGATTTGTTTTTATAAGTATATATGTGTATAGTATTCTCTGTGAATTTGTTATCAATTTTTAAAATGAAGAAACCAGGGCATGTTTTTATGAATTTCAAAACCTTTTTTAGGGACATGCTATGTGTACTTACTGGCCCCAAGCTCACTCTTTTGTAAATCTTTTTAAGTGACCACTTAGATGAACCCGAGAGCTACAGTGGTAACGAGGACGGAGTCGCAGGAGATGGTCGTCAAGGATTTAAGCCCTTTTGAAAAATTGTTAATAGTCAGATATAATAGTAGTACTATTTCGTTTATGTTTTGAGAATTCTTCGGAGCTTAGGTCTCCATGAGATTTTCTATGATTTGTGTTAGTTATTTATGGAGGAAATAATTAGAGATATATTGGAGAAATTATAAGGGTGATTTTAGAAATACTATCAAGGAGATAGTTTTGAATTACTTGGTTATAGATTCTTGTGTAGAGGTTGTAGTAAGGCCTGACAGACCCTTGGGCGGATGTTCGGATGGGCTTGCGGCCGGTCACGAATCTAGCTCATAGGCTTACTCGTGGGTTAGGGTCATGACAGGGATATTGTTCGAAGCCGGAGCAAATAGTAACCATGATTAGTCGTCGAGCAATACCAAAAAGGAAGGTGAAGACAAACTTTATCTGGAACTGGAGCCAATAGTAACAACGACTAATCGCTAGACAAGGGGCATATTCCTAAAATTCGGAGCCAACAACAACAACAGTTGGTCATCTAAAAATACTCAAAAGTCATGTTTAAGAGTCGGAGTTAACAGTAACAACAATTAGTCTCTTAAGCATAAACATGAAAGATCATTTAGAAGCCGGAGCCAGCGGTAACAACAATTGGTCGTCTAGATGCACCAAAGGCTTATGACAAAGAGTCAGAGCCAATAGTAACAGCAATTGGTCGCTTAACCATAAGGACATATCCCTAGAAGCCGAAGTTAATGGTAAAAATAATTGGTCGTCTATAGATACTGAAAACTGGAGCTAGAACTAGACTGGGGCCGAAAAATCTCACTGTGTTAAGAGCCAGATTGGTTGCTTAGGCTAATGAGGGAAAATGTATCTAGAAGCCAGAGCCAATAGTAACGACGATTGGTCATCTAGACACAACGAGGCTTATGACTAATAACTAGAGCTAATTGTAACGTTGATTGGTCACTGAGTCATAAGGCGCATCAAATTAGAAGCCGGAGTCAATAGTAACAAAAATTGGTCGTTTAGAGATACTGAAAGCTGGAGCTGGAGCTGGAACTGGACTAGGGCCGAAAGAACTCATTGCCTTAAGAGCGAGAGCCAACGATTGGTCGCTTAGGTGAATGAGGAGAAAAGTGTATCTAGAAGCCAGAGTCAATTATAACAACAATTGTCGTCTAAACACACTGAAGGCTTACGACTAGGGCATGGGCCGATACTAATGATGATTGGTCGCTTAGCCATAAGATGCATCCATAAAATCCAGAGCCAATAGTAATGAAAATTGGTCGTCTAGGGATACTAAAAACTGGAGCTGGAATTGGAATCAGAGCTGGAACTGGATTGGGACCGAAGATGGAGTTAGGACTGCACTGAGGCTGGATTATACGCGATGTCGGCATACAAACTTCAATTGAGGGTTATACCCTCTTACATAAATCTGGACTGAGACTGGGACTGGAACTAGAGCTGGAATTGGAGTGAGGCTGGGTTGTACGCAATATCTGCTTACTAACCTAAATTGAGGGTTATACCCTTAGACATAAATTTGGACTGAGACTAGATAGGGACCGGATAGAGAAAGGTACGTAGTGTGTAACGCCCCAAAAATTCGGAGCTCCACTGCCCTGAACTCCAGAATGTTAACCTACCGGATCACGTCAAATCTGTGAAATCTATTCACTAACACATATTCTAAATTATCTAATTCAACATCAACTCAGATTTCTCAAAATAATAGATTACAACTGCTTAGCTTAAACTATTACAACTTATGTCCTTCGCAATTCAAATTCCTAAGAACAAATTAACAGTACCGACCCACGCAGGGGTCTTACTATACAGTAGTGGTGGGCTCACCGGGATCTCGCACAACTCTAACCCATTCTCGAACATGCTACAGCTTATCATCACCTACAGAAGGGAGTCATATGAAGGGTGAGCTTTTGTGAGCTCAGTAAAATCGTACAAGGATGACAAAAAGATTACAAAATGATTCTAAAGAATCCAACCGACGATGATTTCTAAAATACTTCAAACGATCAAAATAGCTCAATGATTTCCAAAATGATTCAAATTCATCATAAGTAGATACCAAGATAAACAATAACAATCACGACGATTTCCAAAATGATCAGTAAAAGATCATTTCCAAAGTCATCATTTCCAAAATACAACAAAGATTTCTCGAGGGATTTCAAACCATTTGAGACAGTCCTTTCTTAGTCATTTTCGTAACAATCATGGTAAGTTACGGTGCAGATAAATAAAAAATCAATGTTGATCCTGAGCAGTTGTGATGCCTCTCTAGCAAAGTTGGTAGTGTACACATGCATGATGTACCGTAATAATTACTAGTCCCATTGGGTAGTAGCCTGCGTTTCATGCAAGATTTAAACAAGCCTCATAACGCCTCCCCATGGAACGGATACCCAGGTCCACACAAAAATCAACAATATCAATGAGCATTAACATAAGCTCAAATCACCGAAGTCAATTCGGGTTCCAATAACAATAAACATACTGATATAAGTCATCATTCAGGATTCCAGAAGAAAAATCACAAGTAAATAGCAAAAATGATTGCGAATAGTTATCGAATTTAGGCACAACAATTCGAAAGAACAGATACAAACAATTATCAAATTTGTTCAGCATACAATAACAGCCAAGCATCACAAGATTTCCAAATAATAGATTCAGGTTCAATATTGGGGTTTTCTGGGCAATAACATGCTAATATCAATACATAATTCAGCATTCGACTTTAATCATAAGTAAATCAAAGGATTACTTACCAGTACGAGTTATCAAAATAAGGGTTCGGACGAAAGTCCTTAACCCAGGGTTCACATTGAATCCTTTACCTGGATCCACAGCTAAATTATCCTAACCAGAAGTCTTTAGCTTTAACCTAAACGGAACAATCAACTAATTAGAATACAGTCTATACTACAATATTGTAACTTAATATGGACTCACGCATACTCCCAAAATGAACCCCCTCACCGGGTATGTAAAATTACCGAAATGCCCTTGGGGTGTAAAATTATCAAAACGCCCCTTTCAGACTTAAATCACCAAAATGGTCTTTCCATAAGTAGAATCACTATAATAACCTTACCATATGCAATTTTACCGAAGAATACCTTTCTTAGCTCAAATTACCAAAATACCCCTTCGGGGTGGCAAATTACCAAAATACCCTCCTCTCACATTTGAATCACAAAAACAACCTTCCCACGTGTAAAATCACTCAAACAACCTTACTGTATGTGAATTTATCTCAAAATAACCTTTTTAGGTAAAATACCCCCTAAGGGTTTCCAGCACCAGAAAAAATTCCAAAAAACTCTTAAAATACTATTTTAAGCATCTTGAAGTCATTTTCGGGCTAAAAAGTATCTTAGAAAATTTTTGCCCGAAAATCCCGAACTAGTGTCCGGACCAAGCACTCCGGGGCTGTTTCACTAAAAATACCTATCGGCCTCAGAATGACACTAAATTTTAGAATATGAAACATCTCAGTAAAATGATTTTACTAAAATTTTCATATCAAAATAGCTTGGTTTGCTATGCTGAATAATTCAATAAATATCTTTAATCGGTACCCCAATTTAGCACCCTTCGCGAACACCAAAAATTCTAAAAAAATTCCAGAGCATACATCTCTTAAAAATATCAGGGGTTACGGTTTTGGACTTTGTCTAATTTTGACCCTAACTATTTTTAAAAATTCATAAAAAAATTGCCTAATTTAATTTTCTATCTTTAGCGACAATTATACTTACTAGTCAAATCAAACACAAACACTATTACACCTATTTCACACGCATTGTCTTCTTCCCTTCTTTCTACCGTGACACATCTCACACATAATTCACAAACATACACTAATTCCTTACCAATACACCCTAAGACAATAAAACTCATTACACTATCCTAGTTTACACTCACTTACACACAATTAAACACAAATCACACATATATATTCAGATCCGAAGCATGAATCTTTCACAATCATACGAACACACACGGTTTCACACTTACCTCACACACTGAACTCATATGGTTCCATTGCTACACCCCCCTTTAACATTACCCACACACATATACACGGATATAACATGCTTATTTACACAAAAGTTGCACCTATATTCACCCAAGAGAACCTCACTGCCCAGCCATGTTCATGGCCACCCCATCCACTGCGCGAAGCTCAAACTCTCACCCAAAAATTGAAATTGCACACTAAGGAAGAGGGGAAGGATTACCTTCAAGTTTCTTCTTCATTCTCTCTCTCTTTCTTTCGAATTATTCTGTCGAATTCCCCCCCCCCCCCTACCACGAGAGTCCCCTGTTTTCTATTCTTTGTTCTGCTTTTGTTCTTCTCTTCTATGTTTTCTTATTTTCATCCCCCCCCCCCCCCCCCCCCCAATTTTCTTTCCACTTTATTTTATTCTTCTTTATCCAATCCATTAGTTTATAATAAACTTGATTAGTCACCAACAATTTAAATAGGAGGTGGCATCTCCTTACACATACTTTTTTGAAAAAATTGACACACAAGGCATAATTTTTAAAAATTGCAAAATAGCCCCTTAAGTTTCCAAAATTTACAAATGGCCCAAAAAATTGCAAAATTTATATTTTGCCTCAAAACTCTCCTAATATTTATTAATTAAATTAAATGTCACTAAAACATACAATATAACTCATTTCATTATTTTTCATCACTAAAAAAATAAATTACATTTATTCCCCCAAAGTTTTCCAAAATCACGAAAATGCCCCCAAAAATTTTTAAATTACATTTTTGCCCTGAAATCCTTCTAAGTTTCGATACTCTACTAATACTCAAACATCGCCCAAAATTATGTCCCGTTTATTTTTTGGAGCACGGATGATTATTTTAAACAACTCCCGAAGTTCGGGATATTACATAGTGTCTGCGTGCCAACCAGGATTTCAATTGTCTTAGACATGGATTTGGATTTTGAGACTGAAATTAGAAAAAAGGCCGCAAGTGACCTCCACGTACTAATCCTGCACTAGGGTTAATACTCTTGACCATGCACGAAACTAACACATGCAATGAATTAGGTGAACAAAAATAGACATTATCCTGACTGCTAAGAGAGGGGAATTATAAAGAGCCCCTAGGAAAAATGCATGCAGACAAAGAGGACGATGCAATGGACTGGAGAAAGACGTACACTATCACGGCTATCCTAAAAGGGGAATCCCAGGAAGCCCTTAGACAAAATGTATACAGATAATGCTAAGCATGCGATGAACCGGCTGAACAAAAGACATATATTATCACAACTATTGTGAGAGGGTAATCACAGCGAGCCCCTAGCTAAAATATGTGCAGGTGATGATGACCATGCAATAAGCTGGAACAAACAAAGACTGACGGTACCATGACTATTAGAAAAAAAGGGAGTCACAAGGAGCCCTTAAACAAAAATGCATGCAGACAAAACTAACTATGCAATGGACTGGATGAAGACAGGTGCTATCACGACTATCGTGAAGGGGGGACTTCACATGGATCACCTAGATTAAGACAAAAAACAGACACTATACTGACTGTCATAAAATGAGACTCATAGGAGTTTGCTAGACCAAAAATGTGAGACCCGAATCCTAATTAGCTTCTAATCTTTTTATTAAGTTTAAACACATTTAAATTTGATTGAAATAATATAATCGTGTTACATTAGTTGTCTATATAAAATAAATATTGAAATTCAGTTATGGGCCAAAATATTATTAGGTAAAATTTTGGGGCTAAAAAGTAATTATGCAAAATGTTGGGGTTAATATGAAATTTTCCATTGAAGAGATTAGTGGTATGTGCACATGTCATTGTGTGGGGTGTGTATTGGAAATACTTGCCACCTCCTACTCTAGGTGGTGACTAACCTAAACTAGAGTATATGGTGAATAAAGAAAGGAAAGGTTAGTGGAGAAATTAGAAAGAAAAGAGTAGAAAACCAAGTGTGGGGGAAAAAAAAGAAAGAGGTGGAGGCTCCACCATAATAGTTAGGAAGAAGAAAAAAGATAAGAGAGAAAGGGAGAAAAGAAAGAGAGAGAAAAAAAGGAGAGAGAGATTTGTATCAAGTTTCTTGAATTGGCTTGAGTTTGATTTGTTTGGAGGTAGTTTATCCTGTGCTTTTGGATTTTTAAAGCATGAATGAGAAGTATTATGAGCAGAAAAACACTTATATACTTGCTTGGAATGATTTTAACTGAAGTATGTTCATGTATGTTTGAAAATCTGCAGAACATGCTTGAAATTGAAGTAATTTTAGTGCTCAGAAATGTATACTTTTAGTTTATATATGGACTTGGTTATTTTCTATATTATAACACTACATGTATAAAGTATACTCACCTAATTTCAGATTATTTCAAGTATTATTATTATGGTTTAAAGTTCATGGCTTGAAGTCTGTCTGTGAAACTGATACTGGACAAATTCTGAAACCTGTCATTGGAAGGGCTTAACATGTCTTTAAAATGATATTTTCATGTCAAATAAAATACTGAGATGTAGCTCTTTAAGTCTACTTTTCATAAATATATAGTTTTACTGTAGATACCAAGTAATTAATTTGTTATAATTTATTTAAGTACAGACTACTCTGCTGCCAATTATACTGGGCAGATTATGCAACCCAAATTAATAGTTCTTTGTGTTGAGCTTAATGGTGGATAACCAGGTAATTTATAGGTCTTAAGTGGATACTTAAATATCTAGATGTTAATATAAGTATACACGTGTGTAGGGTTTTTAAGGAAGAATATCAAATTACTTCTTGCTTTGTTACCATATTAGTTCGTGCACATAGAGTTTAGTCTACTACATGTTTGGCATGTTACAGGGAATTATATTTTTGTTGATAATATGAGAAATCTGACTAGAATGGGATTAAATCTCTTTTGATATACTTGATGAAATTTTTGTTGATATCTATTTATGATTATGCATGTCGCACGAAGGAGGAGAAAAAAGCTCGTTCTCGTTCATGTCTCGATAGTATGTACTAACTATGCGTACTAGTTCCTGAAAAGAATTATTGGCGTACCTGTGATGACGTTGGACTTCTTTTATCAAACTCACTATATCCGTTGATTGTAAAACGAGGAGTCTCTCGCACTCAGGGAAGGTTGACTTGTGCATGAGGGACAAATTTGTGTATTGGTATTTCTGTACTTGTCTCATATTTATCTTGAACTTGTTTATAGTGTTTTGGTTATATTTATTGAAATCAAGTTAATATTTAGGTCTTGTCATTCTTGTATATGTTTTACAAGATTTCAGATCTTACTCGATATGTTATTCTCGTTTTTCAAGGTAAAGTATTAGAAAATGTTTGAAAGTGATACTTGATATGTTAAATTATTCTTAAGTAAATATGTATTATCTGTTCGAGTGAACTTGCATGTCTGTACTAACCATCTAATATAATCAATTCATGTTTGGACTTAGAAACACTAGATACCCTACTGAGCCATCAGGCTGACCCCTTCCAAATACATTTTTTTTAGGTTCATAGTCGAAATATTTGCCAGAGGTTGAAGAGGATTATGTTGAGGAAAATTAGGAGTATTACGCTGGGTGAGCAGAGTTTTAGTTGGTTTTCTTTTGTTTTAGAGTGTAACACATGTATAAGATAGATGTGGTCTGTAATATATTGTTATTTTCAGTCTTCTCACTTGTAGACCACTGAAACGTTTAAGCCATAATTCCGCTGTTCATATTGAGGTTTGTAATAGAGCCATATTTATCCTTTAGGTCTATATGTTAAATAGCTTATTTAGCATTGCACCCTCTTGGGGGGGGGGGGGGGGGGTTGACAAAAAATGCTGACAATGCAGTATACAAAAACGACCTAAGACAAACATTGTCCTGACTATTAGCACAGGGGACCCACATGGAGCCCCCGGACAAAAGTACAACCATGGTTAACCCTAGAAAAACAAAAAGAGCAATCACATAGGAAAACCCCTTAAGGACATCTACAAAGAAGAACCTATGACGAAAATAATATCCTACGACAGTTCGAGAGCATGTTTTACTTGAAAATCATTTTGATTGCCCGGTATGTTGAATTGACTATTCACTTCAAGATATATTATTCTTTTTGTTTGCAATTTAGAATTTAAGGCAATGGTGCCACTCTGTGGACACGCCTATCCCTACTCAAAGAGGGGTACCCCCTGAGGTTTTTGATTTTAGATATGTAAATTCCTTATTCATTAAACTTCACCAAGAAAGTTATTTCTTAACTTAAACACTCAAGTTTGGATCCTCTAGACTACCACGAAAAGGTTGGGCCCAACAATGGGTAACAAAGTGTGAGTTGCACGAGGTGGGAGGCTGATGTGTATTCGACGGAACTGTATAAGCTTTAAGGGTGATGGGGTATTGGCCCAGGATTATCCTAACAATCAATGTATATGACTGGGATGAGAAAAAGTTCATGGCCATCAAATACGTGATGGAAATGCACGAAATAGAGTAATAAGGCCTCTTGTCTTATCATTGAACTTGTGGCAAATATATCAAACTACCTTTCAGAATAGGGTCAGCCAGATAGATCATGAAAATCAATGGGTCATCATCAAGTCACAAGGACGTGAAAACATCAGGTTCGGAAGATCAGGAATTGAAAGGTCATCAAGCAAGCCATAAAGAGGTAAACATATCATGTCAGAATACAACAAGCTCAAATTTTGCATCAACCATTATCTTTTTTTTTTTTGCTTGCTTATTATTATTATTATTATTATTTTGACCTTATCAAAATATAAAAGAGCATTTGTCTCTCTTAAACAAACATAACCTCAAGGAGGACTTATACACGGGACACAATGCAGGCCAGGGTATGTGCTAAAAAATGAATCGTAATAAGGCTCAAGAACCCAAACATGAAACCAAAGTCTCTAGTGTGAAGATCAATCTTAGAAATTGACTAAGCTGCCTCCTATTCCAATTGGGGGAATCAGGTCGGGGCTAGTTCAAATCAAATCTGCTGAATATCTTTCCTTCGAATTCTATGTGTCAAAATTTTAGCAATCACTCTCCAACCTTTCTATTTCTTTTATTATTTTTCTTTCTTCTTCTTCTTCTTTCTCTTTTCCTAAATCTTCGTGTTTCTTTTGAGATAGAACAAATGATTTTCATGATTTCAATCATCATCTATCTGCAAGACTTTAGTTCCTATGAAGGGGAACCCTTTCCATGTTGAGTTGACTTTGTAGCAATACTTGGGACATAGGCACACACATAGACCACCCGCCCCAAGGTTAGAAATATAGGCTTCCAAAAAGAGAGGCTTAACTGTTTAGGCACAAAGGGCTAGTAAGTTGAAAAAATATAGTACAAGGTAATCAGGATGATATGTGGTGGCTAATAGATGGCCTTCAATCGGGAATGGCCTTCAATATTCTTGACTTTTTTTTCTTTTTATTCATCATCACCGCATCAGACTAAATCGGCCATCAAAAGATAAGTGAAAACAACGAGACCTTAACAATCAAAAGAACAAGTCCAAAAAAAGGTAATCTACAAAATGCTAGGAAAACCATCCAAGGTTCCAGATCGACATCGTATTCAGCTCGACATCAAAAAATTCCTTGACCATCAATCTGAGAGCTCAAAAGTCTTATCACCCTGCTAGGGTGATTTGGCTAACAATATCCGCCTCTTCTTCAAGTGTATGAAGTTCTCGCGCCGGAAGAGATATCGATCTCATATATGCTCACTTGGTGCGTCGATAGATACTTTGTCTTCATATTGGGTCCGGCAGAAGGGTTTACTTCACCTTTCTCAATCAAATCTTGGATCGCATGACAGAGGGAAACACACTTTTTCATGTGATGACTGGATCTTTGATGATAAGCACAACGAGGTTGGGCATTATATCCTTCAGGTAAAGCAACCAATGTTGGAGTAGGTGGCAACTTGGCAATTAGACCTCCTTGCAACAACTATACAAAGACCTTTGTTAGCGGGGCGTTTAAGAGCGTGAGCCATTGTCATGGCTTAGAAATGGCTTTCCGTGAAACTACCTGTTGAGACCTCGCACTTTGATGTTATTTACATTAGGTGGCTTTGATAGAGTATTCGCAGTCCCCCCAATGACGTGGTATAGTCTCGGCTTTGTGTCTCGGGTATGATTCCCTTATTGGCAGCATCTTTGATTTGTATTAGGGATCTCATTATTGTTTTGAAGGAAAACTGACAGTTCCCAAAAAGATATTCATGGAACACCAGCAAGTTGTTCTTTGTCATATTAACTTGTTTCTCTTCTGATAGGCGGTTAACCATCTAAGTAGCCTTATTCCTCCATCATGTTAAAAAGGTTGAGGCTAACTCCTTAGACTTCTGTTTTGTAATCTCTAACCAAGTCTCTCCAAGTAATATCCAAATCAGAATTGTACTGTTACTTATTGACAAATTTTAGCGCCACATCTCCCCATGTTTGCACTCTTGAGTCGTTGAGGGTGAGGAACCATCGAGCAGCAACTCCAGTCAAGGTTCTAGAAAAAAGCTCAACCAACTGATTCTTGTTCCCAACCTATCTTGGCTACACCTATAGGCCCATTGGGGGTCCCAATTCTCATGACATGTCGGCACATTCAACGGTCAAAATTTCAACGCTCACAAGCCGGTCAAAGTGACACATGCTCAAGTCACGTGAACTGCTCGTGAAATAACCTTGGCGTGCCTTCCCCCTTAAGGGGTCGGCCACCTTTGGGGGGGTCGGCCACCCTAGGGGGTTGATGACCTCGGGGGGGTCGGTCACCTACCTTGATGACCTATGACCGTTGTTCGTGGTCGCGCGCCATAGTCGCAATGACCGTCGCTCATCGACACGCTCCGTCGTCGCGACGACCGTCCCTCGCCGCCGTGCGCCGACCATGCAACGCTCGCCATCGCCTGCGCACCTGCTTCACGGTGCCCATCACCTGTGGTTGCGCGACGTCCGCCGTCGCTCGCGCGCCGACCTCACGACACTCGTCACCTACGGCTGCGTGCCATCTCCGCGACATCCGCCGTCGCCCATGCGCCTACTCAACGGCGCCCTTCACCCCGTGCGTCATCACCTCACTCACTCGGCGACGCCCGACGTTGCTCGCGCGTTGGCTACACGGTGCCCGTCGCCATCGCCTGCGCACTGGCTTCACGGCGCCCATCGCCCGTGGTCGGGCGTTATCGCCGCGACTCACGTAGCCCGCGCTTGCGCACCGGCTTCACGACGCCCGTCGACAGTGGCCACGCGCTGGCTTCATTACTCCCGTGCGTCGGCTTCGCGACTCCCATCACCCGTCGTCTGGACATCATCTCTGTGACCCCCGTCGCCCGGACGACATCTCCGCGACTACCGTCGCCCGCGCCCACGCGCTGTCTCCGCGACCTTCATCGGCTGCACCCGTGCACCAGCTCTGCGACCCCTGTCGTCCAAAAAACATCTCTGCGACTACCGTCGCCCACGCGCCATTTTCGTGACCTTCATCGCCTGCACCTACTGGCCGGATCCGCGACACCCGTCGTCCGGACATCATCTCTGCGACCCCCGTCACCCCGACGTCATCTCCGTAACCCCCGTCACTCAGACGACATCTCCGTGACTACCGTCACCCGCATGCCGTCTCCACGACCTTCATCGCCTATACCCGCACACCAGCTCCGCGACTCCCGTCGCCTACGCCCCGCGTGTCGCCTCCGCGATCTTCGTCGCCCACTTCCGCGTGACAACTCTGCGACTCCCATTGCCCGCGTTCACGTGACAACTCTGCAACTCCCGTCGCCCGCGCCCGCGCGCCGTCTTCGCGACCTTCTTTGCCTGTACCCGCGCGCTGTCTCCAGGACCCCCGTCGCCGGTGCCCGCACATCGCACTCTCTCAGGCCGCCGTAACCATGCGTCGCGCCACTCATACAGCCATACCCTGACTCTCTGTCACACTACGTGCCCCCGGCACCAAGTATTATTCCGCAACGTTCGTCGCCGTGCCCATGCGCCACGATCATATTACATGCTTCCGGGGGGCTCCGGTCATACTGCTCCGGCGCGAGGACCTTTCACAGCGGGATGAGCTCGTTACCACAAAGTCATCGCCGCCACAGGATGGGCTCGTTACCACAAAGCCATCGCCGTCTTCATTCCAGGAGGCTCCGCTCGTAGTGCTCTGGCACGAGGACCCTCCGCAGCGGGATGGACTCGTTACCACAAAGTCATCGCCGCCACGGGATGGGCTCGTTACCACAAAGCCATCACCGTCATCATTCCGGGGGGCTCCGCTCGTAGTGCTCCGGCACGAGGACCCTTCGCAGCGAGATAGGCTCGTTACCATAAAGTTATCGCCATCTGAGGTGACTTGCATGACACTAGGCACTGAACTGCGACCATGTCCACTCGTGTTACCTGTGATGGTCGACGCCCCCAGGACGATGACCCCCAGGTCACTCTGGGACGATGACCCCCGGGTCTTTGGAGGGCATCGCGCCTAGTCCGCGTGGCAGTTGGCTACATAGGCAATCCTCACCGCTGTTGGGTCCTCTATGCGTCTCTTGACGTACCTTGTGGGATTCAGTAAGGGCTTAGACCGGTGGCTGGGGCAACGAGCTTACTCTGATCATGCTACCCGCGGTGTGGTCAGTCTTCTCTGACAGGTAGAGAAATGCTGCGTGGGCCGGGCAATGCGGATTTGGGGACCGGCAGTCCGACAGAGAACCGGTATTTATGGACCCCCTGTTGACATGTCACTCCTAGGGGATGACACATGTCGGCTGATGACACATGCGCACTTTTGCCTATAAATAGTGGACTTTGGAACTCATTTGGAAGATTATCTCTCTCATTTTGACATTTTTATTTTCTCTCTCTAAAAACCCATTCTCTCTGAAATTCTAGTGAGAGAAACACATTTGGACTTCCGAAATTGGACCCCGACGCTGCACCCCTGACTTGGACCTTAGCTTGGATTGTCGACTTTCGGCCCTGTTCGTCGTCGCCCTGTCTGCGCAGCGCTGCCAGCCCTCGCAGCCTGTCTAGGGAGCCTTGTTCTCTGCCCTTACTTCGCCCTCACTGTCTCTCACTTTGCATACTTAGAAGCTGACTCGGACTGCAGCCTTTGTGGTACCTCCACGTAGGTACGAACCCACTTTCCTTAGAATCATTTTGGCGACTCTGCTGGGGAGGTGAGCATCGTATTGCAATCTGCCTACCTTCTACACTTGGGAGCCATACATGTGCAACCGAGAGTGAAGAGGGTTACCAGCCAGGGCCCTATCCATATTGTGCAAGAAGAAGCCCACCTCGGTGACCAATAGGAGCATCATGTGTCGTCCGACTCTAAGACCAACCCCATGATAACCATCCGACACCATGCCCCCAACTTGCTTTGGTCTGCCTTTCCTGACTACCGGCCTCCCACCTGCTGACACTACCCTTGTGCAAACCACACCTCAAGAAGCTGCCCACCACCACCAACACTTATTCACCATTATTATCCCCACAATGCCTCGGGTTATCTTGTCCGGGGGCTCAGGTGTAAGGATCATTCTGACCGGGCACAATCCTTCGCCTGCATCGTATGTCACCATGACATGTTGCCTCCCTATGGTTTCAATGGAGTTGTATTTTTCTAGACTTAGAAAATTTTCAAGCTAACATTGTTCTACTGGCACCACTTTTGATGCCATCACCCACTCCTTTGGGGGCTTTAACCCTTCCCAACCTATTCTGCATGCCTCTCGTTGCAGGGACTTTGTAAGTGGTACGCGGGTTGGCTCGAGCCACGCTACTAAGTCTCGACACCAGGCCCCTGCCTCTATTACTCGGCCTGTCATCCATGCCAGCTCACTACCCTAAGTGCCACCTCCCTCTCATCTCAACCCCTCGTGGTCGCATCACCACCCCATATCCTTTTTTTCTTTATTTCGACACTTAGAAAAAAATTCTTCATTTTTCACAGCGAGGCCACCCCCCCCCCCCCTACGGCCTCCGTCGGCACCCTTGCCCGAGCACAATACTTAGACAAATTTTTAAACCAAAATCTTGGGACTTAAGAAAAATTTTGCACAAACTTTCTTTCATGTAACCACCATCCCCCTCACCCTCTCTCCCACACTTAGAAAAATTTTCACAAAATTTTTTCATCCTCTGGTGCTCTTTCCAACACTTAGAAAAAATTTCAATGAAAATTTTCATCTATCCCCAACCTCCCTCATGCTCTTCATTTCACTTCAAAATTATTCTTCATCAAAATTTTTCATTCCCTCTCATGCTCCTTATATACACATTAAAAAAATTATTCAAATTTCAATTTCAATTTCAAAATCAAAAGAAATCAAGAAGGGGTAGAACCCACCCGCGTGAGACCTGACCCGCCGACCCGCGGCTCCCCCGACCCATTTCCATTCTCTTCACTTAGTTTCTTGCGGGTCAACCCGCCCTCAGATTCATGCCCGCAAAACTCGACCCGACCCTAATCTCTTTCTCCTACCTCTCATGCGGCGCCCTACCCTTGGCGCCGCAGCAACTAACTTTGGCCAGTCTCATGGCCGGCAACCACCTCGCGCCGCTGCTGACCTTTCAGCCTCCCTACCGAGCCTCACATCGCCGGTAGTCCCCATCCCCGCCGGCCTCCCTTCCCCCACATCCTCCCTCCTCGGCCGGCCCCGTCGCCGCCGACGGCCTCCCCCTCTTTTTTATTCCATTTCTTTTCTTCATTATCCCGACCCCCATCCCCACTGACCCCCTCATCCCCCGTGACCCCGACGGTCTCTCCCCTCTTCTTCCCCACAGTAGTGCCGCCCCTCTATTTTTTCCCCTTTCTTTCGGTTTCCACCCCCGCCGACTACCCTGGCCGACCCCACTAGCCTCGCCGAGCCCCAACACCCCGGCCGACCCTCCCTCTCTCTTCTCCCCCGTCTATGACCCTACGGCAGCACCACTCCCCGCTGCCGCCGCGATTGCCCCTCCCTTTCTCCCTCTTTTTCACCTCCCCCAAGCTTGGCATCACCACCGACTCCCCCCTGGCCGACCCCCCAACCCCATCGACCCCAAGGCCGACCCACCTTCGACCGTCACCACCACCTTCACACCCATGTCCACCCGCGACGGCCGAACAACATCACTATCATCAACCACCATTTTCACAGCGCTAACACAAAAAAAAAATTGTGAGGACATAACGCGCACCTCACGATCCAACCTTCATGTTGCTCCTCCGTTACAGTGCGCCGTCCGCGAAGCCCGCCGTCACCGTCACTCGCGCGCTAGTTTCACGACGCGCATCGCCCGTGGTCGAATGCCGTCTCCGTGACGCCCGGCGCCCTGGCACCGTCTCCGTGACGCCCGGCGCCCTGGCACCGTCTTCGCGATGCCCATCGCCCGAGTGCCGTCTCCGCGACCACCGTCGCTCGTGCGCTGACGCCGCGACCGCGCCCCTGCACCCCATCGTCATACCCTTGTGTCAACCTCCAAGAATTCTAAGGTTTTCATTAGGTGGTACACGAGGTGGCTCGAGCCACCTACTCTTCACCTTCGTCATTCAGAGACGAAGTCAGCTACTCTCCGGCCAAAGAACATCAACAATCTTGCTGCTCCGCGTACACCACACACAGGGGGCTTATGTTCCATTTGTTGCTCTTTATCATTGGATTTGATAAAGCTTCCACAGCATGTCCACTATAACTTCAAGCTTATCCAACTTCTCAAATGTGTCTTCATGAGTGTGTATGTGTATACCTACTAAGAATTCACTCAAAGCACTCAATCAATGTGTAGTTATCATCAAAATAAGATGTAAGCATAGATTATCCAACCATAGGGCTAACACAGATTCTTGGTGATATTGACATCGAGCTTGTATGTCGGGCCCTTTCGGTGTAGCGGTGGGGGTGTAGCTTGGCAATTATACCTCTACTGAGTAGCTGTTCAAACACTTTGGTTATAGGGGCATGCAGATATTGAAATTTTTTTGCCTAGTGACAGCCGGCTTTCAGAAAACCACCTCTCGAGATATGACCATATCATTGTTTACAAATATCCTCAGATGAGCATTAAGATTCTTTCGGAGCAGTTTTGTGTATTGGCATCCAATCCTTGACTATTGTTCCTTTGTTTATGGATTTTTTTATTTGAGTGAGATAATCTGTTAACACCGTGAATGTGGTATTGTAGTATTTTCTTTGTTCGGTGAGGTCCTTATTGAGAAATTCTAACTCCGTAGCCATTTTTGCTTGTTGAGCGGCCAAGGCAGTAAGACTTTCTTGGAAACCTTTCCAAAATATCTCTGATGATTCAGACAAGGTCGTGGATTTGAGGTTATTCTCCATCGATTGGGATGCGAGAGAATTCTCCAGATTGGTTCTGATGCCAGAGTGTGGACGCGATTCCAGAGCTCATTTCCTTGAGAAAGAAAAGAAAATTATTTTGAATTCTTTAAAAAAAAAACTGATTATATTTGTTAATTACTATTATTCTCCCCATTTTACTTCCTTTCAAAAAAGAATTTTCTATACTCGAAGGACTAATAGGAATTTTTTATACTTGAAGGGTTAACGGGAACTGAACTCAAGCTAGAAAACTATAGCCTAGATAGAACCATGCAATTAGAGGATGCACATAAAGACACCACAATAGATTACATTAGACCGACTGATTAATACCTATATAGGAATTGGATACTGATAAACCGATCGGGTTAACCGTCCAGTTGTTTAGTGGGTAATTCCAGATTTTTGGTAGAATGTCAAAAAAAGTGGGGTACTGATTAACCGTACGTTTAAGCTTGCAGGTTAACCAGCTCGTTGGTCTGTGGGGTCATTTTGGATATTTGAAAATTTCTGGGGAAGTTTGGGGTGCTGACTAAGCGTCTGGTAACCTTGTGTATTAACCGGCTAGTTAGTTAGTGGGTTGGAGGTTTGGAATTCAAAGAAATTCTGGGACGGTCAGGATTGTGACTAATTGTCTAGTAAACTTTTGGGTTAATCACCCAGTTGGTCAATGGGTTGATTTTGAATTTCTTAAAAACTTTAGGAAGGTTATGGTTCTGACTAACCATCTAGTAACCTCATCAGTTAACCTGCCGATTGGTTAGTGGGTTGGAAGTTTGGACGTGTGAAAAACTCTAGGAATGTTAGGATTCTGACTAACCGTCCGATAATCTGGTGAGTTAACCGACGGGTTGGTCAGTAGGTTGGAAGCTTTGGATTTGATTTGGAAAGTCAGGGTTCTGACTAAACGCCCAGTAACCTTGGGGGTTAATCGACCGCTTGGTCAGTGGTTTGGAGGGCCCAAGATATAAACCATCCAGTTTAAATTTTCAAGTATAACATTTATTGACTAAACATGCGGTTACTAGGTAGACAAACTGGCTGCTTAGTCAGGGTTTCCTTTTTTGCGAGATTACTAGCTAGCTTATAGAATATTATCTGGTTTCCCAGCTAATATGCCATAGGCCAAAATAGGAATTCTTCGAAAAATAGGGTAGAGCACTGAAATGGTCAGGGTGTATGGTTTCTCTCTAACGCCGGTGTAAGGTCATTCCATCGGCTTGACTTGTACTAAGTACCTCACACTCATAACTCAGGTAGTTAATAACGGGTGATCACGGGTATGCGTACACAACTCATTTGATATATCAAGAAACTAGGAGGTCCCTTTAGTATGGGCCTTGGTGCTGAGAGTACAGTCAAATTCGTCCCGATAGCTATGAAGCCTAGGGGTTTCAACCGTTGCCATCAGATGGGTGGGTTTGGGTTAATCATGCACGTGTGTGAGGTACAAAATAAGTGCAAAATTACCACAATTATAGCACATTGTACATGTTATACAACACAAAGGAAACACACAAGGCCAAAAAGTAATAAAAAATGTCAAGAGTAGCCCTTTCAGTTTTTTCATCCCCAGTAGAGTCAGCACTCTAGCGAACCGTCTTGGTAAAATTCTTAGACCACAAAAAATGGGTCTAAAATTTAGGAGTTGCCGTATTATTTTCTTAAATAAAAAGGAAAATAAGAAAAACCCTAAAAGTACTCTAAATTGTCCAAAGACTACTAATATATTAAAAATAGAAAAATGGATTTTTTTGGGGGGGGGGGGGGGGGGGGACACTATGTTATACGAGGATAAGGTTTTAGGCGCCCGTCATAACCTTTCGGTCTTTACTTCATTTCTGTTATTTTTTGGACTTAAACCTACAAATATGGAATAAAACAAACTCTAGTTCTAATTCTATATTTTTTGTCGGATAAAGCAGAATCAAAATCATTGTAGTTTGATCGAAACCTATAGGATGCGGCCTAGATCTCGGTCTTTGACACAAAACCTTCTAGTTGAACAAAAAATAACTCTTCATTGTAATTTTTAGATTATTGACCAAAATATGGTCATGGGGAAGGTAAAGAATCTAGACTCTTCTAAATTAGAACCAAAAATACTCAAAAGAAGGATAAAGAGTCATACCTTAATCCAGATTGTCCAATTGCTTGATCCAATAATTGATTTGACGTCGAAAACCAAGAACAACAATCTACTGGACGAGAAAAACCATGTTTTGAGCCTGAAGACAAGTTTAGACGGATTTGAATCCTTCTATAAAGTTATAGTTCTTAAAAAGATACATGATGTAGGCTTTTGAAACGCCTAAGTCGAGTATGAAAAGATTAAAGTCGGATAATGAAAACATAGAAACAGAATTGACCGGACTAGAAAAACACATTTTGAGCCTGAAGACAATCTTAAATGCATTAAACTTCTTCTATAAAGAAGTAGCTCTTGAGAACATACATGATTTAGGGATTTGAATTGCCTAAGTTGAGTGTTGTATGAGCAATTTACGACTGGTTAAAGTTCTAGTGTGTGCTTGATGCGGGAAGTCAAGATTTCTAAGGTCTTCTCTCTCTCTCTTTAGGTTTTCTGCCATAATTTTCTCTTGGAAAAAGGTCATGAACTGGAAGCTCCAAATTTCTATGGAGGAAGTCCCTTAATTCTGCAGCCCAAGGGATCATTTTATGGGGGCTGACAACAATGGTATAATTGACTTTTTCGTGTCTAATATATTTGATAGAGCAGAATATTTGATTTAAGTCGCAAATTGAGAAAAGCCAACTAACCAGCCGGATTGTCGAAAATTGGCTAGCTCTCCCTTTACTTAATTAAGATTTTTTTTTTCAATTTTTGGAAATTATTTGCCCTAAATTTGGTTAAAAAAAACTCTAAAAACAATGAAGGGATGTACCAGATTTCAAAATTAATCCCAAATCAATCTTTGCATCAAAGATCAATCCCGAATTAGAAATCAATCACAAATCAAGTCAAAATATCTATATCTTAACCTAGGTTAAACCTAACCAATTGGACGAAATTCTAGCTGGGTTGGACTTTCACTAGACTGAACTACTTATTGGGCTTAATTAAATAGATTAAGCTCATTATATATTACTAGGCCTAAACCAATAATAGTAATAAACAAACAAAGCCCCATTAAACAAATAAGAAATATAAAATAAAACTACAAAAATGGATTGTTTACAACATAGATTAGATAAAATCTAACTTATTCCTCTTTGGTCGCCACCCGGTTTGGATCATTTGAATTCCACCCAAGCTGTACAAGCCCAAATTGACAAGGGCCACAACTCCGTGCCTGGGTCACTTGAATACACACATGCTGCTCAAAAAGCTGATCCTCTTGAGGCACAATCAGTCCCAGCTCAGGTTGATGGTACACCAGCTGTTGTTTTACCTATCCCCGAGAGGCCTAATTCTAGTGGGCCCTTTAATCTGCTGAATGATGCACATCCTTTTGATCTGTCTACTATTGATGCATCAGGAAACAACTTCCACTCATCCTCAACAATATTGTACCAAAACATGTCTCACAAGCTACGTGGTTTTAATGTAAACTTGCCCCTTTCTCTTGCTCTTCCAAGCTCGTCGTTGCGCTCACCTAATTCATTTGCTGATCCGATGGTACATTTTCTCTCTAACGTTACTTCATATTCAAAGTTTTCATTTGCTCATCATATCTTTTTTAGGAACCATCACTTCGATGGATGAGCCCAGGTCGTTTTCTCACACAGTGAAATATCAGTGTTTGAGAGATGTTAAGCCAAGGAAATTACCATTTAAAGGCCAGGCTACTTCCTGGCAAGCATGCTATTGACTCCAAATGGGTCTACAAGGTAAAACACATTCAAGATCGGAGCATTAAGAGGTTCAAAGTCCACCTAGTTGCCAAGGGCTATATAAAAATTTAAGGGGTTGACTTTCATGTGACGTTTGCACATATAGCCGAACTTGCTGCAGTCTGGTATTTACTTGTTGTAGCTTCAGCCCGAAATTGGAACTTCATTGATTAGATGTTAACAATGCATTCATCCACGATGTCTACATGAAAACCCCACAGGGTTTTGCCAAACATGAGGAGATATATGTTTGTAGGTTGCAAAAGTCACTTTATGGACTCTAACAGGCTTCTCATAATTGGTACCACAACTTCACGGCCGCTTTATTTACCATTGGTTTCATCAGTGCCATGTTGATCATTCTCTCTTCGCTTTTATCAAAGGCTCATCTTCCCTTGTTGTTTTAATTGACGTGGATGAAGTAATTTTGGCAACAATATTGACACGTTATGTATTCTTGACGAAAGTTGGATTTTCGATGCGAAGCTCTCTTCTTTTCCAATGGATTATAAACACAAACTTCAGGATGATATAGGCCTATTAAGTTTGAACTCGGGTCGCTATAGGTGATTACTGGGCCGACTTCTCTATCTCACCATCAGGCTGCCTGACACCAGTTATGCGGTTCACATTCTCAGCCAATTCATGCACTCTCCACGACAACCGCATCTTCATGCCGCCTATCGTATTTTACACTATTTTAAGGGCTCTTCTGGTTAAGGCCTTTTCTTCCTTTCTGATGGAACTTTATCTTTACGGGCCTACTCTGGATGCCGATTGGGCTGGTTTCTAACCACATGCTGATCTACCACCAGTTACATTGTGTTTCTTCGATCATCTCCCATTTCTTGGCGATACAAGAAACTGTATCTGGTCTCTCGCTCTTCTGCCAAAACTGAGTATCGCGCTATGGCTACCACTTTTAGTGAAATCATCTAGCTTATTCGCCTTTTGATTGATCTCCGAGTCCCTTGTAATCACCGGTTCCTCTCTTTTGTGACAATCAGGCAGCTCTCCACATTACCGCCAATCCGATTTTCATGAACTAATATAGCAAATCAAAATTGACTGCCACATTTATACGCGAACACATTCAGTCACATGGCTTAAATTCTCATATCCATTCCTTCTTGGTATCAGTCGGTAGACATCTTTACTAAGCACTTTCATGAGTTACTTAGCAAGTTGATCATTTCCACTCTTCATGCACCAACTTGAGGGGAAGTCATGGAGGAAAATTTCATAATTTCCGACATTATAGTCCATGAATCATGGGAGATCATATATTCCATTATGTTGTATCATTATGTAAAAAATTAAATTATCTTATTTTAGGTAGGATCCCTAACCTTAGCAATTAACTTTAATACCACAAAGTTTTTTAGGTAGGATCCCTAACCGTATTGATTAGCATTAATAACTTTGTTCTCCTTGTACTATATAGGTAACACTTTTCTCCTTAATAAAATCATTCCAGAGAATTGTCAAATTCTTTAGCCTGGAAAAGAGGAAGGCAAAAAGCTGGCTTCCGAGTATTTTGGGTGCTTGAAGGTGTTGGATTTGATCGATCCAATCCAATTAGGTGGTCAAACGGGTCATACTAATGTCGAATCTTTATTTGACTTGAACATTAATTAATTAAATTGGCTAAATAACGTTATGGCCCTATTTAATCTTAGCATCCAATCTATATCTATATAATATATAATAGAGAAGCGTAAGCTTATTTGCGCGACACATAATCAAAGAGATATTATGACTTCTTTACTTGACACGTCATCACATTATGTTTTCAATGTGAAATAGAACTATAACTATTCTAAGTGTCACTAAAGGTTTAAAATTTTATCTTGGATGGGGTTCTATTTTTTTTGATAAGTTAATTTTCATATTACTAAGCCTTATATAATTGAAAAACTAACACTAAACGTCCTAAAACACTAACTGATTGATGAACTAACTTATTAGGACTTAATTTTGACTATTATATCCTTAAAACCACTCTCTGTTATGAATATAAAAATTCATATATCTTAAAAACGAAAATAACATACTAGATTTAGAAGAGAAAAAAAATGATGCTACAATTGAAAATATTATCTTGAATGAGATTCTTATGTCTTGATAAGTTAATTTTCATATTACTAAGCCTTATATAATTGAAAAAATAATTATAAATGTTCTAAAACTCTAATTGATTGATGAACTAACTTATTAGGACTTAATTCTGAATATAGTATCCTTAAAACTACACTATAATATAAATATAATAGTTCAAATATCTTAAAAACGAAAATAATGTACTAGATTTAGAAGAGAAAAAAAAAAGATGCTACAATTGAGAATATTATCTTGGATGGGGGTTCTCATGTCTTGATAAGTTAATTTTTATATTATTAAGTGTTATATAATTGAAAAACTAATTTTAAACGTTCTAAAACTCTAACTGATTGATGGACTAACTTATTAAGACTTAATTCTGACTATTGTATCCTTAAAACCACTCTTTAACATAAATGTAATAATTCATATATCTTAAATATCTAGCAGCTCCACTATGTCGCTATCTATTATTTATCTTTCAACTTATAGTATAACGAAATTACATGTAAACGCACCTATGTAAATATCTCATAATTATTGCATGCAGACTAATCAAACAAAAAATGATATTTAATAATCGAAATTTAGAAGTAATGCAAGTGAGTTCATCTTTCCATATTTGACTTAAGTTAATAGCGATTAATTTAGGTACTAAGATTATTCTTTATAGCCAAATAAGATTTTGTTTATACTGTTAATGTTTTCTTTGTCTCGGGATATGTGGTACACATTAATACATTTTTTAAAACCTTATGTTATATTGTATTTTATAAACCTTAGATAACCATAATTTTAAAAAATAGACTTAACCCTTTTAAACGTTTGCCATAATTTGCATTTGGTTCACTGAGCTACAGTGCTGATACTATCGACACGTCTGCATCCTTCCCCGAGTGTCTTTTACGAACTTGATGAAGCAACATGCAACTTTAGTAACTGGATAATAAGAACAATTGTACTATATGGCCTCTCTTCGCAGAATAATGGCTACTACATTCAACAAATAAGTAGCCACGGCCGCAAAAGGAGAAATGAAGGAAGCTAAAATAAGTTTCTCCATACTAGATCTAATACAATGCACACGTATTTTCAAATTAATTGTCTTAAAAGTATTCAAAATTAAATAGATGGTCAAAAAAGTGCCAAACATAACCATGAAGTAAAGTAATTAGAATACAGATATTGCCACTATAACACTATAGTTTCTCTTTTCAGGATTATTTCTACATTTTAAGATGTTGGTTGTCTGAAATGAAGTAAAATAGTTCCATTACTTCCATTTTTGCTCTAAGATTTTCATGGCATGTTTTTTTACTAGGTTTATTCAGTCTAGACAATAATTTACTGAAAACAATTGTTTGTTCCTTTTTTGTACTTTTTTTTTATAAACTTTAAATTTCATTGTAGAGTATTGTAGTAGATGTCTAATTTAATATTTTAAATGAAAAGGTAGATCTACACAGCTTTTTAAACGTTTGAGCGACGAATGCAAAATTATATGTGATGCTAATTTTGGAAATTCAGAATGACCCAAAGATGATAAAAGACTAATACCGTGGCAGCTACTTTCATGGTTAGAAGAAAGAGGACATAGAGAGTTAGGCACAAGAATAGCAATACAAACTTATTTCGAAGCACCAACACCAGAGACATTTACAATTAGCACTGAAAAACTACAACCAATTGCTGATACCGGATACATTGACACAAAATATGCAATAAGGGTAATCTCTATTTTGAATGGAACAAAGACAAACAAAAAGGGGATTGTTACCTTTATCCAGTGCTTTGATATGTAATACGATAATGTATCACTCCATGAATCACAATTCGTACTCGATGGCATAATATGTTTAAATTGCGACAATTCGTGCCCAACTAAAAAAGACATGTCCTGCAACGATATTGGACTTTTCCACGATATGAACAGGGAGAAGATTTCACACGCATGGAAGTTAACATCTGAAGAGGAAAGATCAATCGATTGTCTAATGTGCAAGATAGATCTTATAATAGATAGGTTCTTGGAGAATAAACATACATTTGCCTTTTGGTATACAACTGACGAGATATCTCCTTAATTCTTATATCTTATTCTTATGTCTCACAACTTTGATGGAAATAAGATCCTCAGTACTGTGTTTCTTATTTATTTCAATTCTTATACTAAAATTTTATTCTTATATTTGGAACTTTAAGCTTCAAATAAACATCCTATCATTTGCATTACAAACATACATGCTATTTACTTCAATTCTCAGACTAAAATCTTATTCTTATATTTGGAACTTCAAGCTTCAAACAAACATCTTATCGTTTGCATTACAAACATACATGTGACGAAGGCCTTTTACGCAACAAAGGTTGTCTAAACAAAACCAAACTTAATCTTTTTACAACAAAAATGACATTAAGCATATTTATCAATCATTAACATTTTTTTGTACAGAGGGTTGTAGAGATTTTCATAGACGGTAGGTAAATGTAATTCATTATTTGAAATGAATTAAAAATTCTCAAGGTGTTTCTATTTCAGTTCCAATGTCTATTTTTAGTTATTTATTTATGTATACACAATAAATTACTAATTGTATAGTTTGTGCACCTTTTTTAGGATTTTTCTTTTCCAATACAAATGACTGCAACTGATTTTTAATTCATTATGTTTTAATTCATGTGTATATATAGGGTAATCACAAAAAATAATGTTAAATATGTGATATTCTAACTTCACAAACTTCTATAATCAACTTAATATACTATAAGCTTAGAACTTAATAAACAATTTACAAATTAAAGATGAGTACAAGAATTGTGTAACTTTACGCAATTACATCCCATTTATCACAGTCTAGACAACTGTACAAATATTCACCGCTATATAATTGCTTAGCTTCAAACGTAAAAAGGGTTTTGTAAAATGATATGATATTTTTATGATCATTCAGACAATAATTAACTGTGTAATGAACACGTATTTTCAAATTAATTGTCTTAATCATTATAATAACTTTCAACAAACATGTAACGCTTCAAAAACTTTTGAAGTTAAAGAATTACACTCATATACAACATCTACAATTCAAAAAGGATAAGCCATAGCCTCATCACGTTTTAATTTCAACCACAATCATATTCGTTATTTACCTCTGTATGGCATCAGTATGACTATTCTATTATTATAAGTGCTAAACAAATATTCACTTAAAATATTAATTGACAACTTAGAGTAAAAGCTTAAAGAATGCAAGTATCTAGCGGTTCCACTGTATAGCTAGTTATTCTTTATAGCCAAATAATAATTTTTTAATAATGTTATTATCTTTTTTGTCTCACGATATATGGTACATATTAATACACTCTTTTAAGACCTTATATTATACTGTATGTTATAAACCGACCCGAGCTTGGCTCGGGTTACTGGACTAGTACATCAATAATTATGGTGTATAAGAGGCTTATAGACCATAATTTCTTAACTTTGATAGACGATTGAGATTTGGCAAGTATAGGGTTGATCATACTACTCTCTCTAGATAAATATATCTTTTTCTTGGAGTCAATGACATTATCATGTTTGACTACCCTTTTACCTCCTAGACTAATAGAAAATTACACAAATCTATTCCTTCATCAAGAATAGAGAAGAGTAGTGAAGATCAATACCAAAGGGAATACGTTCGCTTCCGAATCTTGACGTTCTTTCATCATCAGAATAAAGCTCTTGGTAATCTATGACTTCCTTCGATTCCAGTGAGTTCGAAACTTTATTGTTCTTATGTTTATGGTATTGTAAGGTTCTAATGGTCTTGATTATGGGGTCAAGACGAAAGAACTAATCTTACATGTGGTATCAGAGCCATGTTAATCAATTGCATGAACATAGAACTTCCCCCCTTTAAAAATTCTTGGTATATTTTAATGTTAACGCAAGGAAAAAAAAAACAAAAGGACTGTAGTCTGCGCCGAAAGGAATCGGTTGCCCAGATTACTTGGTTATGAATTTGGGCCTGTTGCACTGGCCCAGATTATGTAGCCTGATATTTCTTTTTCTGGCATGTGGCCTGGCCTTATGTAATGGCCCAGAAAAATGTTATGTGGCCTGTATTGGGCCTAGCTCATTTGGGAATGCAACTGACATATTAGTTCCATGGCATAAGTGGAAGACTAAGGCCCCATCGGAGATTTTTTTTCCAGTTTTGGAAATTGGGAAAAAAAGTCGCGTTTGGTAACCATTTTTTTTCTTCTTCTTCAGTTAAAAAAACCAGTTTTTAAACCGAAGAAGAAAAAAAAAACTCAAAAAATAAGTATTTTTTTTCAGCTTTGGTTTTTTTTTTTTTGAGACCACCACCACCACCACCACCCTCCCACCGTTGGCAGCCACAACCGGCGACCACCGCCGGCCGACAGCCACCTCTGGCGACCACCAGCGGCCACCACCGCCGGAGACAACCACCGGCGACTGCGCGAGGCCACCTCCGGCGGCAACCTCAGGCGACCGCCGGTGACGTACAACCGGCGGCGACCACCGTCGGCGGCCAGCGACCACCGCCACGCTCTACCACCGCCACCGCAAATCACCACAAAAAAAAAACTCAAAATAAAACTGGTTTATCAAACACTAAAAAAAAAAAAAAATTCAAAACAAAACAGGGTTATCAAAGACCCACTAGTTTTTGCAAAAAAAAATATTAAGCTGCGCTTTAATTTTATTTTTCCAAGAACTAAAAACCAAAAAAAAGTTTTGTCAAACAGAGCCTAAGGGTGCATCATATAGTTGAATGGGTTGCTAACCAGATAAAGGAAACAAAATTGCAAGATGATCCGCAATCACTATAAAAAAAGGACTTGATGAAACTTTCTTCTTGCTTCCATTTCAGTGAAGTAGCAAGAGCTTGTAACCCAGTGGCAATCATCCAATGCTGAGTTCTAGTCATACAACTGGTTAGCTCAACTCACCCCCACATGTGATCAAAGCAAAGGGGAGGAATGGGCTGGAAACGGAAGCTTATACCCGCGGTTTACTAGGCCTGCAGGAGCCCATTGGTCTGATTGATCATATCTTCAGGAGCTACACTTCCCCATCTGGTGCTGCACTTGGGAAAATATTCTTCAAACAAAGGGGCACTCCTCAGCCTGTCGGGGGATGATCGATGATCCCTCCATTCACACTACACCTGCTGCTTATGTCTGGCTTGCTACCTTCTAGCTTCCCGAAGACCATAAACCAATAATTGAGAAAAGAAAGGAAAAGGAAAAAGCTCGTTACAACTTTTCTATCAAAAAACAGAAAAGGAAATGGGTAGCCAATCAGTCCCACTTTCCCCTACAAAAGAGGAGTTATTTGGTAAAATTTAATTCCTTAGAAAAATTATTTGTTGCTAAAGCCTATACCTTTACAGTTTTTATGTAAAACTCAACCATTCATAAAAAGTAACAGATTTCTACCAAAAGAGAAATAATAACAAAAAGCAACAGATGTTAAGGGGTAAAAAGAATATAGACTGAATCGTACTGTACTTTTGTTTGGACCTTTTTCTTCGTTCTTTATATTTTGCTATTTATTGTCTTCTTTTACTAATTTATTCCTTTGCAACATAGTGTTTTTTTTTTCTTTTTAATAACTAAGAAGCCACATAAAATGCTTGAACGCATTATTGTTGTGAGCAAGATCAGATCGATGCTCAATGTATTGTTCAGTTTCAATTTTATTGCCGTACGCTTTGAAAAAATAATTTGAAAAATCTTGTTCCATTTAGTAATACGGAACTTTGGTGTGGTAGATATACTGCCTTACGTACTAATGCTAAATGTTACTGTTGTTTAAAATCCCAGTGTATAAAACAGAAACAGAAATTAACAATATTAATAGAAAACGTAGTGAAGAACTTAATTAATTAAGACCTTCTTAAAAAAAAAGTGTTCATCAACGAATGATTACGGAAGACTCTTGCCGAGGTTTGGCCTTATCTATCATATCAATCCATGCTAATAGTGTGATTACACATAATTTAATAGGGAAGTCATTAGTTTAACACAAAGCATTCATTGTACTATTATTTTGCTCTTTTTTCCTCAGCTAATGGGCCAACACTGTTACTAGAGCATTTTCAACCGCTAAGCCAGTATTATATTTGAAAATGTACAACTACTACTTGTACTTGAAAGTTAAAATGTGGATGGGGAAGAAGACTAATTATCCTCTCAACTGTTCTATGATGAAGTCTTTTTTACCTAATGAAATACTCTTTTTGCTGGACGACCATAAGAAATATATAGACGTCTATATCACCAAAACCCTTTCTTTGTTGCCGGTGAAGCGCTTTTTAAGAATAAATTTATTAGGTCAGAACTAACATAATATAATGAGACAATCGACTTTTCTTACAGTTGAATACCTGAGACTTAAGCTCAATTAGGCCAATTAGCTCGTGCAATATTTCTTGCAAAGTAGCCACCAAAGAAATTTAAAACAGGCTTAAAGTCATATTCCCATTATCATTTAAACCGTCAATCTGCTTTTGTTCCGGTTCAACTTATTACGGATTGTCTTATAATGTCTTAGTGGCTTACAAAATGAACCACTATTTGAAGTGTAAAACCGTGGAGAAGGTGGGACACGCTAAAGCACGACATAAGTCTTTTTAAAGGAAGTCATGACTAAGCTCGAACTTAATTCAAGATGGATTTGTCTAATAATGACTTGCTTAACTACAGTTTCTTATTCCATAAATTTTGAATGGTGATCAGCTTGGTTTTTTTAGGCCGCAAGTAGGTCTCCGTCAAGGGCAACCATTATCACCCTAATGTCTCTTATTTGTGCCGAACGATTCTCCTTCCTCCGTCCTTTCAGATGCAGAAGCAAAGGGCCGCATTCATGGTGTTGCTGCTGGAAGAAGTTGTAGGATTTCTCACCTATTTTTCGTTGATGATAGTCTATTCTTGTTCACTGCAACATCAGAGGAGGGAGACACAATAAAGAACACATTGGAGATTCCCGGCAAGCATCTGAGCAGCAAGTGAACTTTGAGAAGTCTTTTCTATTGTTCAGCAATAAACACTTGACTCGGAGTAAACGAAGAGATTCCAAGGCTGCTGAAGGTAAACCTGATGTAATCTCACGACAGATACTTGGGATTATTATCAGTTGTTGGCAAGTTAAAGAGAGAAGGTTTTGCAGCACTGATTGGAAACTTCTGGTGGGAATTCGCAAATGGCAGAATTATAACACATTGGGCTAGTCGGAAAATGCTTTACAAAAGAATGGAAGGGAGCATGGGGTTCTCTAATGTCCAAGCCTTCATTCATGCACTACTAGTGAACAGGTGTAGCTACTCGTAATGTTACATGACTCATTATATATCGTTCAAGGTCGTCAGTACAAAATATTTGGCAAATGGCATACTTTCTCAGCAAATCTAGGCAGCAGGCCCTGGCTGGAGAAGCATAATGGCTGCAAAATGCGTCATGGTGGCTGGAAAATGATCGAAATAGGGTAATGGCAGGAGGATTATAATATGGGAGGAACCTTGGATCCCACAACCAAATTGCTTCGAAATCCAATCCCGTGCAAGAGGAGTTGAATCCCCAGGCAAAATGGATACATTAATTGTCCCAAATCTACTAATGTGGAAAACGGATTCACATGCCAAACTATAGTGCCAAATTGAAGCAGAGTGTATCAAGAAAAATACCAATTAGTAGCGACATGAACGAGGACATTTCACCAAAAATGATAATTTTCAGGTAAAGAAGTGCGTATAGGCTCATTAAGGATACAGGCCTATGTGAGTTGGAATAAAAAGGATGGGGAGTTCGAGCTCATCCGAGACTATTACGTGGTCATTTTTATGGCGCTGCAGTGTTCCAGGTAAAGTGAAATTCTTTGGCTGGCGAGCATGTCAAGAGTCCTTGCCAATGACTAAAAATTTATTTAAAAGCAAATACCAGATTCAGTGGTATGTATTGTACGTGGCATGAAAAGTGAATCAGCATATCACATGCCGGAAGAGTGCAAACTTGCAGAACATGTGCGGGTACTTGGTTCACACGTAACTTACGGAAGGTCGAGACAGGATTACGAGGCGTTTGTTGACAAGGGCGGAACTACGTGGTAACCGCGGGGGGGGGGGGGGGGGGGACCTAGAATTTTTGGAAAAAAAAATCGGGAATTGCACCGAGACCCCACACCAGTTCATCTATCTCTCTCTCTCTCTTACCGTGACCGCCAGTGAGGACTGAGCTCAGGCCGTGACCGTTGACGGCTTGACGACGGTCACCGACTCACCGCGACGACCTGTCGAGTGAGGAAGACGACTCACCGCAGTGAGCATCAGCCACCGACTCACCGCGACGCCATGACGCTGACCAGATCTGGAACTTCGCGACGAGGCGACGACCGTGACGAACCCCGACCAGATCTGGAACACTGACCAGATTTGACGCCGACCGAGACTGAAGGAAGGCTCAGCCGCTCAGGCGACGAGGCTCTTCGACTTCTACTGTGGTCTGTCGTCTGTGTCTCTGTGAATGTGAGTCTGTGACTCTTGTGAGTGCACACTCTCATCCTATGCTCTTTTTGTTCTCCCAATGTTTGGTTGATATCACATACTTATGTCACTTGTATCAATTCAGAAATTTTGTGAGGCTTGATGTTTGATGATCCATGGATATTTGTGTAGCACTAGATCATGAAAAATTAACCAAAATGAAAAATGTAGCATAATAACTGGTCAAACCTCCATACGCTTTATGTGCTTTGGGATGCTTTTTAAGTCACATTCGAAAGTTAAAAAGGGCAATTCCATTTAGCATCTCTATTTTAAGCTTAAGAAGTTGTTCAGAAGACTATGGTTGGATGAATATTAACCTGATATGAAACAAAGAAGTTGAGAGATAAAATCTAATTTCTCATTTTTTTCTCTTTTTTTATCTAATTAATAATTTTTGCAGACACAGAGAGGTTTAGACCAGCACCTGCATTGGTGGTTCCAACTGCTTATCATAACTCCTCATCAGCTGTTGTGACTCTCAGAGGTAATACTTTAGTTTAATATGTTAATATGTTAATTTTAGTTCAATTTCAGTTATTATATATGTTAATTTTAGTTTAATTTCAGTGATTATATAGAGGTTTAGAATATATGTCTGGTTAATTTAATTTTAGTTAATTTCAGTGACTATATAGTGATTTAAAAGAAGTTTTTTTGTGTTGTACTTGTAAAGTGTCTTTAATGGGTCTCGTGAAACTTAATAATACTTTTTTGTATGTTTTTTAAGTGCACTCTGTTTTTAATAAATTTTTTTGATGAATTCGATATGATTTTTAATTTGCACCTCCTGAAAAAAATTCCTAGTTCCGCCCCTGAATCACCCTATAAAAAAAAGAGGAAATAGAGAACATATAGATTCTTAGCTGGCTAAATGCAGTAACCCTAATCAGAAATAATCAGAAATAATCCAACGGCGTAGAAAAGAATGCCATGAAGATTATCACACAATCACACCTACTAATAGAAGAGTTAAAAAATGTGCAATTAAAGGCGTCCCCTCCTAAACCAAAAATTGCAACTTAGTGGCTGCCCCTAATCATGTTGTATTTCAAGTCAACTTTGATGCTGCTAGTTTCAGCCAAGGGGGCGGTATATGCGTGTGGTTAATGTAGTAGTGAGGGATGACGAAGGTGTCCTCTATGCTGGGGTCTCCAAACGCATTGACAACACTCTACTCAAAAATTGACGAATGCACAGGTAGCTTTTGAGGCATGCTGTTTTGCAAGAGACTCAAGATTCTCGGCGATTGAAGGTGACTCTTCTATCATCGAAGCATTGAAGCAAAAACATGTAGACTTGTCTTTGATAAGTAGTACTACATGTGATGTTCAAAGGGTTCTAGAGAGTAGCAAGATACACTGGAAATAAAGTAGCAGAGGAACTAGCTAGAAATGCTAGATTTGTTGATGAGCTTGAGACTTGGACGGAAGAGACTCCTCATTCCTGTATTTTGTCCATCCTAAAATATGTAAACCCAATTGATTCTCAAAAACACAATTTATATCAGGAAAAAAAATTTTTGAACGCATGCGTCGTTGATGGGCAAAGCTAAAAGTAATTGGTCATAAATTACGGGTTTCAAATAATATATACATACGAAAAAATAGCGACAATAATCTCATATTTAGTCCTAGAAGAGACAATATAGTTCGAAATAGTGCAATGCCAGATTCTTATCAACGCAGTTCAATGAGCAATGTGTCCAAGAAAAAAGTTTAAGTTTCAATGGTATAGACGGTAAATAATAAATAAAAAAATATCAGAATATGATGCATTTGAAGCGATTGCAGCTATTTGGGAGAATTCTCACTTAGACATGGATGAGAATACTTTCATTGGCATCAAGGAGCTACTCTGGAGATTCCGGATGTGTCGAAATAGTTTTGTACAAACAGAAATTACTCTTTCTGAGCATAAAGCCAAAGCTATGAGCCTTTTCTGCGGCACTTCAATGTTGGGAAATTGGTTCCTTTTATGGTCTTTGTTATGCATCGTATCTATTGTTTGTTTCATTCTTTAACAGCTTTATTTTTAGAGTAGATGAAAAATTAACATGGTATCAGCCTTTTAGAGCATCGTTGCTCAAGGGATTAAGATCGATTATTCCCTCTTTCATATTTGCTCTACAGTTTCTCGCAATGCAATTTGCAGCTCGCTTAATTATGAACTTGGCAATGATACATTTACTTGTTTCTCAATAATCTATCTCTTTACATGCAATTAAGGAGTTATATGTGATGGATAGTTACGCATAAAGTACATCGTTACTCTTATTGTTTAACAACTTAATTTTTGTTTTGTGCAAAAAAAAAAGAAAGGTTTTTCTTTGTTAAACCTTAACACCAAACTATTCTTAGGGCAGGTAGACTACGAGCAATCAGGTCATGTTTTGCTAAATATGACGATTTATTACTAATAATTTAAGTTACAATCTTTAAAGATGCAGGCATAACAAACAGCGGTGTCTCTTCCATCCACACCGCATATCGTTATTATTTCATGCAAATCAAGCTAGATTGTTAGCTGTGCGGACCGATTTTAGGAAACAACATTTGAAATAAAGCCTGATCTTCCTCCCAAAGGATAGAGTTCCAAATTATGTAGCAACAACTGTAGCTAGCTGTTTGGCGTTATTGCTATCACATGAACAAAACCTTGGGACTTGACTTGAATAAAGAAAAAGGTTGGTGGAACCAATATCTAGTTGCCGGTCTCATAACATAACTAAAGTATTAATTAAAAATGGTTTAGGTGGAGAACGTGGTGGGGTTATCGGATTTGAGCATGGATTAGTGGAAGCTAATTAATTGCTAATCTCCGTGTCCGTGGACGCGGTTTGATTGGTCGATAGTGACGTTTTGGTTGAGATGACCAAGGGAAAGTTGTTAATTTTATAAGCCGAAAGGCGACAGACGTCCAATAATTTAGTGATTAGTCGCTATAATATTACAGCACTTACTTGGAAGGATGAAAAGATGGCATAGTCGCTTGAGTTGTTCCAAAGTACCCCATCAAACTAAACTGGGAAGAAAACCCACCACGGCTCCAGCACTTGAATTAGCACCCAAAAGCACAAGAAAGATTAGACAAAGAGCAATGGATCATTATAGTTTTAGATCAGCTCTTTAAGTGATGACATTCTTTTCTTTGTATGCCCTTGAAAGAAGGCATGTATATTATATTACTAAACTAAGCAAGTAAATGTTATAGATTAAGAACAGTCTAGAGGTTGAAGTCTCATGGAGAGTGAAATATTTGTGACGAAAAGAAAAAATGTTTAGATGTTAAAACGACTCATGCAAAGCGAGATATTTGCCACAAAAACCAAAACCATCTAGATGCTACACAAGGTATTCAAAGGAAGCAAAATTATCCATAAAGTGCATACTCTTTTAGTGATGCTGCTAGAATAAAATGCAATTAGTTTTTCTTTCCCCCCACTTCATCCGCAATTAATACATATTTTTCAACAGTAAAGGAAAAATTGCGTAAAATACCCCTGTGGTTTGGGGTAGTTGCAAAATGACCCCTCCTATTACAAAAATTGCAAGAACACACTGGAGATTGCAAAAGTCTTGCAACCAACGATTCCCGTAACAGAATGATAAAAATGTCTAAATTGCCCTCTATATATATTGTAATTCCAAAACCAAGACCATTTGGTAAAAAAAAAACTAGATCTACAATTAGGGACGGCTGTGACTAGAAAACCCTAAAAAAAAAAACCCTAAATCATGTGACTAGAAATCCTCCGGTGGCAGAGATCAAAGTTAGGGCCGACTGCGAAAACTCACCCGGCGATAATCACGGCTGCCTGGCAAGCTTCCCGCAGCGACAAAGTCGATCTAATGCCGACAAGGCGAGATATCCTCTGCTAGAACCCTTGAACGACATCAGTGGTGGTGGCGCCGGCGCATGTGGATGGGGTTGATGGCCTGTGGTTTTGTAGATCTAGGTTTGTTTTTTGAATTATAGATCTAGGTTTGTTTTTTGAATTATAGATCTAGGTTTGTGGTTTGTGAATCAGGATGGTGGAGGCGGCGTAATAGGCTTGTGGTTGATGACGTGGAGTTCGCGGTTGGTGGAAGGCACTGGTGGGGGTAGTGCACTTGGCTTGGGTTGATGAAGGGGCTAGCGATGGCGAAATAGGGATCTCTGTGGGTGGTTGGGGCTAGCGGTTTCGGAGGTAGATGGGGCTGGACAGTAATGGCAGAAATGGGCGGTGACAGAAAGAGGGGGTGGTGGTGGTCGATGGGGCCTGATGAGGGTGGCGGCTAGGTTTTGGGCTTGAGGGAGCTGTGGCTGTGGCGATTTGGGGGAGCAGATGGCAGCGGCGGTGGTGGTTAGGGCTTAGGATTTGGGGAAGGAAGAAGATAGAAAGGGCATTTTTGTCATTTGTTAAGTTAATCTCTACCAAACGCACTCTTCAGGAGCGTGAACATCATATGCCGTTAGTTTGAACGATTTTTTTATGGTTGCAAGACTTTTGCAATTTTCGGTGTTTTCTTGCAATTTTTTTAACATGAGGGGTCTTTTTGCAACAACCCCAAACCAGCACAGGGGTATTTTACGCAATATTTCTTTAAGGGAAAATTATAGGATATTTATTTCCTAAGTTTTTGAAATAAATACGGTCTGTATCTCTTAAATATTTGAGATAAAGTCAGTCTCTAATACTATCTTTATATAAAGGTTAGAGATATCCCAAGAAAAGAGGTCACAATAGAATAAGTCATAAGACAATCCCTCCTCCCTTTATTGCATTCTCTCTAGAGCATCACAAAGCTCTAGAATTTGGTTCGTGAACGTAGAACTCGACTTTAGTAGCCGTTTCGTACCTGCAAAAAAGATCAAGCCTATTTGAGACTCGTAACAACAATGATCCTTCATCAGAATTTTCGGGTACTTCATACGGGATATTTTCGAGCCCACTACATGTTACGTGGTAGGGGCATTTAATTATATATATATATATATATATATATATATATATATATATATATGGGAGCTGATCCGTTGCTAGCACTAGCAGCGCTAGCACCGTCCACTACATAATGTAGTGGACGGTAAATTATCGTCCGCTACATTATGTAGCGGACGGAAAAACAGCGCTAGCAACGTGCTAGCGCTAGCAACGTGCTAGCGCTAGCAACGTGCTAGTGCTAGCAATGGATCACGACCCTATATATATATATATATATATATATATATATATATATATATGTTGCTCACGCCGACAACTTTAGCTTAGTTGCCCACGTGATTTGACTGTCCATGTAACGCCCCGAACCCGAGGGTCCGAACACGTTCTTAAACCAAAATCCACACATCAATGACATAACTATTTTAAAAGCAGAGCAGAGCATCTAGGATACCACAAATACAATTATCGAAATCTCAAATATGTAACTCCAAAAATAATCCAACACTTATATACAATCCCTTCAAAAACTTACTTCCAAAATACTTCAAAACTTTATTACAAGTCTCTTAGACTAAATATTTGAATCCAAACGAATATAAATCAACTAACCAATATTTTGTCTAAAGAAATCATAAGCTATATTCTCATTATCAAAAACCAGATCTATTACCACTGCTGCACTAATCTGTTTCCTTTCGTGTTATTTTTGGCCTTGAAGGCTAAGTAAACTAAAAACAAAGGGGTGAGCACGAATTGCCCAGTAAAAGATCTTACACAAAGAGGGCCAAAAATGAATACGAAACTAGAATGATCAAATATAGCCAATAAATAGGAATTTAGATAACTCAATTAAATTTCACAAACGAATGATTAATGTGACCAAAAGAGAGTTACCGAACATAACCAATAAATATGAATTGATAACTCAACCAAATTTCACAAACGAATAACAAAAGCGACCAAAAGAGGGTTTAAAAACCAATAAGTCGAATATCGATTCACAAACGAATAACAAATCGATCCAAAAAGGGGTTACATAACCAATAAGTCGAATATCAAAATATATTTACCAAAACTTGTGGGTGTCACATACACAAATTGCTTATTATTAAGCATCACAAATCATGGTTATACCATGTCGAATATCGCAGCCGGCGCGTCACAAATAAGTCACGATAATTAAAAGTGACTTTCAAACACAAATATCACCCACAAAGTAATTTGATAAATATAGAGAATATTCATTCAAAGTCCAAAAATAGTCATTGTACATTTCAATCGAAGAGAACGAAAATACGAATCCAACGAAACAAAAATCAGCTCAATCGGAGATCGGGTGAATGAGATATCGTCAAAAGAAGTTTTGGGTGAAAAGAAATGCGCGAAAATCGAGAAAATTAAAGAAGATTATTGGTAACGTTACAAAAAGCGTGATGATAAAAAAAATACGCTCGAAGACAAATATATTTTTGGGAATCAAAGCATAGCACAGATTTTCGTGTATAAAACGAAAAAGATGGTATAAGAACCCTCACCTCAAAGTAACGAATATCATGTCAATAATCTCCTCTCTATCTTGGATCAATCACCACCTTTTTGCTTGAATACCCAAAAGAATGCACCCGACTCTTTATCTTAGATCAATCACCACCTCTTTGCTTGAATACCCAAAAGATGCAGTGGACTCTTTTCTCTTTTCTCTCATTTGTCTCAAAAAAATATGAAGACTCTTATGTCTTCTTCCTCCTTATATAGTTTGCTAATCTAATTCTAATATAACTTGAAGTCCCAATTTCTAGTGTAATTATAACACAACTAAAATCCTTATTCCTAGTGTAATTATTATACAACTACTAGACCTCGTTACTAATTTAATCACAATATGACTTAAAATCCTAATCTAAGTCAAAATCTCCTTTTTTTTTTCTTTTTCCTAATCCAATCACATTAGCCAGTAATACTATTAAATATTAATTTCTTCACTAAAAGGACTCCAAATCATCTATGTAAGGTCCATTACTCAATCCAAAATCATAATAATTTTTAATTGTTCTTTACACAAGTACCCAAAAATCCGGGGTATTACATTCTCCCCCCCTTAAAATAATTCCGTCCTCGGAATTGAACGTACCTTAATTATCAAAAAGTTGAGGATGTTTTTCCCGCATAACTTCCTCTAGTTCTCAAGTAGTTTCCCTTTCAGGATGGTTACGTCATAACACCTTCACAAAAGCCATCGTCTTAGAGCACATCACATGCCTATCTCATTCCAAAATGCGTTCAGGTTGCTCCTTGTAGGATAAATCGTGCTTAACTTGGATTGGCTTGAACTGAATAACATGAGGGGTTCAAAGACATACTTCCTCAAGGCCGAAACATGAAAGACGTTACGTATGTTTGACAAATTAGGATGTAAAGCTAGACGAGAAGCAAGTGTACCAACTCGATCCAAAATCTCAAATGGTCTAATATATCTCTGAGCTAATTTCCCTTTCTTTCCAAACCTCAACACACTTTTCCATGGAGAAACTCGTAAAAATACATGATCACCAACATTAAATTCGAGTTCACAGTGTCTTTAATCACAAGAATTTTGTCTGCAGTAATATGGACAAGTTCTGGGTCTATCAATTTCCTTTCCCCAATCTCGCTCCAACATATAGGTGATCTATGAGCCTCAAATGGTGTCATCTGAATACTTAGCATGATAACTATTATTATAAGCAAATCAATTAACAGTAGATGACTGTCCCAATAATCCCAAAAATCCAAAACACAAGCCCAAAGCATATCCTCTAATGTCTGAATAGTCCGTTCAAATTGTCCATGTGTCTGTGGATGGAAAGTTGTGCTACGATTCAACCTTGTACCCATGCCCTCTTGCAAACTACTCCAAAAACGTGAAGTACATCTCGGATCTCTGTCTGACACAATGGACAAGTGCACTCCATGCAATCTAAGAATCTCCCTAATGTACAAGTTAGCAACCATCTTAATCGAATCCTTACTCCTTATCATCAAAAATAATTTCCTGCTTTTCAACACGAGTCATTACATTCTTTCGCTTTTGAATGAAATTCTAACCTCGAAGTATTTATGACTTATCTAGTATACAAAACGTAGTGAACCAAATTACTCTACTCAAATTCAACACATAAGCATCAACTGAAATCAATCTCCAATTCCTTACGCTTCCATTGCGCTACTCCGATAATACATCAAATCATACCCTTGCATAATCTGCCTTATAAAAACACGCTTAACTTCAAGCCTAAGTATACCAAAGTACTGAGTAATTGTCACATATGACTTGTACTCTGCGAGATCCAAACCTTGAGTTCTAACTTATGTTCTCATCACCACCTTAACCATATACTAGTATCTAGGTGATCAAATCTATACTTATAAAAAGCCACAAGTGAAGTCATCTCAATGCTCCCTTAGTGAAACTTCACTGACAACTGAAACTAAGTAGTAACTAAAGTTGCTAAGATATTGGCATGCTTTCCGCCCAATGCATCGGCCACACATTAGCCTTCCAAATAATGATGATACTTAATCAAACCGCAAATATAAATTCCAGAATTCTAAACCCACAAACATCTTAGTACTTCAAATACACGGTTACTCAAGACAACACCAAACTCAATCTTTATATCCGTATTCCATTAACTGCCAAGACCACCAGCACAATGTCTAAGGCCCAATTAAAAATGTTACGATGCAACGTCTACAAAGTTCACTAACCAAAATCATGAGGTCACCGAATGATAACTATTTTCTCCATCTATTTTATTATTTTGACACCAAAATTGAAACCAAGTCCATCGAACAACCTTCGAAGTATACCACTTTGACTTAGCCAATATGGATAATTAATTCTATACGCACTTACACATCACGCCAAAGATCACCATGCTTTCGCTGCGCACTCTGATACCTCAAAACCAACCACCTCAAACTATTACCAAATCCATCACAGATAAAAGTATTACCTTAAAAATACCCAAAATAAAATTACACACAAATATCTCGCATCCACCAAATTTTAATTCTCTAATCTACCACATCACTTATATTTCTCAATCACAACGCAGCTTATAGCTACTAGCTATCAGAGCTATTCACCAGAAGATCATAACCTTATCTTTTAACCATTCTATTTCCTAAAGCAATCCATCTTAGAATGATTGGAAAACAATCGGTCCATACCCAAAATTATATCGAACTGTTTCATATTCAGAAAACTAAGTCAACTGTCAAATCTCTATCATCGATACTGATGGGGCAAGAATTATAAACCATAAGGGCCATCACAGGGTTTTCTATAAGGGTAACTACATATAGCTGTGGTTTCGAGTTTCTAGGTCTACCCTTAGATACTTACAAAACGATATCAAAACAAATGAATAAAGTGGCATCAGGATCTAGTAATGCCAACACCTTCTTTCAAATTCACTACAAAAAATATATGTCACCATATCACTTGTATCTTAAAATCACAACCTTTTTCGTACCCTACTTGATAGATCAACTCATAGACATCAAAAGATCATAGTCCTATCCTTCAATCATGCTCTTTGATTAACACTTAAAAATATTTTGAATCCCAAAGGCAAGTAACATGCGTTCTACTATTGCGTACTCGACCTAAATCCCAATCTTATGCCCAAATCTCAATCTTATGCTCCAATATGAAATAAATTCTTAAAACTTAATCAACATTTTCAAGGTCTAATCTCAATCACATATATCTTAGGCTTAGGAGTCTACAGAATCTCAAACCTAAGCTCTGATACCATTCTGTAACGCCCCGAACCCGAGGGTCCGAACACGTTCTTAAACCAAAATCCACACATCAATGACATAACTATTTTAAAAGCAGAGCAGAGCATCTAGGATACCACAAATACAATTATCGAAATCTCAAATATGTAACTCCAAAAATAATCCAACACTTATATACAATCCCTTCAAAAACTTACTTCCAAAATACTTCAAAACTTTATTACAAGTCTCTTAGACCAATTATCTCAACCCAAACGAATATAAATGAACTAACCAATATTTTGTCTAAAGAAATCATAAGCTATATTCTCAATATCAGAAAGCAGAGCAATTCCCACTGCTGCACTAAGATCTCTCCATTCGTGCAATTTTTGGCCTGGAAGGGGAAGGAAACGAAAAACAAAGGGGTGAGCACGAATTGCCCAGTAAAAGATCTTACACACAGAGGGCCAAAAAAACGAATACGAAACTAGAGTTATCAAATAGAGCCAATAAATAGGAATTTAGATAACTCAATCAAATTTCACAAACGAATGGTTAATGTGACCAAAAGAGAGTTACCGAACATAACCAATAAATATGAATTGATAACTCAACCAAATTTTACAAACGAATAACAAAAGCGACCAAAAGAGGGTTTAATAACCAATAAGTCGAATATCGATTCACAAACGAATAACAAATCGATCCAAAAAGGGGTTACATAACCAACAAGTCGAATATCAAAATATATTTAACAAAACTTGTAGGTGTCACATACACAAATCGCTTATTATTAAGCATCACAAATCATGGTTATACCATGTCGAATATCGCAGCCGGCGCGTCACAAATAAGTCACGATAATTAAAAGTGACTTTCAAACACAAATATCACCCACAAAGTAATTTGATAAATATAGAGAATATTCATTCAAAGTCCAAAAATAGTCATTGTACACTCAAATCGAAGAGAACGAAAATACGAATCCAACGAAACAAAAATCAGCTCAATCGGAGATCGGGTGAATGAGATATCGTCAAAAGAAGTTTTGGGTGAAAAGAAATGCGCGAAAATCGAGAAAATTAAAGAAGATTATTGGTAACGTTACAAAAAGCGTGACGATAAAAGAATACGCTCGAAGACAAATATATTTTTGGGAATCAAAGCATAACACATAAATTTCGTGTACGAAACGAAAAGACGGCATAAGAACCCTTACCTCAAAGTAACAAATATCATGTCAATAATCTCCTCTCTATCTTGGATCAATCACCACCTTTTTGCTTGAATACCCAAAAGAATGCACCCGACTCTTTATCTTAAATCAATCACTACCTCTTTGCTTGAATACCCAAAAGAATGCACTCGACTCTTTTCTCTTTTCTCTCATTTGTCTCAAAAAAATATGAAGACTCTTATGTCTTCTTCCTCCTTATATAGTTTGCTAATCTAATTCTAATATAACTTGAAGTCCCAATTTCTAGTGTAATTATAACACAACTAAAATCCTTATTCCTAGTGTAATTATTATACAACTACTAGACCTCATTACTAATTTAATCACAATATGACTTAAAATCCTAATCTAAGTCAAAATCTCCTTTTGCGTACCCTACTTGATAGATCAACTCATAGACATCAAAAGATCATAGTCCTATCCTTCAATCATGCTCTTTGATTAACACTTAAAAATATTTTGAATCCCAAAGGCAAGTAACATGTGTTCTACAATTGCGTACTCGACCTGAATCCCAATCTTATGCCCAAATCTCAATCTTATGCTCCACTTTGAAATAAATTCTCAAAACTTAATCCACATTTTCAAGGTCTAATCCCAATCACATATATCTTAGGCTTAGGAGTCTACAGAATCTCAAACCTAAGCTCTGATACCATTCTGTAACGCCCCGAACCCGAGGGTCCGAACACGTTCTTAAACCAAAATCCACACATCAATGACATAACTATTTTAAAGGCAGAGCAGAGCAGAGCATCTAGGATACCACAAATACAATTATCGAAATCTCAAATATTTAACTCCAAAAATAATCCAACACTTATATACAATCCCTTCAAAAACTTACTTCCAAAATACTTCAAAACTTTATTACAAGTCTCTTAGACTAAATATCTGAATCCAAAAGAATATAAATCAACTAACCAATAATTCCTCTAAAGAAATCATAAGCTATATTCTCAATATCAAAAGCCGGAGCAATTCCCTCCACTGCACTAATATCTCGCCCTTTGTGCTACTTTTGGCCTGGAAGGGGAAGGAAACGAAAAATAAATGGGTGAGCACGAATTGCCCAGTAAAAGATCTTACACACAGAGGGCCAAAAACGAATACGAAACTAGAGTTATCAAATAGAGCCAATAAATAGGAATTTAGATAACTCAATCAAATTTCACAAACGAATGGTTAATGTGACCAAAAGAGAGTTACCGAACAAAATCAATAAATAGGAATTGATAACTCAACCAAATTTCACAAACGAATAACAAAAGCGACCAAAAGAGGGTTTAATAACCAATAAGTCGAATATCGATTCACAAACGAATAACAAATCGATCCAAAAAGGGGTTACATAACCAATAAGTCGAATATCAAAATATATTTACCAAAACTTGTGGGTGTCACATACACAAATTGCTTATTATTAAGCATCACAAATCATGGTTATACCATGTCGAATATCGCAGCCGGCGCGTCACACATAAGTCACGATAATTAAAAGTGACTTTCAAACACAAATATCACCCACAAAGTAATTTGATAAATATAGAAAATATTCATTCAAAGTCCAAAAATAGTCATTGTACACTCAAATCGAAGAGAACGAAAATACGAATCCAACGAAACAAAAATCAGCTCAATCGGAGATCGGGTGAATGAGATAACGTCAAAAGAAGTTTTGTGTGAAAAGAAATGCGCGAAAATCGAGAAAATTAAAGAAGACTATTGGTAACGTTACAAAAAGCGTGACGATAAAAGAATACGCTCGAAGACAAATATATTTTTGGGAATCAAAGCATAGCACATAGATTTCGTGTACGAAACGAAAAGACGGCATAAGAACCCTTACCTCAAAGTAACGAATATCATGTCGAAAATCTCCTCTTTATCTTGGATCAATCACCGCCTTTTTTGCTTGAATACCCAAAAGAATGCACCCGACTCTTTATCTTAGATCAATCACCACCTCTTTGCTTGAATACCCAAAAGAATGCACTTGACTCTTTTCTCTTTTCTCTTTTCTCTCCTTTGTCTCAAAAATATGAAGATTCTTATGTCTTCTTCCTCCTTATATAGTTTGCTAATCTAATTCTAATATAACTTGAAGTCCCAATTTCTAGTGTAATTATAACACAACTAAAATCCTTATTCCTAGTGTAATTATTATACAACTAATAGACCTCATTACTAATTTAATCACAATATGACTTAAAATCCTAATCTAAGTCAAAATCTCCTTTTTTTTTTTCTTTTCCTTAATCGAATCAAATTAGCCACTAATACTATTAAATATTAATTTCTTCACTAAAAGGACTCCAAATCATCTATGTAAGGTCCATTACTCAATCCAAAATGATAATAATTTTTAATTGTTCTTTAGACAAGTACCCAAAAATCCGGGGTATTACAGTCCATCCTTAAAGGATAGATGGACCAGATCTAGTTTCTATAGAGAAAAAAAAAAAAGTCATCCGTTACATAATGTAGGGGACGGTTATTTTTTCCAAAATGCCCCGAATCCTTGTCCTTTCTATGGAACAGTGCATGTCCGCTACATACTGTAGCGGATGACTTTTGATTTGACATGTTGTCAGGCCAAAATTCATTCGCTACATTATGTAGCAGATGACCTTTTTCCTACCACCAGTCAAATCTGTCCTCTTCTCGTCTACTACATTAATTATGTGACAAACGGGAAGGCGGATATACCCAAAAAAAGCCCTAATTCTCACCAAACTCCAACCTTCACTCAAGCAATGTAAGTTTGTGATCTTAAAGGCTTATTGGTGTATATGTAGCTTTTTAAGATGTTTATATTTTTATGAATAGCGTGGTGAAGTTTATATGTCTTAATGGGTACCATGGTCAATTTTATATTAACATTTTTAAGATTATGCTTTGTTGTATTTGACATGTTAAATTAGTCTATTTATTGAAGTAATTTTTATTTGTTATGTTTAAGATGTTATAATTTTGTAATTAATTTGCATGCCTAAAAAATGTTACAACTTGATAATTAAACATAAGTTATTTCTACGTAGGTCTTATTTCACAATGTCTGATTTTGTGTCAGCTCGAACGTACCAGTAGATGCTAGTGACCCTTATTTAGGGCAAACGTTTCGAACATTGGAAAAAGTCAAAGAATGTTTTCGAGCGTATTCATTAAGGACTGGTTTTGGCATTAGAATCAAGGCAACTAGAACAAGTACCAAAACAAGGCAAATATGTTCACGGTTATATGAGTGTCATAGGAGTAGACACCCATTGCAAAATGAGAAACATGTAGATAATGATGATAGTGATGATGAAGTGCGATATGCACCTCGAAGACAGGACTTCTTTGTGCGCATGGATTGCAAGGTCAAAATGTTCGTAAGCTATAAACCCAAATAAAATCATTGGCTTATTACTAGCTTGGAATTGACACACAATCACTCGTTAGTAATGCCTTCAAAGGTAAGTCAGAAGCATCAACACAACAAGATGAGCAACGTCGCAAGGAGCCTGATTCACACAATGAGTAACGTGCAGATAAGACCTATCAACATTGTTACTGTTCTTACTGAACAAGCTGGTGAATTCAAAATTTAAACTTCAATGTGATAAATGTTCGTAACGCGGTCAGAACCCAAAGACGAGATGGGTTTGACATCAATGATGCTTAATTCACAACAATCCCATTGAAGCAGATGCAAATAGAGGACCCACAGTTTATATTCGAGCTTAATTTTGACGATGAGTACCGAGTTACCACAATCTTTTGGGTTAACGGGCGTGCGAGGCATGCTTATCAAAATTTTGGTGATATGTTGTGACTTTTGACACCACCTACCGTACCAACAAGTATTATAGGCCTTTCGCTCCTTTCACAGGCGTCAATCATCATTATTACTCCATCCTATTTGGGTTTGCATTATTAAAAGATGAGAGCGAAGGTTCTTTTCTATGGTTATTTAAGACGTGGCTGGAAGCCCTGAACAACAAAGCACTCAAAGTTATCATCACATATCAAGATTTGGCAATGAAGAATGCTATTGCTACCGTCTTCACAGATACTCGACACAACTTGCGCACTTGGCACATAAGATATCCTGAACGTCTACATCGCATGCATGCAAAGATCAAGACTTTAAACAAAATTTTGACAGGTGCGTTAAGAAGTCGTTAATGATTGAAGAATTTGAAGAGAGGTGGAAAAAACTTGTTGAGGATTACTCATTGCAAGACCACGAGTGGCTCCAACGCTTATATGAAGTCAAAGAACAATGGATTGGCGTTTACACTAGAAGGTATTTTTCTGCGGGCATGAAAACGAGGGGCAGGAGTGAATCTATGAATGTCATGTTTGATAGCTATGTATGTGCAACTACGAATTCGAAGAGTTTTGTCATAAATGCCCAAAAAGCAGTTGCACAAATATTCGTGAAAGGATGGGCTGCGGATTTTACAAGCACGTACAAACAAAGAAGAAGGCTGCTTGGGACCCCAGTGGAGGTGAATGGTGCAAAAGTCTATATGAAGGAGATGTTCAGACAATACCAAATAGAACTACATAAATTGTTGGGTCGATACAGTATAAAAAATGTGGCAAAAAAGTCTGCACGTGAATAAAAAGTTTACTCATTCATAAACGACCTCGCCCCTGAGAAAGTCATAGACTGTATACGGTGAACCATGACACATATATGGATACGATGACATGTGTTTGAAAGAAGTTTGAGTTCTTCGGCATGTTGTGCCGACAAATTCTATGGTTTTTCACTCAAAAGAATATCAAGGCAATCCTTGATCGCCTCATTTCGCAGCGGTGGACTAATGTTGCAAACAGGTTGCACGGTACCATTGCCTTTCCAGAGCATACTTATACTGATTTTGAAGAATCAGAGACGTTGCGGTATAATCATCTGGTTACAATGTTCACACGTTCGTCCGTAAAGGGTTCTGCTACAGTGGCTGAATATAAACATCTCTGCAATCTAGCATTAGAGCAAGATCTCAGTGTCGACCAATTTGAAGTAGCTTCAGCTAACAATGCGGCTAACACTGAAGGCATACCTACACAGGGATCAGAAAATGATGAGCCAGTTGAGGAAAACGACATTGTTATCTGGCCTTTGGATCCCATTATATCGCAAGCGAACGGTTGCAAGAGATCTACACGGTTGAACAGATCTATTGAACAAGAAACCTAATCTAAGAAGCTAAGAAAGTGTGCATTGTGCAACAAAATGACCAATCATGACAAACATAACCATTACAAGGCACTAAGGATAAGTCCATGGGGTTTGCAAGATGAGGAAGAAGATGATGCTAAAGAAGATGAATTGGGTCTTTAGTATATGGACTTTGTATTTGAATTATGGACTTTGTAATAATATTTTCTTATATTGATAATCAATTTAGATATAAAACTGGGTTATTCACAAATTGTGTTTTTACCATCTGAATTTTAATGTACTTTTGCAGTGACCAATTTGTGGTATTTTTTGGTAAGTTATGTGTATCAACAGGTTAACTCACCATGTCAAACTGCCAAGCTTTTATAAAACAAATTTTTGCTTGCCCGTCTGCAACACTTTGTAGTGAACGGTGGAGCCGAAACTTTTTTTTTCCAACACTTGAAAAAATTCAGGCTTCTAGGTCCCAACACTTAGAAAGAAAAGTAGACCCTCAAAAAACTATTCTGCTCCACTGTTTGTTGCATAATGTAGCGAACGAGGGAACATAAACATGCAACCATCGTCCGCTACATATGTGGCGAACAGTAGCAGCCCTTAAAACCTATTTTGCCTTATTTTAACCCACCATCAACTTGTTTCCACCATTCTCAAATCAACCACACACATACCACATTCTCAAATCGATATTCAACTATAATGCACCACATTCACAAATCAATACTCAACCATAAATACGACAGGTCAAATCACATCATACAATCAATACTAGAATGAAGTGCGTGAGATGAATCATATCAAAAACATACGTCCAATGTTATCCGACCTTTGGTTTAGCTGGAAATTCAATATCCCTAACTTCTATAGGCTCACATTTCTGAATTTGCCAAGCTATCCTATGTATAAAGTAGTCTATGCCGTCTTGGCTCCAATTGGCCTTCTTGAGTCTCTCGGATTGACCGATGAAGTCCACGTACATCAACATAAACACGCAAAAGTCCAAGTCATTATTTTGCATGGACCTACTTTTCTTTACCCGAATAACGAGCTTCGACCTTGCCAGCACTTTAACGCCACAGAGGTCGTGAAGAACGACACAAAAAAAATCATGTGGAATAACAAAAGAAACATAAGCTATGAGAGTTGAATTACAGTTATTAAGAAATAGATAAACTGTAAAAGAAAATGCAACGCTCACCATAGCTCCCAATTATTCTTTGTAAAGGTCCGGAAGAGGCATCCACTGCGTATCGTTGTGGAGACTGTCGAGGATTGAAATATTCGTAGCAAATAGTTCATGGCAAAGCAAATACTAGTGGTTGTGCTCTAAGCAGGGTACTACAAAGACATCCTCATCAAGGTCACCGAATTCGTGAAAAGTTAGTGAACATGGTAGGCTGGCGCCATTGCAACAATGTCCATCTCCTTCTCACCCCACACATTTCTTGCCAATGTCAATGGAGTAAAGAACTAAAAAGCGCCTCGAACATAAAAACTCGAGGATACACATCTCATTTGTCCCTCTCTCTACGGATCAGAAGCTTGATGTAGGCACATACTACCGTATCTTCCAACCAAGCATAAGGCTTGAGGGTGGACATATTATCCCATGAGACATCGTAATCAAGCTCATCAGATTGAACAGGAACTTGATAACATAGTTGGGGGGGCTTACTAAACTAACGTCCATAGACTAGGGCAAGTTTTTCCGACTTCAACGAATGACATTTTGGGTAAGAGAGATGGGATGTGGAGGATATTTTTGTACTTGAGGCTCTTTGAGTATCCCAAAGCCCGAAGTGGAAGTTCTCGAAGATGGGACGAGCTACAGTGACTCTGAGAAGTTGAAGTTCGCAAGGTCGAAATCTTGTGTGACTTGACTCTAGGGATCTGGTGTGACGTCTGAGTCTCTAAGAAAATCAAATGACGGCTAACTCATTGATCCTAATGAGCCATTCCTTGGCTCATACCCGAAGGCTGCCCCCAAGAATCACCCATTCCCTACCCCGGGCGACCTCCAATTCCCTCGTCCCTTATAGCACCTCAGAAAATCCCCATAGCTATGCATCAAGATCTCAGCCTGGGAGCGAAGATCTATTTTCATGGCATCTAGAATATCCTTCCGCTCATTCAAATTCGGGAAGAAGGCAAGGAGGTATCAACCTACATCAAGTTAGATCACAAAAAATTAAACACTACATGAAATTAAATAGGAAACTTACGAGATCCAATGCTACATGAAATTAAATAAGACTTAAGAGCTCGAATGCTTTCCGCTTATCAATTACAACACTAGGCTGGTATTTCTTTCCTTTTACCTAGTGTATTGGGTGTACTCTCCTATGAGTGATGCAGTCATACCACCCCATATACTGCTTGATACTGACCACAGGGCCGGCCTCCGACACAATAGCTACTAGCGTGTCTTGCCAGGATTCCACAGTCCAATCTCGCCAGCGCACAATCCAAGGGCATCCACCAACCCGAACATTGGGACATCCGGTGTGTTCTTGTTAGGTCTCATGTCTAGAGAATCCGCTGGCAACCCCTACAGGCACTCCAACTATCGCATGACACAGTCTAGTAGTTGCCACTCAATGGATCAATGGAGTGCGCTGCAACCCAGAGATCATACAAATGAACGACCCTTGCACCCGAGCATTCAATTTATGGTACGGTGCCCAACACATTTCGCCAGGAGAAAGTCAGGGGGACTAGAACAGGCTACCATGAGACAAAAAATAGGGTTGCCCGATATTGAAACGTTCATAACACCACACTTGAGAACAAAGACAAATAGTTGAAGTATAGTCAAAATTTATTGTGCAATGACTAATAAAAAGTTATCAAAAAATAAATTAATGCGGGTGATATGATATATATGCAACAACGAGATACATGCACGTATAGCTTTGCGGTTAGGCCTTGTTGCCTTGTGCAGAGCACGATACAAGTATGCAAATGTGGTTGCACTCCAAGCATATTCGCCAACCTCTTGCAAGTTACCCAAAAATGATAAATTCGGGTGGACTGTGTTCTTCGTCATCGTTGGCGATAGAATGGCCCTCATTACCAACAGTAGGAAAGCCTTTGTGTGCATAACCAGCATCCCTAGGTGAATTCGTCCGCCAAAGCCTTGTACTCATCTACCAACCACTTCAACTTTATTCCACCGTTCCCAAACTGGTCCTCGGGTAGTGAATGAAAGAAGTCCCTAGCAAAATCTCTTTTTTTTTCACTTCAGTCTTACCAGAAATAATCGCCCTCCCGTCAGGAGTAACCCTAAGTCTTCTAAAGTTATTGTCATCTCTCCAACAGGGAAGTGAAACATACTTCTTCATCATTCAACAAGGGCACATATTAAGATCCGGTCACGTGTGGAAAAAAATTCCCATAGGTAAAAATCCCAAACCCCATTCCACGTGACAATTTTCCTGTAGCGAGAGTAACCTCCACTCTCTAAGATTATAGCTAGGTAACTTCTACTATTTTTCTAATATGGTTTGCTTGGTTATACAAAATGGATGGATTTTTGGGTCCAGGGTTAAAGGCCATTTTTGTGACTGAAATTATGCAAATACATCAAGTTAGGAAATTTTCTATTAGATGTTGGCAAATCTAGCGTTGCCAACACTTGTACATATATAATACATCATCTATATATGTACATACACATTCATTCATACATTATATATCATTAAAATCATGTCCAATACTCAAAAACTCGAGATTATACACAAATAAAGCATTGATTTGTGAACTCACATGATTAATTGTACGATTTAAGGAATTCTTTGGAAGATTCAAGGGCTTGAGGACACACAAATCGCATATCTACTTACTAGTGCCTGCTGGGAAGATAGTGAAGAAGGAAGAATACTTACAGACTTAGGGGTCCATTGTATTTATATATCTCGTCCGCTACATTATCTAGCGGACGAGTAAGATTTTGAATAAATACAAAATTTCTTCCCATCCGCCACATAACGTAACAGACGAGAAGGGGACATATTTGACGGATGGCAAGAAAAAGGTCGTCCTCGCTTCATAATGTAGAGGGGGATCTTGGGGTATTTTTGACAAAATGACCGTCTGCAACATTATGTAGTATACGACTTTTTAAAAAAAAAAAAAGCTACATCTGGTCCATCCGTCCTTTCAGGATGAACAACTAGATCATGCTGGCAACTTAGCTGAATTTGCCCGCGAGCAACGGATCAACTCCATATATATATATATGAAATTAAGAAGGAAAATGCTAATTTATTTATGTTAATATTAATTAGTTATATCTAAGATTGTACGTATACTAAAATAGAATTTCATAAGCTTAGATTTGTTCTGATGCACTAAATACTTTATGTTTTATTGTAATGACCTCAACGTCAAGAGTATTGCTCCAACTGTTTACATCATCTTCCTCAAACTTGAAATAGACAAGGGCTCGTGCATTGGGCTGTTACATGGCCTTGTTTGTAACTTATATTTGTAGAAACCATCACAGATCAATCACCACAAGAAAATATGTATTTTGCGACAGATTTTTAGCGACGAAATACCTTCTGTCGCTAAAAAGTTCTTTAAGTGACGGAATATTCCTTCGTTAAAAGTCCGTCGTTTAATACTATTACCGACGGAAGCTACCGTCGGTAAAAGTATTTGCAGACGGACTTTTAACGGCAGACTTTTGCGACGGAATTACCGTCGCTAAATATTTTTTAGAAAATTAGTATTTTTTGAGTGTTTCTTTAAATTATTTAAACGATGGAATAAAACCGTCGCTAAAAATTCCGTCGGTAAAAGTCTTTATAATAAGGCCTTCACCGACGGATTTTTAGCGACGGTGTTATTCTGTCGCTAAAGTTCCTCGATTTAAACCACATTTGCTTTCTTTCTTTCTCCCCGTTTCTCTCTCTAAAATTCTTCTCTCACCCACCCATCGCCGTTCTCACCTCCGGTAACCCACCTCCGGCGAATCCCCCGTCCCCACCCGACGCCGCGCCACCAAGCCTTCCACTGCCGCCGTGCCACAAAGCCCTCCACTATCGCCGCGCCATGAAGCCCACCACTGCCGCCGCACCACCAACGCCGCCGTCGTCGTACCCACCTCGAGATCTATATGTCAATTGCCGTAAATTAATCTTGTTGTTTATTTTTCAAAGTTGATTATCAAGCATTTGGCCATAATCACACCTCTGCTTGTATAAGCTCTTTTGAATTTCAATGTACGTACATAAAACATTCGAATTTTTTTTCTCTGCCATGTATAATCTGAATTTGTTGTTAATTTGAACGTTTGGCCATTATTTGGTCTTCTGAATTTGTTGATTATGAAGCATTTGGCCATAATCTGAATTTGTTGTTAATTTGTCTTCTCTGCCATGTATAATCTGAATTAGTTTGATACCCGTGCGTTGCAACGGGTCATTATGTGCTTACAACCATAAAGAATTTCACTATTCGAGAATATTAGGTCAAATTGTGGGAAAAAGAGAAACCTACCGACCTTGAAAAGAAAACAACAATCGCTTGGGTACGAACTTTATATTAGATAGAGTTGCAATTAAGGATATAATTGCGTAAATTTATATCCTTTCCTCAATTATATTATATATTTTCAAGTGAAAAAATGTGTGAAGATAATCATGGCCGAAGATTAAAAAAAGGCAAGATATCAGGGGTGGACAGAGAAGCTGGGAATGGAAGAGAGAAAATCAAAGGGATAAGGCGAGATTTTAGGGGTTCGGACTTAGAAAGAGAAAGAAAGTGGGTACTGAAATACCGAAATTATTTAATTAGGAATTTGGGTTTGTGTGTGTGTATGAGAGAGAGGGGAAAAAGATGAGCCTTCCTACATGTGATAAGAAAACGTGAAGTGTACTATAATTAATTAAATATGATTAATTTACATGACAAAAGTAATGAATATTATTAGATTTAATTTTGTGAAAATACTTTGCAAATAATTGTGGAATCAGATTTTAAATAGATTAATGAGAAATGATAATTATGAAAACTTAATTGAGGTGCTATAATTGCAAATTACTTTTGAATTTTAAACTAATAAGATAAATTTTAATTGGTGAGAGAGATTCGAATTCAAAATTAGAAAGTGATAAATGTAGATAATTAAAATTGGTTTCATATAATATTAAAATCCACATGGCAAAATGAGAAAATGTTCACGTAAGCGGTGACATGGTCACTTTCTCTCAGTTTCGGCTTTCATATATATATAATTAGATTTGTTGAATAATCTGAACTTCCTAATTGAACCCTAAATTGAATGCCCTAATTCAACCAAACCCTAAATTGAACTAAGGGGTAAATGCTCTTTGACCCCCTGTACTTTAGGGCGGTTGCAATATGGCCCCCTCTTCTAAAAAAAATTGAACTAAACCTCCCTGCCCTCAACGAAAGTGGGCAAAAATGGACGGCCATAACTGAACTTGTCAAAATGCATAACTACCCTTCTTAATTGAAGACTTATTCTGAAACCATTTGGGGTGAGTGAAAGTGGTGGTGAAGGGAGAATGGAGAGAAAAATAATGAGTAGTGGCAGCAGGGAAAGGGGCGGAGGCGCAGAGCTATTGCGGCCGCAGATGGCGAGGGGAGAGAAGATGAAGGAAGAGAGAGGGGTCGCCATCGTCGACGGGGGGAGGGGGACTGCCGGCGGAGCGCGATGAGCTAGGGGAGAAGAGGAAGGAAGAGAGAAGGGGGTCGGCGGCGCCGATGGGGGAGGAGGAAGAGCGGGGCTATTGCGGGAGGGGGGGAAGAGGAAGGAAGAGGGATGAAGGGGATCGACGTCGCCGATTAGGGGAAGGAGGCTACCGGCGGACAATGCAGCTATTGCCGCAGTGGGGGGAGAGAAGAAGAAGGAAGAAAAATGGAGGGGGTCGGCGTCGCCGATTAGAGGAAGGGGGCTACCGGCGAACAGTGCAGCTATTACCGCAGCCGGGGGGGGGGTGCGCCAGTGTGAGATGCCGAATGAGGTTGGCGGCGCAGGGTTGATTGAGATTAGGGTTTCTGTGGGAGGGAATTTGGGTTTGGAAAGGGCACGGTCGGGTCGGGTGGGTGGGCATGGAGCAGGTAGGGTAGGATTTGTGCCTGTGACTTTCTAAGGAAGAGGATGGGCGCGGGTCTGGGCGTATGGGTCTGGTTATGCCAACCGGATATTTAAAATTAAATTTCAAAAATTCAAATATTGGATATATTTTTTTTTTGGGTTTTTGTTTTGCGGTGGCCTTTAAAAGGAATGTTTGCAAATGATATGAAATGAAAATGGTCACTTTTTACAAATTTTCTAGGATCTGTAAATGAAGTGAAATGAAATTGGTGACTTTTTGGGTATTTTTTCAAGTGTTTAGCATTTTATTAAGTTAAAAGGGTAGTTTCGTCATAAAGTTGCAGGTTCTGGGAGCCAAGCATTTCCAGCCCAAAAACTATGTTAACTTGGATGGAAACCGTCCATTTTACCCACTTTCGTTGAGTGCATGAAGGTTTAGTTCAATTTTTTTTAGAAGAGGGGGTCATGTTGCAACCGCCCTAAAGTATAGGGGGTCAAAGAGTATTTACCCCTTGAACTAATTGAACCCTAAATTGAATGCCCTAATCGAATCAAACCCTAAATTAAGCTAATTGAACCCCTAATTGAACCCTAAATTGAATGTCCAAATCCAACCGAACCCTAAATTGAACTAATTGAACCCTAAATTGAATGCCCCAAATCAACCGAACCCTAAATTGAATCAATATGACTCCCTAATTGAACCCTAAATTGAAGTAATTGAACCATAATTAAATCATAAATTGAATGCCCTAATCGAATCGAACCCTAAATTAAACTAATTGAACCCTAAATTGAATGCCCTGATCCAACCGAATCCTAAATTGAAATAATTGAACCCCCTAATTGAATCCTAATTAAATTGAATGCCCAAAATCAACCGAACCCTAAATTGAATCAATAGAACCCCCTAATTGAACCCTAAATTGAATGCCCTAATCGAATCGAACCCTAAATTAAACTAATTGAACCCTAAATTGAATGCCCTAATACAATCGAACCCTAAATTGAAATAATTCAAGCGCATCAGATATGTGCATTTTGAACAATTTTTTCCCATTTGAATATTGATTATTTGTTTGATAATTTTAGGTTGTTAATTGTGCATTTGAGAAGTGTGATTATTGATCGATGATTTTAGGTTGTTAATTGATGATTTTAGGTTATTAGCTGTGCATTTTAAGTAATTGAGATTATTAATTGATGATTTTAGGTTGTTAATTGATGATTTTAGATTGTTAATTGTGCACTGAGCATTTGAGATATTGAGATTATTGACGGAGAATGGGACCCAATTGGATTGAATGTGTGATTTTTATTAATTTTTATTGCATTGAGCATTTGAGAATTGAGATTGTTGACGGATGATGAGACCCAATTGGATTGAGATAAAGCGTAAGGTTTCTACCAAATTGGATAACTGTTCCAAAATTTTGCGAATTCGTTTATTTGTCACAGTATTAGTGGTAGTCTAACGCTACATAAAAAATTACAAGAATAAAAATAAGTGGCATTGGAGTTAATTTATGTAGTGCACGTTTTGTTCTTAACCCTAATACTACGTACCGATTAACAAGAATGCCATTTGTGAACGAAATATACATAAGGTTTAGGTTGTTTCATTTTTTTCTTTTGAAGTATATCTTCTCTTTTTGAACGGCAAAGTATATACGTAAATAATAGATGCCGCTAGGCACTCTTTTCATGCAAAGTCAAAAAAAATTGTTTGTAAGAACTGGATTGATGAGATGTTTTGATTCTACATATATATCTATAATATGATTTCAAATTTTATTAAAAAGATGAGTTAATTGTTCTTTCAATTACATATTGCAAAAACTATTGAAAGGGTTCATGCTTTTTCTTTTTTGTTACACTGAGTTAAAACTTCTAATGTTTTACTCGCTGGAGCGTAGCACTAGTTACTACTTTTGCTTTTTTTCGCAACATTAACAAGACAATCTACTAATCATTTGCACCAACATATTTTTTCCACTCACAAGGATTCGAGCAGTATTTTTTTCATTATGAAACAATTTTTCTATCTTCACGCCATAAAAAGCGTCCGAATATACTTTCCTGGATACTAGTAAAGTTTACTGTGTTGCACATGAAATAGTGGTTCTTGCAAGCATGAAAGGTTCTTAAAAAATAAAGCAATGTCTTCGGACGTGTCCGGAGGTTTTAGACACTTGTCGGTAGGCGTCGGACACGTGTCTAACGAGCCTAATTAGTTTTAATTAACCCTAAGAACCTAATGAAAATCAATTAGCTGTGATTACCCCATGTTAGCCCTAATTAGCAAATCTTTGAACTTTGGTAGTTTTTTGTCTTCGTTGAGATCCAGTGATTGGATTTGCACTAGGGTTAGGTTGCATTCAGTGATTGGTTTGAGATTTTTGGGGTGTTATTTGTAATATGTGAGTGACGTTCAACCGTATAGGTGGCTATTTGGGTGGTGAAATGATGATGTGCGTAGTTGAGATTTTTGTGGTAGTCATTTCAGCTATACAACTCACTGTGGATCTGTTTTTTTAGCATCACTTTAACATAATTTGATAGATTTAATTCAGTTATGAAATTGATGCTCGTCGATTGAATAATCGTCGATTGGTTTTTCATGTTAAAGTAGGTTAAATGGCTTCTACTTCAGTGAACATGGACGTTTCAGTCAGCAGGCACTTCTTCAAGGTCATGATGCCTGGTTTTCATACAGAACTTGTATGTCATCCTGCTTTCTCTGTGTTTTCGTGTGTGTTAAAAGTTTTATCTTTGGTTAAAAACTTACATGTCTTACTGTATTATGAATATGTTAGGCCATACCGGTAGCATTTTGGAGATTGCTTACCACATTGAGATTTAAAGCAACTTTAACCAGCCGCAAGGGGTCATGGCTTGTTAAATTAAAGAAGAAGGTTGGCCAAGAGGTTCTTTGCTTCGAAGAGGGTTTGAACGAATTCGTGCAGCAGCATGACCTCTATCTAGAAGACTTTGTAATCTTTGAACGGCAAATGTGTTTTCAAGTGCTGGTGTTTGATCAAAGTACTTGTGAAAAACCTTTCCCCCAATGTTAAACTCTGAGCCGTAATTAGACAATATTTTAAATTAATCGCATCGGATGTGTACATTTTGAACAATTTGTGTTATTTGAACATTGACTATTTGTTTGATAATTTTAGGTTGTTAATTGTGCATTTGATAATTGTGATTATTGATCAATGATTTTGTTAATTGATAATTTTATGATTTTAGATTGTTAATTGTGCATTTGAGATCTTGAGATTGGACGGAGGATGGGACCCAATTGGTTCGAATTTTTTACTACAGGTTTGGGCATTAAAAAATTAAAAAATGACTTTAACTTTTAGACACGGATTAATTCCGTCGCTAAAAAATTTATCCCGTCGCTAATTGCGAAAAAAAGAAAATAAATTAAAGTACGTAAAACAGAATTAGCGACGGATATTCCGTCGCTAATGTAGAAATAAATCCGTCGCCAAACGTTCTATATTAGACGACGGATTTTATAATTTCGTCGCAAAACTTTTAGTAACGGCCTTTTATACGAGGGACTTTTAGCTACGGTAATTCCGTCGCCAAAAGTTTTAGCGACGGAATCTAGACTTTTAGCGACGGATTTTCCCGTCGCTAAAGGCCTTATTTCTTGTAGTGAATGATCTCAAGCCAAGGGTGATATCCTTGTGAGAGAGGAAAGATGGTGCGGGTGAGGGGGTTAAGAGGTGAATTTTGCAAGGGAAAATGTGTATTTTACCTCGTCGTATTATACCACTAATGCGACTTAACTTCATAGACTTCAAAACTTTACACTAAACCTACCTCTAGTTGAATTTATTGGGCTAAATGGACAGTAGGCGGAGAACTTTTTGGTCCCAAATCATATTATTATTATTGTGTGTGTGTGTGTGTGTGTGTGTGTGTATATATATATATATATATACATGAAAGTCGAAGTTGAGAAAAAGTGGGCACTCATTGCCCATGTGAACGTTTTCTCCTTTTACTCTGTGTACGTGAAAACCCTTTTCCTAAATAACCAAAATTTGTCATTATTATCATTGGTTATTTAATTTTTTATTTGAAAATTGAAAATATTTAGCACCTCTTTCCCATAATTATTGTTTCTCATAAGGTCATAATTATCTCTTTTTTCTTTTTTCGGGGTTAATTACTAATTATTCCCATCATCACACATTTTATAACAATTTCATCTTTTAATCTGTCACTATGTACTTGCATAATTTGGAAACTTCCTTCTTTAAACTCGTCATTCGTATCATATTTCTCTTTTATCCCATTTCAAATTTAAAAGATTCCGATAATACCCTACCCTCATTGGATAAGTAGCAATTATTTCCCTCCACCTCTCATAAGAGCTAATTTCTCCTGAAATATCTCATTCCTTAATCCTAGATTCACATGCCTCTGACGTAATATGTCTCCCATAACTCTTAAAATACTCTGGCCCTTCTTAACAAAAACTTCACTCGCTAACTACTCCTTTTTTGGGTCGCATGTATCCAAGTTCATCAAGCACTTACAGTTTTTCTTATATTACTAGATGTCTAATCGTACATATAATAAAGGCAAATTTGAAAAAATATTGCCAGGTCATTGTCTACTTAGTCATTTGCCCCTTTTACCATGTAGATAATCTAAATATTTTTTTAGTTTTGATATTGAGTAATTTCTTATTCTTTTATCACTTTGCTTTGTTTCTCACAAAAAATTAGCAATTCAAACATTTACGATGGTTTTTTTTAATACAATTGTAAACCAACAATTAATTTGAAAAAACCTACACGTTTTGACTTCCTGAATTATCTACTTTATCATTTGTTGAAATTAGAATACTAATCTCACACCAAAACCTTCCATATTTTTTTAATCACTAAATTAGAATACCGATTCCTAACACGGTTATATGTGAAGTTTAAACTTTGACCTCTAAGTCTACCTATAATTTACCATCACTCTATTATTTTATCTTGCTATCTCGATTTGCCATCTAGGATGGAGTTATCTTCTAAAGTATGACTTCTAACCTTTTACTTTCTACACCATTATACATGTCCATGTGCCAGAGCACCCAGAGTGCGCCAATGTAATGTCATGGAGAAGTCGCCTACTCCACGGGCCGAGATAGTGTCCAGAAGAAGTCGCTTGCACAACAAGCCGAGGTAGAGTCCCGGAGGAGTCACCTACTTCGAGGGCGGAGGCAATGTCCCGAAGTAGTCGCCTACCTGGCAGAAGGAGAGTATTCATGTCGGAGCACTTGGAGCTGCCTGAAAGGGAGAGTGTCCCGGAGGAGTCACCTATACCCGCAAGATACTGCACACTCTGGGGAATGGGTCGGAGCATGTTCCACGACCAAGCAAGGTGCACATGGCGTGGTGAAAGGATGGACCAACGCGGGGGCGTGGTAGTGACAGGATGCCAGGGGCACGACTGCATAAGCATCGCGGTGCGTGGGTCCTACGGATGTGTGCGGCGCCGATGACATGTTAGTGTCGTAGAGAGCTGGAGGCACGACTATATAAGCAGGCCAGCGCGTGGGGCACGAAGAATGCGTGTGGGGGCGCTATGGATGAGTCTCGTGTAGGGCACGTGACACAGTAAAGGCGCACGACTGCCGCGGAGAATGGCATAGTTTCGTGCGCACGTGATGCGAAGACGGCGCACAAGTGCGGCGACGGGTGTCGTGCCAGGGGCACATCTCGCTAAGACGACGCTCGAGCGCAGTGACAAGTGCCACAGAGGCAGTGCTCCTAGAAATATTTGTGGTTGCATGATGGTAAGTATATATCTTGAAATAGTCGACCTATACCACAAGAAAAAAGGCTTTTAGCGACGGGGAAATTCGTCGCTAAAAGCCTCAAATCCGTTGCTAAAACTTTTAGCGACTGATATACCGTCGTTAAAAGTCCCTCATATGAAACCCCGTTACTAAAAGTTTTGCGACGGAATTTTAAAATCCGTCGTCTAATATCGAACTTTTTGCGACGGATTTATTTATAAATTAGCGACGGAGTTTCCGTCGCTAATTCTGTTTTACGTATTTTAATTTATTTTCTTTTTTGTGAAATTAGCTACGGAATATTCCGTCGCTAAATTAGATTTTTAACGACGGAATATTCCGTCGCTAAAAATATTAGGATTAGGTACACTTTTAGCGACCGAATTAATCTGTCGCTAAAAGTCATTTTTCTAAAATATATTTTTTATTTTTCTAATGCCCAATCCTGTAACAAAAAATTCAATCCTAAACAACAACTCATAATCCCCAAGACGCAAACAACTATATATAATCAACTTAAAAAAATGTTTATTATAAAAAAAAACTCGTAATGTACAAGTCGGGAACATGATACAGTCGGTTAGGGGAGGGGAGAAGATCGAGTACAAGCCGAGCGGGGGGGACAAGCTGGGATCGAGCACAAGAAGGGGCTCATCAGGGGTTGCCGAGTCCTATATCTGGATCCTGCTGATCCGGGGCTGGCTCGGCATGTCCAGCAGGGGTGCCCTGCTGATCCTGCTCCATGATGATCCTCAACACCACTGTAGCAATGCACTGGATCTCCTCATCGGCCAACGGACGCGGAGGAGCCGATGTCTGTGGAGGGGCAACGGGGATTGGGGACGCTCTTATCACGGTACGAGCAGTCGTGCTAGGCAGGCCGCGTATGCGGCCTTTCGGCAGATTGACGAACTCCGGCGTATCCAACCATCGCTTCAACGCCCCAGTACTCGCACCCGTACTAGTGGACGCTGATGGCGTCCGGACTGCTGCTCGGACCCCCTAAGCTGTTCATACGACGCCTACAAAAATAGCGATTTAAAGATATGTTAGGGCATTAATTAACGCAACAGACATTGAGGATAGAAAGACAAAAAATTAACAACTTAAACAAATTGACTTACATCGATCCGCCGGGCAATATCCGAAACATAGTCGCTGGCCCGGTGCACCTCGTCCTTGTCCTTCTTTCTAACGTGTGTCTGATTATACGTCAGAGCTATGACCTCATCGTCCTCCAGATCCGGGTTCTGAACCGCATTCATGCGTCGGACGATGTCGTGTGCCATCGACCCCCCCGTGTGCGTCGGATTTCGATCTGTTCTATTTGTTCTCGGCCCCGCTCTTACTCTTGGCGTCCTAGCCCGAATTCGCAGCCCACCGATCTATCATCTCCCCCATACAATCGGATATATCCAATGTGGGGGATGTCTTCATCTCCGTCATTGGGGCACCCTCGGGTAGCATCTTCTTCGCCAGGTCCCGTGCCTCGTGGAGCGATCGACGGTAATTCTTACTGATGTAAGCAAAGAAGGCCTGCGGCCCCAGTTCCTGCTGATCAGGCGAGTCAAACGTGAACCCCTTATGCAAGGCATTCAATAACACAAATTAATTTAGAAATGCCGGACACCGTGTCCGTCACCCTTTGAAGAGGTGCCGGACACCAGGTGTCGAGGTGTTCATAAGTACAAAGCCAAAATGTGACATTTCGGTGTCTGTGTCGATCGAACGCGGTGTCTGTGACCTACCGACACCTCGACACCTCATCGACACATCCGGAAACGTGTCAGACACGTCCAGACACGTGTTCGACACCTCCGGACACATATCCGACACCTTCAAACACGTGTCTGACACCTACCTGGACGTGTCCGACACATCTGAAGACATTGATTTATTTTTTAAATACCGGACACCGTGTCCGTCACCCCTTGAAGAGGTGCCAGACACCCCTTGAAGAAGTGTCCACAAGTATAAAGCCAAAATGCAAAAATTTTCAGTGTCGGTGTCGATCGGACGGGGTGTCCGTGACCTACCGACACCTCGACACCTCATCGACATATCCGGACACGTGTCAGACACCTCTGGACACGTGTCGGACATCTCCGGACACGTGTCCGACACCTCTCAACGGTGTTCGAAGACATTGATTTAATTTTTAATTGTCGGACACCCATTGAAGAGGTGTCCACAAGTATAAAGCCAAAATATGTTGTTTCGGTGTCGAGGTCGATCGGACACGGTGTCCGTGTCCGTGCTACCTAACGCGCGGGAATCTCAATCCAATTGGGTCCCATCCTCCGTCAACAATCTAAATTCTCAATTGTCAATTCTCAAATGCTCAATGCAATAAAAATTAATAAAAATCACACATTTAATCCAATTGGGTCCCATCCTTCGTCAACAATCTCAATTCTCAATGCTCAATGCAATAAAAATCACACATTCAATCCAATTGGGTCCCATTCTTCGTCAACAATCTCAATTTCTCAAATGTCCAATGCACAATGCACAATTAACAATCTAAAATCATCAATTAACAACCTAAAATCATCAATTAATAATCTCAATTACTTCAAATGCACAGCTAATAACCTAAAATAATCAATTAACAACCTAAAATCATCAATCAATAATCACAATTCTCAAATGTACAGTTAACAACCTAAAATTATCAAACAAATTATCAATGTTCAAATGGAAAAAAATTGTTCAAAATGCACATATCCGATGCACTTGAATTATTTCAATTTAGGGTTCGATTCGATTAGGGCATTTAATTGAGGGTTTAATTAGGGTTCAATTAGGGGGTTCTATTAGTTCAATTTAGGGTTTGGTTGAATTGGGGCATTCAATTTAGGGTTCATTTAGTTCAATTTAGGGTTCGGTTGAATTGGGGCATTCAATTTAGGGTTCGATTTGATTAGGGCATTCAATTTAGGGTTCGATTTGATTAGGGCATTCAATTTAGGGTTCAATTAGGGGTTCAATTAGTTTAATTTAGGGTTCGATTCGATTAGGGAATTCAATTTAGGGTTTAATTATGGTTCAATTACTTCAATTTAGGGTTCAATTATGGTTCAATTAGTTCAATTTAATGGTCGGTTGAATTGGGGCATTCAATTGAGGGTTCAATTAGGGGGTTCAATAAGTTCAATTTAGGGTTCGGTTGGATAATTACTTCAATTTATGATTCAATTAGGGAGTTCAATAAGTTCAATTTAGGGTTCGATTGGATGAGGGCATTCAATTTAGGGTTCAATTAGGAGTTATCGTATAGTATTCAATGCTCGCATCGCGTCTAACGCTAATCCGGAATACACCCGCGCTTGCACAGGTACCACCCTAGGCCGGGTTTAATCAAATCAACCTGACGATCCAAAAAAAATCCGGTACCATATATCCTACATTACTTTCTGATATGGACTCTTGGTACATTCCTCGGGGTTACCATTGAAATGCCAGTTTGTCACCATCTTGCTAAGATATATCTCCATAACCAATTTCAATCTTCTCTAGGCCTAATGCTAGCAGTAGATTCCACACTCTTAAGGGTTTGATTCCACCTGGTTCCTGCCATTTTTGGTCTATTTATTATTCTGTAGATTATTATTATTGTGTTAATTTCACGTCGACCTAGACCGTTACACTGTATTTTCAATTGAAGTCTAGCTTCAGAGAAATCATGAAAGGGATCTTATAATTATAACCGCATGGTGGAACAAGTTTATATAACAACAATATTGTAACTGCTAAAAATTTAAGAAACTCTACGAAGCAAACAATTAAACTAACTAAACAAAATGGGCATGCATTTGTATAAATTGTGATTTTTCTACTGACAATTAAGAGCAAATTGTTAAGGACACTGATGAAAGAAAATGGTGAGCAGTGGGCAGTACCGTGAAGGTCGCCGGAGGTGGCGCGGTGTCGGGGGGAGGACGGATCTGTCGCCGGAGGTGGCGCTGTGTCGGGCGGAGGACGAGACTGTCACCAGAGGTGGCACCGCGTCGGGGGGAGGACGAGGATGTCGCTGGAGGTGGCGCAGCGTTGAGGGGAGGACGGGGCTGTCGCCGAAGGTGGCGCGGCGTCGGTGGGAGGATGGTGGTGTCGCCTGAGATGTGGGTTGCTGTAGAGGGGGTCGCCGGTGGGTGAGATATTCGATACAGAGAGAGAGAGAAATGGGAGAGAAGACGTTCTGATTTGTTTTAAAGGCGAGTTTTAGTGACAGAATTACACCGTCGCTAAAAGCCCGCGGAAAAAGCTATCATTAACGACGAAATTTTTAGCAACGGCAGCATTCCATCGCTTATAATGTTTTTAACGATGGAAATTTACCAACGGGTTTATCCGTCTCTGAAAGACGTTTTAGCGATGGAACTTTCGTCGCTAAAAGGCCGTCGCAAAATCATTGTTTTCTTGTAGTGAAAAATACATTGCTTAGCGAATAAGAAAAGTATGTTACTTCCCGGAGATGAACAATATGTTTCTTAGAGAAGAAGAAAAGTGCGCTACTTAAGAGTGAACTTTGGGTTGACTGACCCGGTAGCTTTGAACTTTGACTGTAGAAAATATTTACGTGTCATTTGGAGCGGGACCTAAGAGCGTCCAAAAGTGCGTAACCAGGATGAGATAGTAACAACCCTGGCCACAAATTGTTGTGAGTCGCTTCATCTTATTGGAGAACATCTATTTGTTATTTCACGTCCTATATGTCGGCATTACACTAGATATCTTTGGTGGCAATTGACCTTGGAAAGCCGGTGGCCTTTGGAGGAGAGGCGTGGGTGGATGGGTCCATGGATTGAGATAGTTATTATCTTTAGGCTAAAATAGAATGAAGACATTTGATAGAGTGCGTTTGACGCTCTTTTTTTTTCCTCTTTTTTTTTTTCAGTTTTGAAAATTGGAAAAAAAAGTGCATTTGGTAACCATTTTTTTTTCCTTCTCCAATTTAAAAAACTAGTTTTTAAAGTGAAGAGTAAAAAAAAAACTTCAAAAACTGGTTTTTTTTTTGAGACCACCACCACCACCCTCCCACCGCCGGCAGCCACCTCCAGCCGCCGACGACCACTGCCGGCCACCACCACCGTGGACCACCGCTACACCCAACCACCGCCACCGCAAACCACCAAAAAAAAAAGTCAAAATAAAAAGGGTTATCAAACACCAAAAAAAAAAAAACTAAAAAAAAAATGGTTATCAAACACCCACTTGTTTTTGTAAAAAAAAAATATTAATCTACTCTTTAAAAACTACTCTTTAAAACCTGAAAACAAAAAAAAAATTTTTGTCAAACGAAACCTTGATAAAGGTCTTTTTTTGCTATGATTAACACCGTAACTGCGCAGTTAAATTTGCCTAAATTAACATAGAGTTTAGAACAAAATTTTGAAGTCCGAAGGAAGTAAATTGCACACATCCAATGGACCAACAGTATTACGTATATATGGAAAGAGACGTGATGGTGACATATGATGCGGACAAGGGATGATACAAGGAGGGATTGGGAGATCCTCCGAAGGAGGGATGGGATTAGGTCCCAGTTCAACCATTACCAAATGAACTGTGATTGACTCATCGCTGATCCGTCTTCCCTCACTTCCTTGCTATGGGTCGTTCGTATGGTGAGGCTTGTCAGTCTTCTAGTTGCCTTTTCATGGTTTTCTTGTTTTTAGCAGAGGTCCAACTGTAGAGGAATTGAATACAACACAGGGTCTGATGCCCTACATTTGTGGATGGGGGACTCTCTCTCTCTCTCTCTCTCTCTCTCTCTCTCTCTATATATATATATATATAGACACATGCATACAAATATAAATATGTATATTAGGGTTCTTTTGAAATTGGGAACAGCACTCTGCTATCTCTAATCCTAACAAAGGACGCCCGATCAAACCACTATTGCCATTCTCGCAATTACACTTTTAACATAAAAATTTTGGTACAAGCAGTGAACTAATTACAAAACTTCGAGGACAGCCGCATACCCACGTGCACTTTCTTTCCATCACCCTACTCCTTCCCCACCCCACAAGTCTCTGCACTTCTTTTTGATTTCTTTTTGGGTACGAGTCTCACCACTAAAGTGGCTCCGTTGGAAAGCTGATAAGAATCTTTTAACCTCATGTTGTATGAACGTTTTCCCTCAATTTTGTCTTCAAAAGTACACCTTTATCGCTAATATCTCAAACAACACTCACGTAATGCTTTGGCCATTATTCTCATGGATAGAATTTTGCAGCATCTAGGGTTGTAGTAAAAGTCTAGAACCCTCATTTACCGACAAATAACAATCATTTGTCAAATGAGGTTTGTGCCATTTTGCAAACAACTTCAGTGAAACTTTTGTCACTTACTAGAGTTAACCATCACTAATCGAAGCTATACAGGAAGGAAGGAAGGGGAAAGAGGGCGAGAGTACTTTGTAGCCTTTTGCTATAACCATGCCTGCAGCCAAAACCTTACATAATTTGATTGCAACTGTTGCAATTTAATTATCGTTTGCAATTGGTATTAAAATAACTCAATGGCTGATCTAAAACAATTTTCTAAGGGGGCCAAAGAACATGTCTCCTATTAGAATTGCAGAGAAACTAATGCCCTTTTTCCTAATCAACACTCTTACTATTTCTAAAGGAAAGTACGTCTATTAATAACAGATTGGCGTGCATTTAGCACAACAGGATGTGGATTATCACACAGGTTTAGAATCATCACAGCTTGTGCCAAAGTTGTTAGAGAAAAGTCTTACAATATTTTATCACATCACTTTGAAAAGATTGATTTGAAGTTATACTAAACTAAGCTTAAACAAATAATTCAAAACTTTGTTAATAGAGTGCATGTCAGGGTCGAATAACAAGCAAAATTTACCAAAAAGGAGGAGAAAAGCGTTGGGATGTTATAAACTCCTTATTTCACGAGGATTCAGAGAGAAACGGATGGGATGACTCCTAATTTTTTTACTACAGCTAGCAGAACCTTAAAGTTTGGCACATGGCTCCCGCTTGTCACCCTTATCAGTGGCGGATCTAGGGAGTTTAATCGAGGGGGGCCAAAAAGTGATAAAAAATTTAACGTCTAGCATAAAAAATTTCAGAAGGTTCAAGTTCACTAAAATATAATTTATTTTGATTGTATAATTTTACCATTCATAGTGATTTATCAAACTTGGTAAGGTTAGTGATCAACAAATTACTAATCTTGCATTAAAGAAACTTAACTCTTACATGTAAATACGTACTATTAATGTGATAATTAATTATGCAAAGACAATAGTATATGTATAAGTTAACGTACTATAATAATTTAAACTAAAAAAAATGAACCTTGATCTATTCGAATCTCTTTGTAATCTGAATATTTGGAATTTAACTTCAGAAAGATGAAGACGGAGCAAGAAAAAGACACAGATAAAGACTACGGCGGTAGGTGGAATAAAAAGTTAAAAACACAACAAAAAAGAACACAGATACATTAATTTACAATATAGCAACATTTTCGTAACTATTTTAAACATAATTTTTCAATATTTAACAAACAAACAAAAAATATTTGGGGGCCTTACATGCGCCCTTGTCTTTTATTTTACAAAGTGCACTTGACAAGAATTGCTCTTTGCCCAACTTTTTCTTTGGATCCCTAGCTATTCCTTACAAAGGTGGTGAAACTTGTAGCAGCTTTCTTAGCAATAGGAAAAACGTGAGTAGAATTGTTCTTACCACATAATTGTTGTCACTGCACGGAAAATTCGAGCAAAGCAAAGTCTCCTATATTCTTGCCCTTTAAAAGCGGGAGTTTGTTTTGAGAAGGGGCCCACGACGCCGGCGCCTTCGGTCAATGTAGGGTTTGACCAGTTCCCAATGCCTTATGACCAACAGCTGCAATGAGGTGCTTGCTGTATTGACCTGGACATAGACGCCTCATGTGACAGCACCCCCTTTTCCCTCCACGTTAGAGAGAGAGGGTCGTAGTCTTAGGTAAATGGATACGGGATAAGAAACAACATGGCGTTGCCTTTTTTGACGTTGTTTGTGATAAGATTGTTTGGAAATAGTCCTTTCCCTGTTTCTTGTGGAAGTTAGCTACGTTGGTTGCAGAGTTTCCTAGGTTTAGGATTTGCGGATTGACAGGCCATATATATAGGTAGGATCGATATGGACCCCTTGTTTCAGATTTGGGACATGCGCTGTTCACTGCTAGCGTATAGTTTTAATTTGTTTATGCCACTGCCTTGTTTATTTGATTTGTTACACACCTATAATTTGGGCCTGTCACGGCTATCTCAATTGTTAGGACATAATTAAAGGACATACCAGACATTAAAATTTAGCACGGTCGTGGCATGAATTCAGCTTATTAAACAGATTAAAGAAGCTTGTAACAAGTTTTCTTTTTTCTCCCTTAACCCAAATTCAAGTAAGCTCGCAGCACAACACACTTTTTTTAACACAGATTATTTATCCAGGTTTTGATAACTGGAAATGGGTTTGGTCTTTGCAGTAGAGTTTAGGGTTATAAAAATATCAAGATATACGTGCTTGAACATATAAATCCGTAAGTGAGTTGTCTTGTTGTTAATGATATACAAATTATTAGGATAGATTAACCAGTCGAAATCGCTCAAGTAATATCGCCATTAAAATCTCTACTAGTAGTAACCAAAAGAGAAACATGTTGACCATGACTAAGATCGTCACCTCTATGCTAATAAGTGGCCTGATTTAGAAGCTTTAAACTGAAACGAATGATGATAGGAAACCACCCTTTCTGATGTGAGCTCTTATTGAGGTGAGGCGTTTTAAAGTCAGTACTTTTGGGGGACAACCCCTCAATTTTCTCAACATTCTTGTTTGGCTAGGCCATACGTGCCTAATATTTTATTCAATGGATTAGAGCAATTCTCTTATTAAAACATACAAATAAAAAATAGTTGAACCAATAAATACTACTACTATATCTTCACGACAGTTGGTCAAATGCACAAAGACATGGTTTTGCAATTAATTAGAAGAGACCCCCATCAGAATAGTAGCATTTTTACTAGTTGCAATATGTTATTCATAAATTTAATCTCTTGTCTAGACTCTAGAGACAAGATAATAGTAAAGATTATTAGTAGCAATTGAGATTTGACTTTGAGTTGGTTTCTATTTATTTGACTTGCAAATATTACATAAGTGGTAAATAAGCGTATTTAGAAATGGTTTCTTTGTTTTTTCCTGGAAAACCTGGAGTGTAGAAGGTGGGAAGATCATAGAACTAAAAGAGGTATAACGATCTGTAAAGGAGCCATTTGAAGTATAACGATAATCTGATAGAAACTTGTATTCGTTCTGGCTCATGCGAGAGAAAGGCAAACATTTCCATCTGTTTATCTCCTTATCCCATTCAGTTATAGCTACATGTCGTTGTAGCTTCAATTGTTTCTCGTTTTCCTGTTTTTAGTTATACTTTTACAGCCTCCATATGCTTTTCTGATCCTGTTTTCATTTTCCGATCTATGGGGTTTCATCCTCCTTGGTCAGCTGGGCTTTGATTAAGGATCTAGGGTGTTCGTTTAGGGTTGCTTGTCTGATTTTGTTCGATTTTCACATTTCCTTCTGTTTGAATTTTGATTTGATCGATCTTCGTGCCCAAGTTATAGTCCTCTTGTTCTGAGCTTTTGGGCTGTTTCGGGGGGTGGGGTTTGGTGGGGGTGTAAAAGTGGGTCGGGGGCTGTTTGGCAAGGTTGTAGAATAGGTGTTGGAATTGGTCATTTGGTTTGGCCTTTAGCCGGCCTCTATAGTTTGGTTGTGTAGTCTGTTATATCGTTATCGAGCTTCTTTGTTGTGATCGCAACACCACCTCAGTTGTTCCCCCTAGTTATATTTGGTGATTTTATTTGCGTACGTTCTTTCTTCCTTGCTTAGGCAATTTGTTTCCTCTTCTAATTCCTTGGTTTCGAGCTTGGGTTTTTGGCGGATGAAACTCGCCGTGGTCATGGCTTTGCCAGAATTTGAAGTGGAAGATGGGTGTGTCTCTCTCGTCATGTCTTTGCCGGAATTTCTATTGGTAGCCGGGCGCGTCTCTCACGCCCTTTAATGGCCGGCGGGAAGAACAACTTGGAGTATTTTATTTTTGGGCAGAGATCTGGTTTTTTCTTTTTGACTTCTATTTTATTGTGCGATTCACAAAGAGAAAAGAGAGAGAGAAAGGAAGGCAAAAAAAAAAATATATGAGAAAGATCCACCAAGCTATTATGGTGTAAATCTTGTGTAACTTAGATCCAACAAGGTGAGTGTTACTTGATGTTATTTGTAGCAGTTTTGGTACGTTCTTGCTTGTTGAATTTTTATTAGTCTCAGGTACATAAGATTGAAAGATCCAGCTATAAAAAGACCAAAGAAACGAAAAGAAGCGTACTCTTTCAATTCACTCGCCAAGACAACCAAACATCTCCATTTGAAGTTGTTTGTCATTTGGTTAACCTTTTGAAACTCGGTTTTAGTTAATTAAGAGTTAGGCTTAAATACTTTTATTTTGATATAGTTGTAATATTTAGTTTTTATGTATCTTTAAGGTTATTTCAAATTAGTTTTGTTACTCGTGTAACTGAAAGAACAAACTCTTGTTATCTATATCAAACTTTTCTGATTAACTATATATATATATATAAAAGATATCAAGTGCTTTGCTTTTCTGGCCAGATGATCGCATCCTTCATAAAATTTCGTCAAGTGTATTAGACTTTTGGAAAGACACACTCATAGATGAACACATTATTCTATTGAGACGTTCCTTTCAGCCAAGAAAAAGAAAATAGAAGAAATAAGGATCTCTAAGAACCTCCTCATGAGCACCCACTACGTTAAATCAGTAACATAATATGTTAGAACGAAAGGATTAACTAGGATCTACTGCGCAGTGGGTCATCAAAAGTTTCTTTTGTGGCTATAAAGTTAAATAGTGCAGTATAATTAGGGCACCAATAGTGCAGTATAATTAGGGCACCAATATGCTCGCCTAATCAGAATAGTAATAAAGTAATCAAACAAAATAATAATTATTGTTTGGTATATCTTTTAAGAATCGAAAAAAGCAATTACGGTTGTTGATTCAGTTTGACTATTTTGAAATCATTTAAAAAACCGATCCCAAGTGAATATGTACTACTGCCTATTGAGCACAATCCTGTTTTACTACTGCCTATTGAGCACTTAATTGTCGTTAAACTTTAACTTTATTTTCTTGCTCTATGTTGAAAACTAGTTATCTTCTATGTTTAAGTTTCTGGTCCAATTGTCCGAATAAGTTGTGGTTGTTAATATTATAAAGGCCAAGTAATCGTTAATAAGCCAAATAAATTTGAAAGTAATTACAGGGACTAGTTTAAACTTTTAAAACTAAAATCACTAAATTAAACTGAAGCGTCAAACTCTGGTTTGATTATCTTTATTTCTAAATTGATATTAGTTGGTTCGATTACGTATTCAACCTTGAAGCCGAACCAATCGAGTCGTGCCCACTAATACCTACGTGCTCACTCACCTTGAAATTTTCACTTTCCACCTCCCTTCTCCAGTTCTCCCCCACCAGCAAAATATATTCTAAAATAATAGTATTAAATTTGCCACCTTTAAATATGCCCTAGACTAGTTATATACTCACTCCCGTATTCATTATTATATTTTTACTTTTATTTACTAGTGTAAAATGGCTGCGACTGCCTCTCTCTTCTCTCTTCTCTCGCTCTTCCCCTGTATGTGCTCTTGATTCCCTTTGTTTCCTATTCGCTCTCCCCCCTTGAACTCTTGTGCTCCCAGCCCATCAAACAACCATAAAAAAAAGCACCTCCACTACATTTTTTTAGGTTTCCTCATAATCATACTTTATTTTTTCTCTCCTGTTCCTCTTTACACTTTGTTGTTTATGGCTGCAGGTTTAGACTTGGGCTCTGCTTCTCGCTTTATGCAACAACTCCACCGACCTGATCTCCACCTCCAGATCCCACCGGACTCCGACGACACCGACAACCACAACAATACTTTCTCCGACGACAACACCACCCCCACCACCGGCTCAGCCGGTGGTGGCAGCCGCAGCGGCGTGATAGGCCGTCGGCCGAGAGGCCGACCGGCGGGCTCCAAAAACAAGCCCAAACCCCCTGTTATCATCACCCGGGAGAGCGCAAACACGCTCCGGGCTCACATACTCGAGATCAGCAACGGCTGCGATGTGTTCGAGACGGTCGCAACCTACGCAAGGAAGCGCCAGAGGGGAATTGTTATACTCAGTGGAAACGGCACGGTCAACAACGTCAGCTTGCGCCAGCCAGCTGCAGCCGGTTCGGTCTTGACTCTACACGGCCGGTTCGAGATACTTTCCCTCTCCGGTTCTTTCCTGCCACCGCCTGCGCCGCCGGGGGCCACCAGTTTGACTATATATTTAGCAGGCGGACAGGGTCAGGTGGTTGGTGGCAACGTGGTTGGTGCCTTGATTGCGTCAGGACCAGTTATCGTTATGGCGGCGTCATTCACTAATGTTGCTTACGAGAGGTTGCCGTTGGATGAGGAGGAGTCGATCGGGATGCAGCCACCCGTCTCGCAACCCTCCAGCGGTGCTGGGGTTAATGGCGGTGCAGGTGGCGTCAGTAGTGCCTTTCCGGACCCTTCTTTGGGACTGCCCTTTTTCAATTTGCCACTGAACATGCCGCAACTGCCGGTGGATGGGGGTTGGACCGGGAACTCCGCCAGCCGGGCGCCTTATTGACGTCTGTGATCAGGTTTCTATGTACAATCAGTTCCTTCTCTTTTTCTTCTTTTGGGATCGATTTTAACTTAGTTTTGATTTGTGAAAAATTGTTCTTTGTTGATTTTGTTAGTGACTCCTTAATCAGTGGTTTGAGTTGGAGGTCTAGTTTATAACTTTTTCAACAAGTTGGGCAATAAGATAATATCATCGAAGTAACACATACTCCGTATATATTATATGCATATAAATTTGCAGGATCATACTAGTAAAATATATTATGCATGCCTACATATCAATGGCTTGAATCAACCTTCATTCACATCCTCTATATCTGGAAAAGATGGTTTTATGGTTCTTTTAGTCCTGAAGATCTATGATGATTCAGTGGTCTTCTCAAGATTAACTCTACCTTTTTTTTTTGGTGAGAAGGACGAACTTATATTAGACGAGAAGAAGAAAGTACAATATTGTTCCGATCCTCTTCCAGGTTTACCAAAAGTCTGGATGAGGATGGAACAAAACCAAAAGAGTTACAAAAGAAGGCATCTGCTGCAAGGTTGTGAGCAGCACAGTTTGCCAATCTAGAGGATTTCTCAACTTCCCAACAAAAGTAATCTATTTAGGAGTAATCTAGCTTAACTCTACCTACTAGTGGATTTGAATCTCTCTCTGAGCTCATGTTGCAAATTGTTCTTTCTGATAACTTGCTAACCTAAGATATCAATCTAGCCAAAGTTTCTCCGGTTTTAGAAATCATATCCCAAAATATGCATATATGAATACTTTTTTTTCTTTTTCAGAAGTAGCCTAATTTTGCTTGTTTATAATTTGATATCACAATAAAGAAACTGTTTTTTATACAAGTATTTTTTCTAAGGCATAACCATTGTTTAACCACTTGAGTGAACAACTGTAAAGCCGCACCAGCTACATTTTATAAACATGCTAGAGATGTTCTTGTAATCGTTAAAACCCTGACAGACTTTGCAGTCTCATGCATGCTCGGTTGAAGCAAAAGATGGATCGGCACATGGGCGGAGAAATCAAGTTTAAACAGCTTAAAAGATAGATATATTTACCCTTATCTGATGAACACTACTTCTAATCATTTTTATGACACAACTTAATATAAAATCTGGAGCAAATGGAGACGACATGCCAGTGCTTTCCCTATTCCACTCACCATGTGCTTTGGTATTTAGCTAAGGTTAGCTACTTGGCTTTAAGAATTTAGTATTTCAATTGCCTTATAAGACCATGTCATAGGAAAGTGAGTAGGCTTGATTCTTATCTAGCTTACCTACCGAAGAGTTTCTTAACATCAACATTATACACAATCTCGTGCCTTGTTACGTTTATGATGGTTTGGATATCCTTTATGCATTTAAAATAAGTTGTTGGTTAGATTTCAATGGTTTAATTCAATTTTTTTTCATCTCCCCGTGAAAAGAAACACAATTGCTTCTTCTGTAAGTATGTCTTCCCCGTCATATTGTACATTTTTCTGCTTCTTTTATAAGACCCCGACCTACGGAAAGGAAAAAAGAACATATTTTCTAGGGTTTTGTTGCTGTCTTTTCTTTAAGATCTTTGGTGAGTGCTTATGTTTATTTCTATGTAAAATGGTTCCTCCACGTTTGTTCCTGATTACAAGAGGATCGATGCTCTCTCTCTCTCTCTCTCTGTGTGTGTGTGTGTGTGTGTGTATATGTCTGAAATCCTCCTTTCTTTCAAACGAAAATGCCATTTCAAAGCCCAGCGTATCACTGTATCCAATTGACATATATCTACTGTGTAACTTGCATAAGCCATATGCATACAATTTTTCCGGAGATCACTTATTTTTGGTTGTTTAGATGTTTTTGATATGTTGTGTTATGCTGTTTATAATAAACGATTGTCATAAATTCTAAGTTGAACCGGCTACGTTTACTGACAACTTGCTCTAGGTGTTCCTCAATATGTAAAACTTGACAGACCTAGCACTCTTACAGAACATCTCTACCAAAGAAATTAAGCAAAATAATTATATATATTAGCTAGAAATGAATCCTAATACGAGCGGCATTGTCTGCGTGTATCGCATTTGTATTATATAACTAAACTATTTCTAATACTAAGTTATTACACAGTACCATGAAGAGATAACAAAGTTGTATGTTCTTCAACATTTGAAGTGAATTGAACTTTTATTTTTCCCAGGGAAAATTGAAGAAAAATTGACTATCTGTTGACAAATATAGCATTTAGAGATGACATTCTAGTTAGTGCTTTATTCATTCTGCTCACCAAGTGCTTTGATTGTTACCTAATGTAATCTAGTGTTTTCAATTGCCTTATAAAACCATGTCATGAGGAATTAGTTTGGCTTGATTCTTGTCCAGCTTACCTTACCAAGGAGTTTGTTAACAGAAACTTATGCATGCACCCCTTTTTTGTGTATAATGCATGATTATATTCATCCTTTTCTTCGCCTAATTTAGACATTAGCTTTCTCCCCCTTGTTTCGCTTATGCTTATGCACTTAATTGAATCTTATAAGTTTACATCTTTAGGCTACTTAGATTTATAGATCTTTGCAACTATTAACTTACTTTGTTGCGTTCCTCACTCTAAGTGAAGATTCTAGATAGCGTATTTCTTTCATTCTTATACATCTATCTGAACAACTACTTAAATTGATGCATCGGGTTACCGAATCTCAAGCATTGAATCAGGTCATCTCACTATCCTCCAAGGTTTACTCGTTGTTCCTCCTTTGTTTTTCTTAACCTATTAAACCTTTCCATGGTTCGATTGAGAACTGTATGATCTATATTATGTACTCTTAAAAAGGTATAGTTGAGTGCACAAGGCTACAATCGTTGCACACCTTCCTTGAGTTGCCTTTTTTATTTAATATCTTCATCCCTTTTTCTTGTCTAGTATCATCACTTTCTTTCCTCCGCATACACTCGCTCAATACACCTGTAGTATAATCTTAGCAGCTTATATCTGTATTCTTTGTTTTGTCTTTCGCATTCTTTTTGCTATTACAACCCTTGCTTTCATCACCTGACACTCTTCTTTGCATCTATATCATGTAATTTGCAAACCTCCATAGCACTTTTCTGTGATCCTATCAGTTGTCTATTGCATGGAGACTAGAACTGCTTAACTTAGTAAACAATCAAAATGAGATCTAACTCTTTTTGTTTTTTATTCCCATCCACACTTTGGGATGTCTCTTTTCTTAAAGTCTTCAGCCTAGAGTTATGCAAAAAGTGATTCCATGCACTATGCGTAGTGACTAAATTTAGCTTAGCTGATGTGCTCTCTTCTGATACATAAAAGCTAAATTCTCTATGTCTTCGTTGGTATTATGTTCAAGTGAACTATGCAGAAGCAAGACTAACTCCACTTATATAGCTCATTTTTTGCATTCTTTATGCGTGGCAAAAATTGAACATATTTTAGGTTTTCGACAAGCCTGGCACCTGGTTTTTTATATTCATCAGTGACTTTGAGTACTTTAAATCATAAAACAATCATGCAGGTGTTCTTAATATTCTAATATTCCCTTGAAAGAGCGTCCGAAACCAAATTTGCTAGTATGATCCCGGCCGCTATGCCGTTCCTGCACTGCTCTCGTTCCATGGTGGAGAGTATTTGCATTCTATCTGCTCTCGTTTGACTTTTCAAATGCCGCTGTACTCAATATCAACTATCAGCTTTAGTTATTTCAGTGTAAGCAAAGCGCTCTCATGGCCTTTGTCGACCGGACCTTTTTTTTGCTGCTGCACTAGTAGCAGCTTCATCCTTCTACCACCTGTCCGGCCGCCATGCTCCTCTCACATGATCAAACCGGAGACACTTAACAGAGCTTTGCTGTTAAACACATCCCTATAACCTTAACGGAGCTTTTCGTGAGAGAAGCATGACGGCCGGACAGTTGGACAAATGAGATGCTACCATGTAGTAGGGTAGAAGGATGAAGCTGCTACTAGTGCAGCAGCAAAAAGGTATTCCTTGTCGACCTAGGGATCGAACATTGATTAGGCATATGGCAATAGCCCCATTTTCTTTAACCACTACACTTTTTGACCTCCGATGAGAGATGAAGAACATACTTAAAAAAAAGGGAACTTGGCACGAGTTGTGGTTTTGACTCTCACTGCGACATGTTCTTGCTTTACCTGCTTGTTCTTTCGTGTTGGCTACTATAGGTTTAGGATTTTGCAACAACAACCTAGTTTCCCATTCAAATCTCTCGTCTCGAACTTAGTTTTAAGACTCGGGCAGTTTTGTCCTCAGAGTAGGCGAAGATTTACTATGTCGAATTTCGGGCCCAAAACGCAACTTTGGGGATCCGATGCATGAAATTAGGTTGTGGCGGGTCCCTTGAAAAATCTCTCATCTGAAACCCTAGTTTTGGGACTTGGACAGTTTTTCCTCATCCCCAACCCCCGGGCTTGTATAGTAAGCCTTTTATGGATCCATGATTCCTTCATTTGCTAATAGCAACTTTCTGAAGTACGTTTTTTTTTTTAGCTTTAATGAACTACTATTCTAGGAGAAAATAATGATACTTGCATAGTTCCTCCACTGCTACCTATGTGCGAGTAAATTCTCCCATTACTATTGCTGCCAACAAGGAAAGGAAAAGTAGCAAACTGCCATGGTGCAAATACAGAGGAAAAACAAAAAACCTAGAAGAAAACAAGATCAATCATAGAAGTAATTATTCAGAGATCGAGCTTTACACAGAATCACCAAAGTCTCCTCCTCATAGAAGGAATGCATTTACACCCGAGATGCCTCTTACTTGTATGATTTCCCCACATATTCTTACCTAACGTAAATAAACTCTCAATCCAGACCCCGGAAAGTGGCCATGCGCACAAGATCATACTAAAGTACGAATAACCCAAACTTAAAAGGCCAAAAACCTCGTTCTGACTCCCATTTTCACTTTGAGTAAAGAAGATTTAGAGCCATACGTGAAGCCTGCATATATGCCACTCACCCGAGAATAAGTTCACATTTCTGCTCACCAATAAATCATGAATGGAGACAGAGGAGTTTGACTACGTGGTACCGTACACGGTATGATGGAGAATCGGAGATATCAGGAAATACTTGGTTTTTCCGAGTGTTTGGTAAGAAAAACAAGATTAAAACAAACTCTGGCACATAATTCTCTTCCATATAGTTTTTTTTTTCTCTTATTGATTGACTATGTAACCGTGAGGTATAAGGTTGAAAAAATGCTCCGGAAAAGGAATGAGGAATCAAAAAATATCCGATCGCAATAATGGCATTTGTAAGGAAATCTTGAAAATATAAAATCGAGAAAGAATGATATAACTAAAATGATGCAACTTGTGTCCAACTTTCTTTTTCTAATAAATTTTTAACGGACATTAACATTTGTTGAACCACGTCAAGTTACAAGAGACAACAAACAAGTGATACCTATTAACTGGCCGACTCCTCTGGAGAATCGTTACAAGATTAATTTTGATGCAGCACTGTTTACAAGGGAATGCGCAATTGGTGTTGGAGTAGTGGTTCGAGGTAACAAAGGTAATTTTTATGCAGATTTGTCGAAGAAAATAACGGGTTCACTGACACCAGAAAATGCAGAGGCACTGGCAGCTTCTGAAGCAGTGTTTTTTGGACTCGAATGTGGGTTTAGGGACGTAACCATTGAAGGCGATGCAGCAAATGTTATTTCAGCACTTCGGCATGAAGGCGAAAACTTATCAGAAATAGGCAATGTGATTGAAGAAGCTAAAGAGATGTGCAAGAATTTCCATCGAAGTGATTTTAGCCTTGTCAGGAGAACAGGAAATAGAGTAGCCCACAAATTGGCACAGTATGCTAGAATTCTTGATAATTATTGTGTATGGATGGAAGAGGCACCGGAATTTGTAATGTCTGCCATCCAAGATGATGTACCCCAAAACTTTTGAAATAAAATCGTTTCCCTATCAAAAAAAAACAAACAAGTGAGACTTCTTCATTTTTAACAACCCAAACCCATTTACCCGTCTAAATCCATCTACTTAAAAGTCACCCAAAACCTCATATCTATGTAATTGAGTCTAAATGGGTTAAGTATCTTGCAACCAACTAATCTGTTGGTTCATAAGGGTCATAAGTGGGCGCCCATTTACCCATCAATTTTTTTTGGCTTATTGACTTTCCAAAGCTCACCCAGTATTAGCTTAATCTCTATAATTTCTTCTCTCTCAGTTCCTTGAGAAATCAGCAAGCCCATCGTCGCCGTCACTAAATATCCGTCAACACCGCAGTCGCACGCTGGCACTCCCTCAATTAACGCCGCCATCACCGACCCACAACGGTCAAGCTGTACGTGATCATTGCTGCTCACTCTCCGCCGCCACTCCTTTCACGCCACCGCTGTCACTGCCGCTTGCCCACGCTCCAGTTTTAAGCCTCTTGCTCATGCTCTGCTGTTGCTGCCACCACCCTCCGACTCGCCGGCGGTGCCATTGCATAACCACCACCATCGCTTCAGCCACATCCTCATCTAATACCAGTGCTATCTTAACCCACCAACGACAGACAATCCTCCCTCCATCATTGCTGCCACTTCTCCTCTTCCTCGACTTTGGATTCAACTCCCAGGGGTCGAACCAATAACAATACAAATGGATCTTCACTCTTGTTTATCTCATGTTTTGGGAAAACTAGACCTCCTTCATTTACCTTAATCATAAATGATGCTTTCCAGATCATAAATGAGTGTGGTGTTTGACACCCAATAAACATGAAAGTAACGCGTATTCTATTTTCTGTGGTGATTCAATTCAGTTTTATAGTCAAACCGTCTCTTCTCTTCTCTTTTGTTTCAGATTCAGTAGCTAGGCTTCCAAACTCAAGGGCTATGTTTGGCGCGCGGGATAAGACCCCGGATAGAATAAAAATAATCATATCCGGCGTTTGGACACGCACTTAGTCCCCGGATAAGGTATCATTTGGACTTGTTTTATGCCCCTTCAGTGGGATAAAATAATACCTGGGGGGGTGGGGGGGGTGGCATAAAATAGTCCAGATCAGTTCGGACTAAAATGAATGGGACCCACCCCACTTTTCTTCCTCTTTCCCTTCAACGCCATATATACATATACATTGTATATATACATATACATTGCGCGTGTATGTATATATACATATATAAATATATATATACATATGTATATATATATATATATATATATGTATATATATATATATATGTATGTGTATATACATATGTATGTGTGTACACATATGTATGTGTATACACACATACATGTATACACATACATATGTATATACACATACATATGTATATATAGATACATATGTATCTGTATATACGTATATACGTATATACGAGTGTGTGTATATATGTGTGTATCTGTATATACGTGTGTATATACATATATATATATATATATATATATATACACACACACACACGTGTGTGTATATATACATAAATCTAAATGGGTCAGCCGCCCATTTTACCCAAACCCGATATGCACACCCGTTTTGCCAGGCCTAGGAGGACCCAACATCCTTACAACTCAAGTTTGGATTACTATACCTTTAAAACATTAGTGAGGCTATCACATGCTTGCTTTTATTTATTTTTCACTAACAATGAGGTGCTTAGTAAATCCAGAATCACCTTTTCTTTAAGGGCTCTCCCTAATCATATTGGGTTTCACAAGAACCTTGATACTATTTCATAAAAAGTTCTTGATACTTGTGTTACTATTAATGTGCAATGCACAAGCATTATTACTAGTCCATATAAGCTCAGGTTTTCCTAAGTAAGTATGCCCACATGCACAACTGGAATACATGATGTCAGTGTATTCCAAACTATTGTTTGTTTTGGGGTTCATTTTGTGTGTCAAAATCGAAGGCATAAAGGAAGGTGAAGACACAAAGAAACAACAATCCCATAGAGGAGAAATGGAAAAGTAAGTGGTAATACATTAAGAAGCCCTACTTATTTGGTATTTAAGGTGTATGCAAGTGCATCTCATATGGTGCGACCTTGTATGGTACGAGAAACGATAACGCATGTACGTGGTAATGGGCTGTGAGGCGCATTGGATGCCTTAAAGTTTTTGTAATCAAACTTGTGCCGTCTCTTTTAGATAGGTGTGGCTGAAGGGTTGCACCGATATAGGCTAGACCCGACCGCTAGCTAGCAGCGGATGGTGACAGGTTGGACTAACTATAAGGTCAGATAATCCGAGCCATTAATGTATTGGATTCGATCTAATGGCCCAAAAAGTTTTATTACATAGCAAAAGGATGTAACCCAATTGAAGAGACACCAACGTGTTTTGTTTATGCCTCCGATTTTGCTCTTTTTTTACTTTTGAAGTTCTTCTACAATGACGAATTTTTGCAGAATCCTTTCTTGAAGAAATAGTGTCCCAAAATTCATGTACTTTTCATTGGGGTGTTCATTGTTTGTGCAAATGTTATTTATTGTCATGTCTTGTTGTATCTTGGAGGCTATTGTTGGCAGTTCACTGTATACCAATTCTGGTGGGGGTAATACAAGCTTAAGAAAAGCGTTACAATGTGCCTTAAAGCCATCATTGGCTTTTGTCATAATGCATATTCCCCATACATGTGATAATAGTCATTCATAGCTTGAGTTCTCCTTGCTCATCCTCATCCTGGATTGGTCAAGCAAAAACCTATGTTAGAAGAATTAGGTCCAAGTCCACGCAGTGGAAGAGCATACATCGATGCACTTTCTTCACATATGAGAATTTGTTTGTCGCATTATTGTTTAAAGAGGCTCTATCATCAAACTGATTCGTATCCAATGGAACCAATTTCTTCTGTTAAGTGTTCTGATAATTAGTTTAAAGATATCTACTAGCTTTGAATCCGTGTGATGCATATAGGAATATTTTATAGCTATTAGTATGGTGCTCACTAAGGAAGGTCATATCACTATTGGCAATAAAAATAGCAATAGTAAAAGAGATGGCAAGTGCAGGGCGCAATAATTGCAATATAACCAAACCATAAAATTAGAGTTACAATACTTGTGCTTCAACCAATCTAATAATCATCTAGGGATGTAACATCCCTGAATTCCGGAGCGTTAGCCAATCAATCGATCACTCACTCTAAGACAGTGATAACCTCATCACCAAATGGACAGTCATCATCAGAGCAGCTAAACCTTTAATCAAACCAATAATCTTACTCTCAGTAAACAATCGTAAATGATACATCAATCTAAGTCTGATTTTTTTTAAATAATAATAATAATCACCCACGCAGGGGTTCTACTGAGCAATACTAAAAACTTAATATATCTCTCTTTCACTCGACTCAGGTCTAATCCACACCCAATGCGACCTACTATTGGTTATCACCTGCGGAAAGGAAGTCAAATAGGAGTGAACTTTTGAGAGCTCAGTAAGGTCGCTCAAACGAAGAAATTATAAAATAACTTACAAATACAATACGATGATGGTTTAGTTCACAGATACAATTCGATGATGGTTTCTAGAGCTTTCACAAAGATTATAACTAGTTTGATCAAATATCAATATGACTTTCATATATGATGCAAACAATCACAAATACTACTAAACATGAGCAATTGCAAAGCCACACAGGCAGTGCAGGGTAATCACTTAGCAAAGTCACAAAGGCGATGCTCACTAACACTGATAACTACATATGCATATTTACACCGGCTAGTCCATCAAGGCACTAGCCCACACCAATACACCGGCTAGTCCATCAAGGTACTAGCCCACACCAATACACACAAATCCTCCAATACACACCAACTCCCGCCAAAACACACAAATGCAGAATCTCATGTCAATGTGCAGAATGACAACAATTCGATAATACAACATGTTATTCAATGCTTGATGGGCAATAAATAATGATCATCGATAAGAGTTTCAATGAACGTTTTAAGGCTCAATGAAAGCTTTTTGTTAAGGCAGTAACTCTCAATTCAAAACATAACAGAGTCCAATGGCATTCGAAAAACAATAGAACAAAACATACGAAATCAAAATGATGACACAGGGTTCGGATAGAAAATTCTTATCTTGATCCAAGCTATGCTAGTCTTAACCGGATACTCCTCATGGTTGACCTAAACGGAACAATCATATTATCATAATTCAATTTATTCTACGATATTATAAATCTAGCCCCAACTCACTTTTACTCTTAGAACGACCTGCTCGTTGGTTATGAAAAAATTTCAAAATACCCCTCGCATGAAAAATTACCCAAAACACCCCACTTGTGTCTAAATCACAAAAACCACTTCTCGGGTGACAAACTACCAAAACACCCCCCGGTCGCCCTCGCTCCAAACAATTTCCAAAAATAATTTAAAACAATCTTTTAAGTATCCCAAAGTCATTTTTGGACTAAAAATAATTTTAGAAATCCGTAACCACTAACGGGATCAACCGTTCGGAGGGCGATTCTGGTAAAAATACTGATCAGCCTCAAAATGATACAAAATTTTATACACTGAACCACTTCAGTAATATAAGGTTCCCCTAAAAATTTCAAATAAAAATAATTTGATTTGATACCCTAATTAAAACGGGAATCTCTCATTATTAATAAATTATTTAACACAATTTAGGGATAGAGAAAAATTCAAAAAGTTTTGACAAGGTATATCTCCAAAAACTAATAGAGGTCTCTTCTTTGTACTTTGCCTAAATCAGTTACTAAATAGATTCTAAAAATTAAAATAGGGGCTGCCGGCTAAAAAATTAGTCTACATCATCTTCCTCCTTAAGAAACCCTAACCCTAACCCTAATTGCTACTCTCTCTCTTCATCCTCATCAAACATAGCCACCACTCAGTCATGGAACATACATAACAACACCAAAATCACACATGATATCACACTTAAAACACCCAACAAGGCTGAATTCGAGAGAAAAAGGGTAAGGATTATACCTGAAAGAAAATCTGTCCGAGTAGAAAATCGATATTTTTTGGCCTGAACACAATCTCAGAAGAACTCAACTCCTTCTTCAAAATTTTATATCTCAAAAATATACATAATTTAGGCTTTTGAATCGCCTAAATTGGATATCGAATGAGAAGTTAGGACAAGTCGAAAACCTAGACATAAAATCTATCTGATTTTAGGAAAATGTTATTTTAGATATGAAGATAATCTCAAATGGATTCAACTTTTGCTACGAAGTTTTATCTCTTGAAAAAAATACGTGATTTAGGTTTTTGAATTACCTAAATCAGATTTTGAATGAGCAGATTATGGCTTGTCAAAGTCTGGGTGTATGCTCAATACGGGGATTCGGGATTTTTTTCATCAAGAACCACCTATCTCCTAGGGATTTTACGTAAGAAGGGAAAGAACACACATGGGACGGCTGATCCTATAAGTCGCATTATATATATTTGCCCTAGAAGAAAATTTACTAAAAAATCCCCCAAACTTTAATTATTTTTTTAGTTCACCCAAAACTCTTTAATATTATGAAAAGACCCCAAGACTAATTAGGTCAGGGTTAAAACAAAAAATTTCGATAAAATGAAAATTTTTGGGTGTTACAAGGGAACAATTTATAAAAGAAAATTTAAAATAGTTGACCAAGTTTTTCACGAGTGACATTCACTTTGATGACTTCAACGCTGAAGGCTTTATTCAATGTTCTTATATAAAATAACCATACATCCTATACATTTGTACGACGTACCTAGCCCAAAATATCTTCATTTGTACTCATTAGCTTGCCTCAAAGTATTTTACTTCAGCAATTCTACACCTTCAACAAAGTATTTTTCAATATTTCTATCATAATTATTAAATTTCTCATGTCAAGGAACTTATCTTTTAGTTTTGATGAATGCTTTTAATAGACCATGTGGATGGAAGTGTGGCCACAATTGCATGCAACTAAGTTGTTATGTTTGGACTAAATCCTTTTGCTTGAGGTCATGGTAAACTTTTTCTTTTGCCACATATAAGATCTTACAGCTGTTTGGATCCATATTCTATTTTTTTTCTAGTTGAATCCATGAAGGATGAAGCTATCTTTCTCAACATTCTAATAGTTTACTAACTTTGTTGCATCATGCAAGTTACGATTCTCAAATATAAAATTTTCTTGCCCCATCTCAGGATGAAAGAAGAGTTTGAAACAATATTGTTAAACAAATAAGTTTTTGAGATTTTGTGCCACAAGTTTGCAATTGACAGCAAAGCTCAATTTATATTATGGCAATACTTAGCTATGGGTGTATCTAGCTTGAAAGTTGTACTTTTAAGATCTTCCAAAAGCGAACTAATGTGGAGACACTTGTTATGAAGCCGCATACCTGAATAAGACCTCGAAGACCAAATATATAAAGTTACAAAGACTCAATATGTTTAGATAACAACATATATATATATATATGCAAAGGATATGTGTGTATTGGCAAGTGACGATTGAATAAAAAGGAAAACATGATATTAGAACGCATTGTTCAAAACGTGCAAACATATTTTGCATTAACTGCTAGGTGAAATTAAAGCCATAGACCAAAATTGTAAAAAAAAATAATAACAATAATAATAAGAATAGTTCAAACAAACATCTTGAACTATCTTAACGTGCCCCTTAAAATTTTGTAGATGTAACTTAATGTGCCACGTAAGATTATGAGGAATAGATATAAAAAAAAAATATATACCTCCTTTAACAACTTTCTTGCCTCGAACTTATAGTTGACATCAAAGGTCTTAATTACCAACAGTTAGACTTTTGCTTCCATGTCATTCATCTTAATTTAGAAGACAAATATGTTTTTTTTTAAGAATCTTTCCTCCAACAGATCGTGAACCAAGGTTGGATTCATTTCCCGTGCCTGAATTATGTTAGTTAATAGCAAAAGGTAGTCAAAATTTTCTTCTAAACAAAAAGAGAATTAAGGTAGCCAAGAAAGTAAATATAATGTACCGCTAACTTTCTCATACATATCCATTAGACGAGTGACAAAAAATTCCATCTACTTTTCCACTTCTCTCTCAAACACCATACCAATAGCAATATCACTTTTGTCGTATACTTCAAGCATTAACCTATACCTAAAATTGCAAAGACCAAAAGCATTCGTACTATGATAAATTGAAACATATCAGACGACAAAATAGTTACAAATATCATGTCCAGAATTACCTAGGAACTGGACATAAAGCTTCCGCGTTGCATGTTTCAGACCATAATTTGGAATCACTTTCAACAGCCTTCTTTTGACATGGGCATGACATATAGTTCCATCCATAAGCACTGTCAATCCTCAGGTCAATGGCTTTGCATGTGCAAATCCTTTCATTAAAAAAAATATTAATCTTCATATGAAAATTACATCATAAAAGAAAAATTATTAAACCATCCATAAACTCCAAAAACCCATGATACTTTACAGTTGGTTGAACACATAATCTCAAAATTCATTGAGAAAGTTGTCTTATTTACAAAATAATTTATTCAGGATTCAAGAAAACACTGGGAGGTGGTACTATTTTACTGACTTGATCAGAAAGTAGACATGGACTGTAGACAAAAAGAAACGACAAACTTACAATTTTCAAGTATGTAAAATGAATGAACTATTCAATCAATAGTAAGAAATATATCGAATCACATACTCCGAAACTTCAGGTATCTCCAAGTTGATACAAATTTTAGTAGCACCAATTGAAGACAAATTATACCTCTCTGTGGTGTTCCTTATAGCAACATTAGAGTTTAGGCAGTCATAAAAGGAATTTTATTGGGCACGCAAAGATCATGTCTAAACCACCCAATTTCTTAATTTTACCTTTAAATTCCTTCACAGTCGTCGATGTAACAACAATACGCCCGGATCGTTTCTTGTAATACAAATGTCATCATCAATCTAATATGCTGCTCCAAACCACAACGTCGCTGTCAAAGTCTATCACGGTAAGAGTCACAAGAACTTATGTCATAAAATAGTCACTTTTTACTAGTTTGTACAATGCACTCATAAAGAGATATCTATAAGACAACATCAAATATTAGTAGATAACACCTCTTGTCAATCAACTGAATCTCTTTCTTGGTCATCATCTTCTCCTGAATGCATATTTTATGGACAGTGCTTCTGTTACACTACCCAAATATCTCATCTACAGATGAAGGAAAAAACAAAGGTAAGACAAATGCAATACCATATGCATACACGTATTTATTGATTACTCAATAAAAAATACATGTTAAGAATGTATCAACTTTATAACAAGAAACAACATTAATAAACTAAAAAAAAACTCAAACTTAGTGAGTTTGAAGCGTTTTGTCTTTACTGACGACTATCTTGACAATTGTTCCAATAATAAGTTGATAAAAGGGAATGCGAAACTGGTTTAAAGCCTTTTTTGGTTCTAAAAGCCTAAAATTTTCAATGAGATACATGCATCCCACATGTAGAAGTGTTCTAAACTTGACAATATGCTCCTTAGGGATTATTGATTGTATGTGATTATCCTATAATAAATAAAAACAATTTTGATGTTAGTAAATTAAGCAAAGCTTCAAATCTGAATTTGTTATCTGCTCATATAGCAATACCATATCCACACTCGTTACATCATTGTTATTTTTGAGATTGACTGCACCCTACATACGTGTAACTCGGACCTTGATATTGTAGTTATTGTTGTTCATTGTCAATTAATGTAAGAGTTGGCAAGAAACTTTCTCTTTTGATTGATTGTATCATAATTTTGTTCAAGCAAGAAACTACATCCCAAAAAAAAAAAACATTATGCTAATAGATAAACTATTGCATGCCACAAAACGACAATATACCAGAAAGCTAAAATATCAAAAATCAAAGAAAGACAATATTATAGCACTTTCCTCATCTTCAACACAAAAATTTCTAGCAATTACATGAAAGAACTTATTGTCAATACGTAGAGTTAAGAGAAGTAAATAATATTTTAGCCAAAATAAAAAACTGAAAACTAAATGTGTCTTCCAAATATTAGACCTTTTTTACCTTTCTAAAATAACAAAAAAATAACACCTTATGGTCATGTGGCGCACCGCCTCGAAAAAGATCCGCGAAACGGGGATTCTTCAATGGAGTTGCCATCTTATTTAATTTAAACTAGAAAAAATAAGAAAAACCCTAAAAATGACTCTAACGTGTCCAAAAAGAACAACTAGCCTGTCGAAACCAAGAGAGGGGTCTGGGGACGAAGTTACGCAACAAGAAGGTGTTAAGCACCCGTTGTGCCCTTTCGGTCTCTACTTCATTTCTATTAATTTTTTTACCTTAAAATACATAACATGTAAAATATAGTAAGACTCGCCCTAAGTTAATTTTTTAGATTTTGGCTTGATCTCGACAGCAGGGGTCAAATAATGGCTTATGTATCTGGTCGGACTAACTGGAATAACACTGTCGTTATTTGACGGGGTGTAATCTACATTTCGAGACCTAGACAAGAAATGAAAAAAAAAGATGTTTTTTTTTGTTTTGAAATAAAATGCGATTACGGGAAATGGGAGAAGATCTATATGATTTCTACCATAAAAAGCTAGTAAAGATTACCTCACCATGCAGCTTGCCTTGACAATTCGAGGACGTTCTCTATATAATCCACAATGTAAAGAACAAAGTGGCGTTTTTAGAGTAGTTTGGATGGTTAAGATTCTTACGAGAGATAGTATGTCACTTTACAAAGAAATGACATACAAGCTCTAAAGAGAATAAGCTTCTGGACCCTACAAAAAGAATGCCAAGACCCCTTTTTATAGTGCTCAGGATCGTAGAATCTGACAAGATTGGCAATGCCAATTTGCATGGCTGGAGATAAGTCCGAATAAGTGCTAATATCACAGATTGACAAAAGTCAACTAATCGGCTAGCTAGTTGAGGCTAAAATCATATGGGATCGTCCAAAAAGACTTCTCGGTTTGCCTCAAGAGACATACATCAAGAAAGTCATTGAACGATTCCGTATGCATAACTCAAAACCCATAGACACTACAATGGAGAAGGCATGTACTTTAAGCACTGACCAATGCCCAATGAATGATGAGGAAAAGAATCGGATGTCCAAAGTGCCTTACACGGCTGCGATAGGGAGTCTGATGTATGTTATGTATGCGTCCAGACATCTGATATGCCATAGGAATGGTGAGTTGTTATCAGAGTAATCCTAGACCTGCTCATTGGATTGCTGTGAAAAGGATTCTTCGGTACCTACTTAGAATCGCTGATCTCGGTCTTGTGTTATCGTGGTGGAGACTTGAAACCGAAAGGATACAGCGATGCTGATTGGGGGCAGTGATAGAGACGAGCGCAGATCCACTTCAGGTAGAGCTATCTCTTAGTGCATCAAGAAACAGTCTTGCATTGCCCTATCCACGATGGAGTCGGAATATGTTGCTTGTTCAGCAGTAGCCTAGAAAGCTGTTTGGTTGAGGTCATTCTTATAAGCTCTATGGGTTACAGCTGATGCAGATGAGGCTTTCACTATTCATTGTGCACAATGAACAGTGGTAAACAGGCGTAATTATCCCTAATTAACAATAATTAGCATTTATTAGCACTATTCAGCCCTAATTAGCCGTAATTAATACTAAATAGCCGTAATTAGCACTAATCAACCCTGATTAGCCCTAAATACCATTGACGGACACTAAATAGCCTAATTAGCACTAATCAAACCTGATTAGCCTTAATTACGCGTAATTAGCACTAATCAGCCCTAATTATGCATAATTAGCACTAATCAGCCCTAATTAGCACTAAATAGCCCTAATTTACACAAAGCAGTGCTGATTATCCCTAATTAATAATGATTGACACTGATTAGCCCTAATTAGCACCTACACAACACCGACACTTTATATGAGTCTACGTATCGTGTTCGACAACTACCGACACCGCGACACCTCACCAGCATCTTCGGACATGTGTCGGACACCTCTCTGTTATGTCCCAGTCGATGTCAGTATCGAACCCAGTGTCCGTGTCTGTGCTACCTAGATTAGCACTAATCAACATTGATTATGCTAATCTACCCTAATTAGCCCTAATTATTCTTGATTATGGCTAATTGACAATAATTACGCTAATTAGCCCTACTTAACACTGATCACCCCTAATTAGCACTAGTCAACACTAATTAGGCTAATCAGCCCTGATTATCTCTAATTGACCCTGATTAAAAATGATTAGTAATTATTAGCAATAATTAACCCTAATTAGCCCTAAGTAACACTGACGGACACTAAATAGCCCTAATTAGCAGTAATCGGCTCTAATTCACACTAATAGCCCTAATTATGAGTAATTTGCAATGATTAGCCCTAATAACACAAATGGACACTAAATAACCCTAATTAGCACTAATCATCCCTACTTAACACTAATTAACACTGATGGATACTAAAAAACCCTAATTAGGCATAATTAGCACTACTCATCCCTAATTAGCACTAAATAGCCTTAATTTGCACTAATCAGCGCTGCTTATCCCTAATTAGCACCGAAGCAGCACCGACACCGCGACACCTCACCAGCACCTTCGAACATGTGTCGGACACCTCTCTGTTATGTCCCAGTCGATGTCGGTGTCGGACCCAGTGTCCATGTCTGTGCTACCAAGATTAGCACTAATCAACATTGATTATGCTAATCTACCCTAATTAGCCCTAATTATTCCTGATTATGGCTAATTGACAATAATTACGCTAATTAGCCCTACTTAACACTGAATACCCCTAATTAGTACTAGTCAACACTAATTAGGCTAATGAGCCCTGATTATCTCTAATTGACCCTGATTAAAAATGATTAGTAATTATTAGCAATAATCAACCCTAATTAGCCCTAAGTAACACTGACAGACACTAAATAGCCCTAATTAGCAGTAATCGGCTAGAATTCACACTAATAGCCCTAATTATGAGTAATCTGCAATGATTAGCCCTAATAACACAAATGGACACTAAATAACCCTAATTAGCACTAATCATCCCTACTTAACACTAATTAACACTGATGGATACTAAAAAACCCTAATTAGGCATAATTAGCACTACTCATCCCTAATTAGCACTAAATAGCACTAAAAAACCCCCGACGATGTAAGTTTTGATCTGTTCCGTAGAGGTTTTATGAGTAACTATACGAATTGGACTCAGCACGGGGAGCCAATTCTGAGGGTGCCCACTGAGGTCACCGCTGAGTTCAGACAGTACAGTCCTAGAGATCTGGGATTTTCCCAGTATCAACATATGGTAATGGAAGCTGGGCCTAGTGGGATTAATTGGGATAACTATTTTAACGATGGTAACCCTAATGTGGAAGAAGAGCCAAACCCGAGCCAATATGGAATGGAAGTACAAAGCACACCAAGTTATCTGCTGTGACAAGGATGCTACACTTAAAGTCTGAGCATGGTCTAAGTGATAGGCGTTTTGATGCTTTTTTGAAGCTTAATAAAGAAATGTTGCCAGAGGATGAGAAGTTGCCTGACACGTACTATAGTGCTAAGAAAATGATGATGAAACTTGGTTTGGGGTATCAGAAGATAGATGCTTGCAATAATGATTGTGTCTTATTTTGGAAGGAGAACAATGACTTGAGCGAGTGTCCGGTTTGTGGCCACGCAAGATATAAACAAACCAGTGGGAATAAAAGAAAGATAGCATGGAAGATATTGCGGTACTTCCCGCTGACACCAAGGCTTCAAAGGTTGTACTACTCTTCTAAAACGGCAGAGCACATGAGATGGCATAGCCACGTCCGCAGCAAAGTTCCCGATTTATTAAGACACCCTGCCGATGGAGAGGCATGGAAGGAATTTGATTATCGACACCCATCTTTTGCTGAAGAAGTTTGAAATGTGCGACTTGGGCTCGCTACCGATGGGTTTAATCCTTTTGGGCACTCTAGCACACCCTACTCTACGTGGCATGTGATCATTGTCCCGTATAACCTTCCTCCGGACATGTGTATGAAGAAACAATTCATGTTTTTATCATTACTCATTCCTGGACCTACGAGCCCGGGTAGAAATATAGACGTGTACTTGCGGCGGTTGATCGATGAATTAAAAAATCTGTGGGAAGTTGGAGCCCCAGCATTTGATGCATCTCTTAAACAGAACTTCAACTTGAGGGCAGCAGTCATGTGGACTATCAATGACTTCCCTGCATACGGTATGTTGTGTGGGTGGAGTACACACGGTAGGTTGGCATGTCCTTATTGTATGGAAGTGAGTAAGGCTTTCACCTTAAAGCACGGGGGGAAGCCTTCCTTTTGGGGGTGTCACAGACAATTCTTACCGCCTAATCATCCATTTCGAAGGCAAAAAGATAAGTTTGATAAAACTGTGGAGCGTCGCCTAGAAACACGTGATAGATTGTCTGGCGAGGAAGTGTATATGTGCGTAAAGGACCTTGACATGGATGCGGTACCATTTGGAAAGTGTGGTGCTAGTCTAAAACTTCATGGCTTTGGAAAAAAACACAACTGGAAGAAAATGTGCATCTTTTGGGAGCTGCCTTATTGGCCGACCCTCCTTCTGCGCAACAATCTCGATGTTATGCACACTGAGAAAAATGTTTTCGAAAATGTGTTTAATACAGTCATGAATATCAAGGGCAAATCAAAGGATCACTTAAAAGCACGCAGAGATATGCAGGTGATGGGTATACGGCGTGAATTGCATCCACAAATGGTTAATGGTAAGCTGGTTTTGCCGAAAGCAGTATATACATTGGATAAAAAACAGATACAACAGGTGTGCGAGTGGGTTAAACTATTGAAGCTGCCAGATGGCTATGCATCTAATATATCACGTTGTTGCAACCTTGCAGATTGTAGGTTTTATGGTCTAAAGAGTCACGATTGTCATGTATTCATGGAAAGATTTATACCAATTGCCTTTCGTGACCTCTTGCCGAAACCAGTAAATGAAGCATTGACTGAACTTAGTCATTTCTTCAGGGATTTGTGCTCAAAGGTGCTCCGAGAGAGTGATGTTAAGATTCTTGAGAAAAACATTGTTGAGACAATGTGCAAGTTAGAGAAAATCTTTCCCCCGTCCTTCTTTGACTCGATGGAGCATTTGACAATTCACTTAGCATATGAGGCTAGAGTGGGCGGACCTGTGCAGTATCGTTGGATGTATCCATTTGAGAGGTGATGTCACCCATCCATCTTTAAATTGTATTTCATACTTGCACACGTGCGTTGATTACTGAAATCAATCCTTATTTCTTACATAGGTATATGTTTGACCTTAAGAAAAAGGTGCGAAACAAAGCCCGGGTTGAAGGTTCAATTGCAGAGGCTTACATCCTTGAGGAGCTTACCAACTTCTGTTCCCTTTACTTTGAGACTGATGTTGATACAAAGATGAATCGACTCGGTCGTAATGACAATAGTGTCGACACAGAATTCGATGAGCATCTTTCCATATTCAAGCATCTTGGTCGTGCACTTGGAGCAAGTAACGGTCGATATCTATCCGAGGAGGAGTATATTGCCGCAACATTGTACGCTCTCATGAATTGCACTGAAGTTGCACCATTCATAGTGTAAGTAGTTGCGTAGATACCTTCATTCTCATAGTATTTACTAACATAATATAACGACGATTCCATATAACATGCAGTGAATACGATGAGGAAGCGTTATTAGCAAACCCTGGGATATCAGATGGACAACTTGAAAAATTACGAAACAACGCGTTCCCTGAGTGGTTCCGACAGCGCGTAAGTTCTAAAACCTACAGTTCATTTCTAATATAGACCGCATGTAATAAGCTAATACTCTGTGCAAATTGTTTGTTGTTGTAGACCGTCCATGATGGAGTTGATGTCCGTCTCAAGTTGCTTGCTGCTGGCCCAAGTAGACTAGTGTCATGTCATAAAGGGTACATTGTCAACGGATTTAGGTTTAACACGATGGAAGTTGACCTTACTAAACAAACCCAAAACAGTGGAGTTTTGATTAAAGGTGACTGTTATAATGATAGCGAACGTGATTTTTATGGGCAGTTGGAGGAGGTTGTTGAACTAGACTATTATGGCAGCGGTAATCGACTGGTAATGTTCAGGTGCAAATGGTTTGACATTACAGCTGGTATTCGAGTTAGTCGACATGGGATTGTAGACGTTAATATGAGGTCAAGGCTCAGATCCTACGAACCATTTGTATTTGCAGCTCAGGCAACGCAGGTCTTCTATGCAAAGGGTGTGACAAGGAAGGATCCAAATTGGCATACCATTATCAAGACCAAAAGAGGCTTTGTTGATGATGATGTGTTCGTTGAGATGTACCAAGAGGATGATGCTCCCACAGTGATACCGCTTCAGGATAATAACGATGTTATCGATGAGCCTCTTTGCGATTTAGGCCATGCTGGAGAAGAGGTCGATGCCGAAGCCATCCGTGATGATGATGGTGATGACGATGACGACGACGACGATACTGAGGAAGACGTTGATGACGAAGAAGAAGACGATGAAGATCAAGGGGACGAAGATGACGACGAGGAGGAAGACGTTCTGTTGTCTATTAGTGATAGTGATTGACTGTGTAGAGTAAAAAATATGAGGTCAATGTACTTTTAGACATGCCTGTTTATTATTTACATTGAATTGGTTATTAATTGATGGTGGTTGACTATTTAATTTGGGTTGTCTTTTATAGTCGGCAGTGCCACATTGTTAGCATACTAAATCTTGCACTTAAGTTGTTTATTATTCGGGCAAACTACATTGTAGATATGCCGAGATCCAGTGCACCCCGAGGTCGTGGAGGTGGCCGTCGCGGAGCTGATTCGGCACAGTCAGCCCCCCTCCCTAGGATTGGTGATGCGACTACTACTGAGCAGCCGTCATCGTCATCAGTTGCTTCAGGCCATGGTGAGACGATATTAGTTTTGTGTCGGATTGAAAGCAATTACTTGCAATATATATAAATATAATGATTTCATTTTTCATCATCTGCAGTGTCTAGTTCATCTGTACCGCGAGGTATCACCCGTGGAATACCTCTTCCAGCCACATCGGAGCAGAGGATTACTGCTCATGTCCGAAACAATTAGTATGTATTTAATTTTCAAATCTCAATTCTATTGTAATATGCACTTATATTGGGATTGATGTATCTCTCTGTGATTTCTTGTAATTAGTTTTGTTGAGGATTGTATTAGGACCAAGATCGGTCATATTATCAAGGCTCACCTCCCACAGCCTTATGCGACGTGGGGGATGTGGACGGAATCAGACAAAGAGCTTGTTTGGGGGAAGTTTTTGGTAAGGAGCGCAGAATTTTTTATATGCTTTACTTTTGCGGTTTTAGAAGTACATTATCGCTGAATTTTTCTTGCTAACTGTGTTTTTTAATTGTGTTGAATTATGTTCAGGACTATTTCACATTTGAGTCGGACAGTGAGCGAGAACTCGGGAGGCAGGCGTGGGAGTGGCATTGTGCCGAGAACTACAAGAAATGGATGCTAAATGCGAGAAGGTGGGCGCTAGCTCGGGCGGGTACGACAGATATATCTATGACCAGGGACCACAATCTCGAGTACTTCTCCAGAACCATGTGGGGGGAGCTGGTGTCGCATTGGAGTACTCCAGACTGGGCGAAGCTGAGTGAGCGAGGCACGGAGATGACTCAAAGCGAGAAGAAGATGAAGCACAGTGCTGGTTCCCGTCCATTTGCCGTGCACGAGCTGAGGTTGACAGAGGAGGACCCTGACAGGAGGCCCCCTACGAATCTCCATCATTTTCAGCGCACACACCAGAATAGTGATGGGAAGTGGGTGTCTGAGAGCGCCGAGCAGTTTGCGGTGAGCACGTAACGAAGCAATACTTTTGTATTCCTATTGCATTTTTTGCGATTGTGGCCAATAGAATTTCTCTAACATTTTTGTTGTTTTCTTATACAGAATTTATTTAGAGAGAGAGTTCAGGCCAACTCCCAGCCAGACGGTGGACGATATGTCGTTGTGGTCAGACGCGACTGGGGGTCCTAGGAAGGACCGTATACTCAGCCACCCTCGTCAGTCCGTTCGAGCGTTGTTAGCAGATAGACCATCATCGTCAGGCGAGACGAGTTGTACCGGTCCTCGGGCAGACGCGACGACTATGGCTGCGACGTTGGCAGAGTGCTTCAATACAATGTTTGATGCGCGCATGCGGATGATGCTCGGTGACAGTTATGTAATTATAAAGGACCCCAAACTACATGTAATACAAATTTTCTCAATATCCTGCTGTATTTTGTGCTCTATATGTGATCTTGATTAGATATATGATGTTGAATAATTTGTATGGCTTTGTACAGGGCAATACCGATGATCTCAGTGCCGGTGACCCCCGAGGCGATGAAGATGTTGTTGGATCAAACGTGCCTTCATCATCGAGGAATGAAGAAGATGATGACCGGGCTTATTGTTCTACCGACGAGTGATTTAGATAGGGGTTTGGTTAGGTTCATCTGCCATGAATGTTATTTTCTTGTTTTGAATTAATCATCGGTACTTAACTGTATGAATTCTATTATTTTAATGCACATGTTAACGTTTATCTATACTTTGATGAACGTGAGTAGCTGTTTGAATGAATGCGGGACAGGGGGTAAAACGGTTTTGAATGAATGCGTTGAAAGCTTTCAACGCATTCATTCAAAAGCGTTTCAACAGAGGTTAAATCGGTTTTTGGATCGATTGGATTGGAATTGATATTAGTTTTGCGACAGGTTATCTGACCTGAATTTTTTTTTTTTTGCAAAGCCAGGTTTTGCGACCGCAATATACGGTCGCTAAATTAAAAAAACGCGGTCGCTAAATTTTTTAATTATTTTTTAAAAAAAAATAATAAAAAATTAAAAAAAAAAATTTATTTAGCGACCGCCGGTCGCGGTCGCTAATTCGGTCGCTAAATATATAAATATAATTTAATAAAAAATAATTAAAAAACATAATTGTTAAATTAATAAATATTTAGCGACCGCTAAGGACGGTCGCTAAAAATAGTCAACGCGGTCGCTAAGTTTAGGGACCGAAATTAAAATGCGGTCGCTAAAATTTAGCGACCTGGGCTAAAGCGACCGCGTTAGCAACCGCCCTTACGCGGTCGCTAAAACCCTTTAGCGACCGCATAAGGGTCTTTAGCGACCGCCAGGCGCGGTCGCTAAAGACCCTTTTTCTTGTAGTGGTGACAGCATAGCTGCCTTTTGTAAATGATCCCATATATCATGGGAAGGTCAAACACATAGGCCTTTATTATCACTTCATTAGAACTTTAGTTGCACAAGAAGAGGTAACCATGAAGCATATACCTACTGGCAGGATGATAGCTGATCCTTTGACTAAGCCTATTGCTAGAGATGTTTTTCTTTCTCACATTAGGAGTAGGGGACTACGTAGGGTTTGATATGTCTATGGCATCTTATGTACTCGACATTTTTTATTACATTTTTTCATTCCTTGATTTGAGTTTACTTTGGAATGAATGGATAATCTTTCTGATTACATATACATCCTTATTGAGAGTGTCACCAACCTTGAATTGACCCACTCACATGGGTAATTCACCTTGGCACTTAATTAGCGAACAAGATGAGACATAATTGTCTTAGGCGCAGAAAGGGCGAATAAGATAATATAGCTAGTAATGCAAACATGTCGCCTTAGTCAAAGCTAAGATGAGACCTAAAAAAAGTAGGTCGATCATAAAGTATCCCCGCAACTCTATGTAGCCTATTCACAGCTGAATTTGAGATTTTAGACAGGCACTATGAGAATGACTAGGCTGAAAAACTCAGGCTAGGCGCTTGTACAGCGACTAGACTCAGATTCATATGGTGTATTTTATTATACATTTACATGACACGCCCTCGCGGGTTACTCCATAACATGCAAATCATACTGCATGTGCTAAATGCAAAGCGACAGTGGGAGTGATGAATGAATCCCGACTTCATCACTGTGTGAGCCACTTGGGTCGAAATATTTTTGATCCTATATAGTATCCTTTTTTACCTTAGATTATGTCATGAAGAGGATACTCAATGTCGCTACTTTAGTATGTACCCTTAGATCATGGATGATGCAGTCTCGCAAGGTATGTCAAGAAAAGCGGTTGGGTCTAATTAGAATGACATGAGGGCTTTGGGAAGAAAGTTCAATAACACACCATGTTATGTGATTCATACCCCGGGCGACTTTGTCGATTTTAGTTTCGATATGAGTCATGAATACGTAACATACACTACAAGAAACTGCCCCTTTAGAAACCGCATAGGGCGATCACTAAAGGGGCAGTTGCGGTCTCTAAACCGTGTTAGCGACCACAAAAAGCGGTCACCAAAACGGTCGCTAGAAGTCAGGTTGCTATATTTTAGCGACCGTATTTCCTAGTCGATCGCTAAATTTAGCAACCGCGTTGACTATATTTAGCGACTGTTTTGGCTGTCGCTAATTTTTTTTTAATTTCAATAATATTTTATTTAGCGACCGATTTCTCTAAATTTAGCGACCGCGCCTTGCAGTCACAAAAAATTTAGTGACCGCGCTCATTTTTTTATTTTTATTTAACGACCGCAAGGCACAGTTGCTAATTTTTTTATATTTTTTATTTTAAAATATTAGATTAGCGACCACATTTATTCTGTATCTGCGATCGCTAAACCTAGGTTTTCAAAAAATATATATATAGGTCCAAAAACCTGTCCCAAAACCAAGCCAACAACCTGTCCCAATCCAATCCAACACCAATTCAACAATCGGTCCAAAAACTGATTTAACCTTGGTTGAAACAGTTTTGAATGAATGCGTTGAAAGCTTTCAACGCATTCATTCAAAACCGAATCAACCCCCCGTACTGCATTCATTCAAATAACTTGTCCAAAAGCTATCTACTCTACACAAGTGTCGCATTCATCAAACTATATATAAACATATGCATTAAAATCAATAAATTATGAATCAAACCAAAATTTGAAAAATGAGTCAAGTATATGAACTCAAAGCTAAGCTACACATGCAAGTCAATACATAACCCCAACCCCTATCACTAGCTGGCAGACCGACCAACCACGTCATCATCTTCTCCATTCCTCGATGAAGGCATGTTCGATCCAACAATGTCCTCACCGCCCTGAGAATCACCGACACTAGGACCATTATCCCTCTGCACGAAGCCATACAAATGATTCAACATAATATATACAAATCAAGATCACATATAGAATGAACAAAATACATAACTACTTGAGAAAATTGGTATTACCTGAAGTTTGGGTCCGGGCATGAGGAAACCGTCTTGGATCATCTTCGTAATTCTTTCATCAAATAATTTCTCAAAGTGCTCCTTATCCGTCACTTCAACCTGAGGACCGCTACAACTGGTCGTGCCTGACGACTGAGCTCTGCCTAGCAACGAACGTGCGGATTGACGAGGGTGGCCGAGCATATAGTCCTTCTTAGGACCCCTTGTAGCTTCTGACCACAAAGAGACCTCGTCCACTGTTTGGCTACCGTCTGCCTGGGAGTTGGCTTGAACTTTTTCTCTATATGAACTCTGTATAAGAAAACAACAGAAATGATAGAGGAATGCAACTGGCCACAACCAATAGGAATGCAAAAGTAATACAAAAGTTATATGCTCACCGCAAATTTCTCCGCGCTCTCAGAAACCCATTGCCCATCTTTATTTTTGTGTGTGTGCTCAAACTGGCAAAGCATCGTAGGGGGCCTTTTTCAGGGTCGTCTTCTCTCAACTTCAGCTCGTGCATAACAAATGGACGGGATCCAGCACTATGCTTCATCTTCTTCTCGCTATGAGCCATATCCTTGCCTCGCTCACTCAGGTTCACCCACTCTGTTGTACACCAATGGTCCACTAGCTGCCCCACATGGCTTTGGAGAAGTACTCAGGGTTATGGTCCCTGGCCATAAAAATATTTGTCACACCCGCCTGAGTTAGCGCCTGCCTCCTTGCATTGAGCATCCATTTCTTGTAGTTTTCAGAACAATGCCACTCCCAGGCCTGCCTCCCAAGTTCTTCGTCTCCGTCGGACTCAAATTTGAAATAGTCCTGAACATAATTAAACACAATTTCAAACACGATTAGCAAGAAAAATTCAACAATAATGAACTTCTAAAACCAAATCAAGCAATTAAAAATAGACAATCCTTACCAAGAACTTCCCCCAGAAAAGTTCCTTGTCTCCTTTCTTCCACGTCTTCCACGTCGCATAAGGCCGTGGGAGGTGGGCCCTGATAATAGGACTGATTTTGGTCCTAACATAATCCTCAACAAAGCTAATTACAAGAAATCACAAGAGAGATATGTCAATCCCAATATAACAACGTATTAAGTTAGATAGGTGCGCTAAAAGATGTTAAGAATTGAGCTTTGAAAATTAAAAACATACTAATTGTTAAGGATATGAGCATAAATCCTCTGCTCCAGGGTGGCTGGGAAAGGTATCCCGCGTGTGATACCTCTAGGTACAGAAGCACTTGACGCTACAAATGATGAAAAAGGAAGACGTTATCGCGTCACCAATCCTGGGGAGGGGGGCTGAATGTGCCGGAGGAGCTCCGCGACGGCAGCCTCCACGACCTCGGGGTGCTCTGGATCTCGGCATATTTACAAAAAGTGGGAAGTGCAAAAGTTAATTGAGTTTAATTAGTTTGCTTGAATAATAAACAACTTAAGCGCAAAAGTAAATTAATAACAATGTAGTTCGCTTGAATAATAAACAACTTAAGTGTAAAAGTTAATTGATAACAATGTGGCACGGCCGACACTCTCAAATCCCTCATAATGAACAGCGTTAACCTCTCATATTACTACAAGAAACAGGGTCTTTCGAGACCGCGTTTTAGGGTGGTCGCTAAAGCATAATTTAGCGACTGCTATTTGTGGCGGTCACTAGGTTTAGTCAAAATCTGGTGGGGTAAAAAAAAAAATTGGCGGCTAATTTAGCAACCGCTATGGCGGTCGCTAAATTGATGACCTATTTTAGAGACCGTTATGACAGTCACTAAATATAGCTATCGTATTTAGCGACCGTCATAACTGTCGCTGATTTTAGCGACCGCTGGAGCAATCGCTAAAAGCGGTCGCTAAATGTTAAGTACTTAATGCTCCCGTCAACCCTTCTCTCTCTCTCTCTCTCTCTCTCTCTCTCTCTCTCCCCTATCTAATCTGTGAATTTTAACGCGCCTACTCCTGCAACCACCGTAAACCTCACCGCCGTAAACCACCGTAAACCTCGCCGCCGAAAACCATATCTCTGCGACCCTGCCCACTCCCGCAACCCCACCTCGCCAAAAACTACTCGGCAAGCCCATGACGCCGTGAAGCCACCTTGCCGTCACTGTTGCCGGCCGTACCACCGTCAAGCCCACTCCGCCGCCAGGTGTGCAGGTTTAGGTTTCAATGTTTCTAATTTTTTTTTTATTTAGGTTTCAATTTTTCTGATTTAGTATTAGCTGAGCTCAGAATATGTTTTTCTATAGAGATATTCTAATCAGTAGTGTTGAGCATGCTTCCATTGACCACATGGAGTTCTGTCATTCATATCTCAATTTTTTTACGAGTCTGTTGCTTCATGTTGTTTAATTTGCTGTTTCTGGATCTTTTTGTTTCTGTTTCATGATGTTCTATTATTGATTGAAAAAAGTTTCATGATGTTTCATATTTTGCTGTACTTCATTCCCGTGAATATTGGTAAACTTTTCCATCGAATGCCATTAGAGTTCTAGTCCTGAGGTTATGCTAGTCTTGAGGTTGTGCCATTAAAAGGACTAATACAACTAGTGGATTTAAGATAAAGGATTATAGTACCGAAAATAATAGTTGAAAGACTAATGCCGCGAAAGGGCTATGGTTCAAGGACTGTACGGACATTTGTATCAAAATTTGCTCATTTACAAAACACCCATCAAAACTCTTGATCGTTGTTGCCAAAAAAATTCAATAAATTCTTGATAAGTAGAAATATGTCCATAATGCATGTACATAAACCAACCAATCGTATTAAATTGTTAATGTATCCCTGTCCACCGACATAAGGTTTCATTTTGTTCAAGAAAGTATAGCAACAGAATAGGCGCAGCTGAAGTTTGCAAGATCTCATGAACAACTTGCGGACATTTTCACCACTCCTTTTAAGCATGTAGATTTTCGTAGGGTGATTAGGGAGCTTACTTGGAGTTAGAAAACCAACTGTTCGGGGATTTTTTTAGTTAAGCAAGATTTTAGCTTAAACCTGATTACTATTTTTTGTCGACATTCTTGGTTCCACTAAAAGGTGTTGGGTCATGTAGATATTCAACCAAGATGATAACCCTAGAAAAGTTCTGTCGTTAAGGACTTTGGAGAGATGTTGTTTCAAAAATATGAAAGGTGATGTAATTAATAGGCATCAAGAACTATCTTCAGGACAGGTTGGTGCTTCTCCAAAAGAAAAATGAAAATAAGTTATAATTTAAAATTCAAGGAATATGTACATGAAGCATGAACGTAAACCAACCTAACATTTGAGATCTCTACATAATGTACCCCTGTCCATGACTTAAGGCTATGACTAGATGTGCTTCTCCTTCCACTAAGTTGGCAGAGCATCGGTGGCTAATTAAAGTTGGTGGTCATCTTAGATAGTAAGCCAAGTAAAGGTGAAAATGTATAAGCAAATCAAAGACGGCAAAAGGAAATGTAGGCATACCTTTATAAGGTTCATGCATTTGATCAACGTGCTAAATGTTGAAAATGGAGTCTCAAAGCTTGGCCAATGGAAGATAGTTGTATGGTCGTGGCCACATTGCATATGCAAGTTAGCCACTTTGACGATTTTCTTCCCTTAAACTAAATGATAGGCACGGTCTGAAATATGGAAGCATGTGACGCATTGTATATACTAGCTTTAGTTAATCCTGTTGGTTGAATCGAATTCCATGTGATAAGGCAAGGGAAAAGGGAGATCGAAAATGCTTGGTACCCTGTCATTAAAGGTTAAGTTCTTGCGAAGACCCTTCATCTGCCTCATTAAAAGGTTAAATTCTTGTTAAGAATGTTGATCAGATCGAAAATGTGTGAAGTTTAAAGATACTTTGCTCTTAAGTATTACTGAACGTCAATTTTGAATAGGAATGACGATGAGGGGATATTTACTATGACTGGCAGAACCAACTGGAAACTAGGGGGGGCTAGTGCACCCCCTGAACCTTTGAGGAAAAAAATCGGGAATTACACCCAGTCCCCTTCTCTCTCCCCGTTCCCCGACACCTCGTCTCTCTCTCTCTCTCTCTCTCTCTCTCTCCGTGAGTCCGTGACCGGTGACTCACTCCGACCGACGAGGCGATGACGGTGACGGACTGATGGCCACTGGCCAAGGTGCAGAGGCACCGAGCACGAGCTGTGACCACTAACCAAATCTAGACAGAGACGACCTCATCGAGCACTGAGAGCCGCGACGGCCAACGGGGAGGACTAACCGACGGCGACCGGCGACCGGCGACCAGCGACTGAGGACCTAACCACTGCTCCGGTGCTCCCTGAGGCTACTGCTTCTCTCCCATACGGGGCTTCCCTCTTCCCTGCATCCAATCGACTCAATCTCGATACTCCCTAGATGTGCTTTCCTCTGAGTGAAGGAAATCCTGACCGTCTTCAATCTTCTCACATTTTTAATTTCCAGTTTGACTTCTCTTTATGGTAGAGCTACTCCGTTCCAGCCAGCAACTGGATAATCTTGTTATGAATCTGAAAAGTATCGTTTTGTGATAGTCTAGTGGGATATACTTCGTAATTGGAAAAAGAGTACCAATCCCCACATCGAAGCCTTAGAGAGCCGCTGGACTCCTTCTGCTCTACATTGAAGCCTTTAAGTGCACTCTGTTTTTGTCTATTATTTTACTAATAAGAAATTTTGGTAAATTCGATATATTTTTTGTACCCCCGGGAAAAAAATCCTGATTCTGTCTCTACTTATTCTGCCCTGTCCCAACTCAGGTCGCCGTATCCCCATTTGTCCTATTCTCACATTAGTCCATCTTTAATTTAATGTGCCCCGCCCATCTCATCAAGTCCGACCTGCCCACTTGACCCAATTCAGTACCGGTTAACCATGAGGATTTCAATTCTTCAATTTTTAACTTGTCACTTTCTAAAATACTATTTTATTTTCTTTGCTCCGGTTACATGGTGGTGGCTGCTGGAGGTATCTGACAGTGGAGGTCAGAGGTGGTTGTGAAGGTTCCCTTGCGGGCGGGTGTGGTGGCAATGACTTTCAAGGCTATGGCTGCGAGCAGTTTTTCAGTGGTACTTTTAACTATCCAAATCGTAGAATATTGAAATTTTAAGAAGCTGCAGTAACAAGGGATATTCAGGGAGATTAGCTCATAAAACCCAACATCCACCAACTTATCTCTTTGATTAGGGTTCGTACAACATCGTAGAACTAAAGAAAGACAAACTTTAAACTCCACATCATATATTCTATACAAAAGTGGAGAATTGCAAACCACGTTGTGCGTTGACTCTCTGCTCTTTCTTTTATGTTCACAGGGCTTGCTAGTTACTTCTACGACGGTAGGTTCGGATTATAGCAGAAGCATTAGGGACCGAAATTCTGCGACATGGAGGAACGAATAGCCCCCTCATGCTATGAAGTTATTGGCAAGTTACTTTATATATGAAAGTGTTGCACGATTTTAGTTGCTTAAAAGTACGAATTTCATAAATTCTTTCGGTTGCTGGCAATTGATTGGAAGTATAATTATTTGAAAATTTTAATAATTTGCTCTTTTTTGCTTTTTCAAACAGCCTAGTCAACGTAAAACAAGACTACGGGCTCTTATGGACTAAGAAAAGAACTTATATTATAGTTATGTGAAATCTCTTTAGCCAAAACACGTCTTTGCCAATTTTTCTAAATGTTGCAACAAACATTTTTTCAAGCAATGAGATAATTCCATGAGAAGTTCTTTTTTCGCTACACTTGGAATTTTCATTGATGTCACCAACGTTTGCTTACAATAGCAAGCAACTTAATTGGGAAAAAAACCTTACATATGCAGATCCAATAACTATGGACGGTGGAATTTGAAATTGACGGATGAGATGGTTGTATAATAATAGCTTAACCTCTTATTTCTTCAAATCCCTCTCTCTTCTGTCATATTACGTTATGTGAATATTTTCTCCAATTGTATGTACGGCTGTTATGGGTCTTCATTTATTTCATTCCAAGATAGTGATTTCAAAACTATAAATACTCTTCCAACCGCTTAAACTTCCCACCATCTACCGCCTACTACCTCTCCCCTTTCTCTCTCTCTCTTTAGAAATATGGTGACCATTGTATGTTTTCTTGTGTTACGAAATGCAGCAACAACAAAGCAATATATCGAAGAACAAAGAAATGAGAAATTAAAAAAAATGCACAACATAAGAATTATGAGGTTCATCAATGTGGCTACGCTCTCAGAATATGATCAGATTTCAATTTCACTATTCAGCAGTGTTACAACCAGAAACATAGCCCCCACTCTCTGTTGTCGTTTTCGCTATCTTGACCCAAAAACAATATATGATCACTTATATATATTTAGAGCTAAGTGGTGACCTTTTCTTAATAACCAATGTGGGAAAAGATAACTTATATACTTGGGCTAAGTTGCAATCTTCTCTCAATAACCAATGTGGGACACCCACACAAAAATTAGTTTTCAGGTCACTACCTCCATTCTAACAATGTCTCTAGACTGAAATCAGGCTCTACATATAACAATCTACCACTTGTAGACTGATACAACTCCAGTGCTGAAACCCCCTAGAAATGCTGGTCATACTCATCCAAGAAGCATTAACAAAGACTAATCAAAGTTGAGCATAGGCTCAACTTATACCTGTCAACCACCTTCGTTAACATGTCTGTGGGATTTTTGTTGCCTTCAATCTTCTCCAAGTTTAGCTGTCCATCCTCTAACAGAGACTGTATAAAGTTACCTTAACTGAATGTGTTTGGTCCTCGAATGAAATGCTGAGTTCTTGGCAAGATGTATTCTACTCTGACTATCAGTCCATAACTTGCAATCTACTTGCCTATCTCCCAGCTCTGTCAGCAACGCTGTAGCCGAATTATTTCCTTGCTTGCTTCTGTCACATCAACATATTATTCTTTTGTTGTAGACAATGCAACAATCTTCTGTAGCTTAGAGATCCAGCTTACTGCGGTCCCTCCTACAGAAAAAACATATCACGTGGTGCTTTCATCACCTACATGGTCTGAACCTACATAGCCTTGCACATCTATCATAAGCAGAACATGGATGTTCCTTTCAAATACCTGAGAATCCACTTCACTGCTTGCCAATATTCTTTTTCCTGGGTTTGTCATGAATCTGCTCACAACTCCAACTGCATGTACAATATCCGGCCTTGTACTGACCATGGCATACATGAGACTTCCCACAGTAGAGGAGTACGGTACCTATGCCATGTATTCTTCATCTTCCTTGGTCTTGGGACTCAACTCCTTTGAAAGCTTGAAGTGGGTTACTAAAGGAGTCGTCACAAGTTTAGGGGCGTGTAAGTTAAATCTCCTCAAAACCTTCTCAATGTACTCTTCCTGCGAAAACCGTAACTTTTTCTGTTTTCTGACCCTGGTTATCCTCATGCCAAGAAGTTGTTTGGCCTTACCCAAGTCTTTCATAGAGAAAGTACTTGCCAACTTCGTCTTGAGTTCATTAATCCTTCCCATGCTTGAACCCGCTACAAGCTTATCATCTACATACAGAGTTAAAATAGTGAAATCCTCACTATTAAACTTCTGATAATAAACACAGTGATCGTAGTCGCATCTAGTGAAGTTTGTCTGCTTCATGAAACTGTCAAACTTCAAATATCACTGTCTAGGAGCTTGCTTTAGGCCATACAAGCTCCTCTTCAACTTGCAAACAATTCCCTCCTTACCCTTGACTTCAAAATCTTCTGGCTGACGCATGTAGATTTCTTCCTCCAAATCTTCATGAAGATATGTTGTCTTAATATCCAGCTACTCCAGATGTAAGTCCTCTACAGCTACAATGCTCAATATCGTATAAATTGAAGTCATCTTCACAGCAGGAGAGAAGATTTCTTGGAAATCAATACCTTTCCTTTGTCGATACCCTTTCACAACTAGTCTTGCCTTGTATCTCTTTGTTCCTCCAGCTTCATTTTTAATCTTGTATACCCATTTACTATACAGAACACTCTTACCTATAGGGAGCTTTACCAAATCCCAAGTTTTGTTTTGCTCAAGTGAAGCCATCTCATCATTCATGGCTTGCGCCCACTGTAACCTAGATTCATCCTTTATCGCTTCTTGATAACATTCTGGCTCACTAGAATCATTTTACAAAATATAATTAAGCGGAAGACAAAGTCTATCAAGAGCCTTCCTTACCCAACTGCTTCTTTTGAGGTTAGAAGTTTCAGGCACCGGTTGTTGATCACCAGCTCCAATTTCAATATCAGTTGTCTTATCAAGGGCTTCTGGATTTTCTATATTGGGTACCTATCCATCTTCTTGCTCATCAAGTTCCATGTATTCCTTGTTTTCCTTTTCAATTCCATGTTCTTGTAACTTGTGCTTAAATGACCGTGCTTCATCGAATATGACTTCTCTACCCCTGATGATTTTGTTATGTTCATAGTCCCACAAACGATAACCATATTCATCACCTCCATATCCAATAAATACACACTTATGAGATTTAGAGTCAAGTTTCTTCCTTTCTTTTTTATCAATATGAGCATAAGCAATACATCCAAAACTCTCAGAAAAGAATAATTTACTGGTTTACCTGACCATTCTTCTTCAGGAATACCACCATTAAGAGCACTGGTTGGACTTCTGTTAATTATATATACGGCTGTATCAATAGGTGCTGCCCAGAACTGTAGAGGTAAATGAGCATGTATCCTTATGCACCTTACTTGTTCCATGATGGTTCCGTCCATCCTCTGTGCCAAGCCATTTTCCTAAGTTGTCCTCTTAACAATCCTTTTTAACTTGATACCATTATTGGAACAATATTCTTGGAACCCTCCATCACGATACTCACCCCCATTATCAGATTTTAGGCATTTTACCTTGTTCCCTATTTAATTCTCAACAAGAGCTTTCCACTTCTTAAAAATGTTTTAAATGTCATATTTCTGTCTGATGGCATATATCCAGGTCTTTCTGCTAGCATCATCTATAAAAGAAACAAAGTAGAAATTACCTCCAAGAGACTTTACCGTAGTAGGTCCGCAAACATCCGTGTGAACTAACTCCAGCCTTTCAGTCTTCATCTCTTTACCATCCTTGCGAAAACTGACCCGCTTTTGCTTTCCATAGACACAACCCTCGCAGAAATCCAACTAAATTTTCTTCATCCCTGGTAATGCATTCTTTGAGTGTAGAATTCTCATACCACTCTCACTCAAATCTCCCAACCTGTGATGCCATAATGTGGTCATCTGATTTTATGTAGAAGCCAAAGAGATAGAGTGGTTATAGGTATCTAAAAGAGTATTTAGGGTTCCTACTCTTTCACCTCTTGCTACCACCATTGACCATTTGATCACCTTCCATTGTTTTTCACCAAATGCAACAAAATAGCCTTCACAATCCAACCGCTGACAGATATAAGGTTCTTGTGCAGTTCTGGAATATGTCTAACATCCTTCAAAACCAGGTTCTTCTAGTAGACATTTTAATTTCCACTTTTCCCTTTCCAAAAATGTTACACCGATATCCTTTCCCGACAGTCACATGTCCATAATAACGATGAACATGATCACAGAAACAATCCCCATGAGGTGTACAATGAATTGAGGCTCTTCAGTCTACATAGCACACTTTGAAATTATCATCCACTGCAGCAGAGAGACATAAATCATCATATGTCCGTTTGTTTGAACTTACCATGTTTGCCCCTTCATCATCACCTTGTCTTCCCCCTGCTCCCTTTTTCTTCTTTGGTTCTGTACATTAATTCTTCTTATCACCCTCTTTATTACAATTCCAGCAAACTATGGTTCTCCCTTTGGACTTCGACTTGCCTCTTGATTTTGATCTTCCTCTTATAGGACTTCTTCCCCTATTATTTCGTCTGCCTATGATTCCAAGGACAAAGCAGTACTAGATGATATACCATCACCAATCATCTTTCTCCGCATTTCGTCATTCGTCACAGAACTCACAACATCATTAAGTCTTAACGTCCCAGAGACAGTAGAATTACTCACTGTCGTCACCAAGTTATTCTAACTATCAGGCAGTGAACACAGAAACAACAAAGCTCTAATTTCATCATCAAAATTAATGCCGATAGATTCTAATTGATTTGTAACACCGTTAAAATCATTCAGATGATCAACAATGGAATCATTTTCAGACATCCTCATACTAAACAGTCTCTTCATAAGAAATATCTTATTCGAAGTAGAAGGTTTTTCATGCAATTTCTCTAACGCTTGCATCATAACAGCAATAGTTTTTTCCTTGCAGATATTGAATGCTACTTGCGGTGTTAGGCTAAGCCTTACTGTAGCCAACGCCTTTCTGTCCAAAATCGCCCGCTCAACTTCTCGATCTTTCCTTTACCTTCTTTGGCATTTATCCCACTCAAACGTAAAACCTACGTGAGTAAAAATTGAACCTAAGCTCTGGTACCAGTTGTTACGAAAAACAGCAACAACAAAGCAATGTATCGAAGAACAAAGAAACCAAAAATTAAAAAAACCAAACGCACAACACAAGAATTATGAGATTCACTAATGTGGCTGTCCTTGGAGTATGACCAGATTTCAATTTCACTTTTCAGCAGTGTTACAACCAGAAACCTAACCCCCACTCTCTATTGTAGTTTACTCCCTCTTGACACAAAAACAATACAAGACCACTTATATATATTTAGAGCTAAGTGGTGACCTTTTCTAAATAACCAATGTGGACAAGACAACTTATATACTTGGGCTAAGTTGCGATCTTCTCTCAATAACCAATGTGGGACACCTACACAAAAACTAGTTTTCAGGTCACTACCTCCATTGTAACAACGTCTCTGGACTGAAATTAGGCTCCACAACATCTTGCTATCCTACTTCCTTTCACTGTCTTCTGTACATCATCAGCAAGTATGATTACATACAATGTCGTAAGAGAGAGTAAACGCTGACGATATGACAGACTCAACCAAGTCTTTCCTTAGTGCATGGTCTTCAGCTTGTGCCTAACACAACCGGGCACTGTCTACGTGCCCCCAGGAAGGGACTTGCTGGGCAGCGCACAGGTTTAGGGACAACACTACAAGAACAACGCTATCACAATGCTAATAGCCAAAACTCTAGTGGATCATACGGATTACAGTGTTATATGATCTAATGGTAACTAGCTTGCGTCCAGAGTTTCAATGGACTTCCCATATACGGTGGAATCTTCGATGGTCGAGGCACTAGTCTGTGGGCTTGCAAAGTCTCTGGCTAGAGTTTCCCTATTGGTGCTAAAAATGGGAAAATTAGGTTTTGAGGGGTTTTGGGAAGGTGGGTTTTTATTTGAAAAATTAAGAAAAAGTGGGGCGGGTGAATTTTATAAGTTTTTGAACAAGGGGTTGAGTTAGAAAAAAAGTTTTTTTTTCTTTTAATTTGGTCTTCCCAAATTACCTCTCCCTCCAAAATCGGTGACCCCCTGTTGTGGTGTCTGCCCCCCCCCCCCCCCACACACACATGCACCCCCCCCCCACAAGAGCTTCCCGTTCCCACCAATCTTTCCTTCCAAAATTACTTGCACCCCAACATAGCCCACTTCAATTTCCCTCTAATTTCATGTGGCCCTTTTCCCTAAACCACATGGACCCTTCTACGCATATACACACAGCACCTGCACACACCGCCGTCTACTCCATCCATCCCCCTTACCCCCCAACCACCATTACCTCCTCAGATTCCACCCCTCTCCCTGATGTACCTACGTCCCAACACCCTCTCGAGACATACCCACAGCCACGTACATAAACGCATACGCGCACGCGCACACACACACGCACAGAAACACAAACCTGCCAAAAGAATATTCACAAATTTCCCTCCATCCCTCGGCAGGGTTGCTCTGAGGCAGAGGTGAAGATCATAATTTGAAGGTCCTGCACTTGTTGTTTGTGGTTGTCATTTGACTCACGACATAAGCTTCAACCTCCCCCTTGTAAAGGTACCCCTCTGAAATATTGTAATTGGTAGTATTAGGTTGATCGAACTTTTGTAAGAGAATAAGGTTTGTTTTGGAGTAATTTTACTGTATATTTTTTTAAAAATTGTACAATTTTTTTTTGACAAAAGTCATACAGTTGGTACTTTGGCACTAGAATTTGACTTGGAAAAAAATGGGCATGCAATGATAACTGCATTTATGTTGAATTTCATTGTAGTGGGGGCTCGCATCTATTTATGCAGTGTATCAGTGCTGAATGAAAGTTCTAAGAAAATAGTTAGAAAGGCATTGCCTATTTTTCTAGTATTTAAGGTTAGAGCCCTTTTTAAGTAGTTCGGGATTGATGACTTTGACGATTTAGGATCTTTCTATTTTAGTTCTTTTCCTATTTCATTGATTCAGCTGTCATAAATGTTTGATACTAAAGATCCAAGATTATACAATATTTGACCCTTTTTCTTCTTTCCACTTGACAGAAAGTGACTGAGGTGCATGTGAACGTGATTTGAGTTGATTGTGACTTCATGAAAGTGTTACTTTCTTAGGTTTCTATATAATTGATTGTACTACTCAGGGTTCTTCTTTTCACCCTTTTAAGGGCAAAAAGTTGAAGGAAGGAATAGCTGAAACATTGGCATCCATGAAAATACCTTTCGACCCATCTTCTCAAATGCAAATTCTTAAAAGATAAGAGGAACCTCATGAGCAACCTTCTTTATGAACTCTAGGATACAAGGAGTAAAAGGAGTCTATTATGTTGAATACTTGTATTCTTTGAAAGGCTATCTTACTGTAAAGGCAATAATCTTATGAAGAGCTCCAATCACTTGCCTCAATTAATTGAATCAGCTTCTCAGGAATTATAGAATCATTTAGATGATAACTGGGAATAACCATACAAGCCTAAAGCACTTGTCCATACACTATTGCAGATCAATTCATATTTAGGATGAATGTTTGCAAGCAAGTCTTCACCCGGCGGTACTTGGAAGTTTTTCCCTTTTGACATTGATGCTTTCTCTACTTTCTATCTGTTCCTTTTTGGTTCCACATAATATTTGCAAGCAGCAGCACCGAAACTTTTCTATTTCATGAATTAGAAACAAATTAGAAACTGATGTTCGTCGATAACATCTGATGCAATGCATCTGAATCGAAATAATCATGCATGGTGTTAACTTTCTGTTCTAGCTTTTTTTAGAGAATGAATTGAATTTCTCTATTAAGTGGTGTAAGATCAACTGAGATGAAAATGTGAAGAAAAAATCAGTTGAATATGGCTAAACAAAAACTAATACAACTGTTAAGGGGGTTGCTCACCAGCACAAAGAAGTTGAGCTTACAAAACCATGTAAATACCATCTCTTTAGCCAAACTGAGTGGCAGCATGAGAGTTAATCGAGTTACACTTACGAGTCCTGAGAATACCCTGAGAAAATCTTATAGGTAGTAACAACACAGTGCTTATGGCCTAAAGTTATAAAGGACAAAATACTGATTTATTTTAAAGGTATTGAGCTAACATTACAAGAAATTTGCCATTTAGTGACGAACAGTGTTCGTCAAGGAAAGTCTCATATTCATCAAGAAATACATACAGAAAAAGATTTCGTCACGCAGTTCGTCAAAGACTCGCCGTCAAGAAAAGTATTTTTCGACGAATACACGTGTTTGTCGATAAAAATCATATTTATTGACGATTTTTTACTTCGTCAAGGAATGTCTGATATTTAACGATGAACTATTTTGCCGAAATAGTTTGCTAGAATTTGTCGCTGGATGTTCAAGTTCATCAAGAATGGGTTTATTTGTCGACAAACAGGGGTTCGTCAACAAATTATTCATCGTCACTATTTTTTCCCTTGACTTCGTCGACAATTGTGACATTTGTTGACGAACTCAAGTTCGTCACAAAAAACATTGATCGTCACAATACTTCCTTGACATGCTTCCTTCGTCGATAATGGTGACATTTGTTGACGAAATTTAGTTCGTCACAAAAAAAAAACAATTCTTCCTTGAGATACTTTCTTTCGTCAATAATGGTAGCATTTGTTAATGAACTCAAATTCGTCACAAAAAACATTGATCGTCACAATTCTTCCTTGACATCTTTGATTTGTCGTTAAAAACTACATTCAACGACAAAAAAAATTGTCATTATTTGTTGCCCCTTTAGCGACAAATATTTTGGTGTTTGATGAGTATCAAATTCTAACGACAAATAATAGAAAGATTAAGCAACAAATAGTAGAAAAAGTCTTAATCTAATATATAAAACTAATGCTATGCATTACAAAGATTTACTTGGTTACAAAGCGAGGACATAAGTACATATAACAACCAAGCTTGACATGTATTCTAAGTACAAATTAGAACTATACAATGCACATGTTGATGCCAAAAAAAAACCATCCTAGTGGTCGATGGCACATAAAATATCGACCTCTTGCTTCATATCATGTCCAAAGATGATCCATGTATATATATATATATATATATATATATATATATATATATATATATATATATATATCGCATCCGAGAACACCGCAACTAAAAGAACAATGATCGCAAGGCTGCATTAAAAATGAAAAGAGGAATTGAAGTATTCGTGTTAAGATGCTGCTCAAACCTCGATCTCCATACTCCATGCAATCCACCACAATCAATTACATTTTTTTCTTATCACAAATGCGTGCACAATCAAATTACTCAATCATGTTTAGCCTCTCAAGAAGCAAGTATAAGATAGCTAAAGAAATTAAACTTGTTCAGTGCAACATATATACAATGGACGTTTACAAATGAAATCTCTATCTAAAAAGCAATACTCCACCGGCAATCAATGTAATACAATCATATCCTTAATTAGAACTAGAATGTAGGATGCACATATAGTCGTTCTAGCTTGGACCATGAATAGGCCAGCTAAAGAGAGCGATTGTGGGGAAAAATATTAGATATAAAGTAACATCGAGTTTCGATGGGTAGAATTCTGTTATAAATAAAGTTCATAAGTAGGGCTATTCAGTGGTTGGACTTCAAAGGATTTTAATCAGGGCGGGCTAGAATTTCCGAAAGCTATGGCCTAAACTTGACTTGTTAAATTTGCCATAAAATCACCCTGCAAACAATGGGTTCCCCCCCCCCCCCCCCAATTCTTTTCACTTTAAATCTTGTAACTGTGATATAATGTATCAAGATGAGAATGAATGCCTAAATCTCTGGTTCTTCAAACCACGAGTTAAGTAGTCCTGGACATGGAGGAAGCTGATCCAACTTAGAGGTAAAATGCAGCCATTAATTAAATATCAGATTGGAAGTGCCAACAACACATGGTTCTGGCTTGACAACTGGTTGCCTAATGGATCTATTATTAATCAATTTGGTACAAGAATAGTCTATGATGCTGCTAGCTCTATGAACCTAAAGGTAAGAGAGGTGTTGGTGAATGACACATGGAATATACCTATAAGACTATAAGATCAGAGGATCTAAAGCAATTAGCCAATCAATTGCCAGCACTCCCTAACAACAATAGTACTGAGGATCAAATCAAATGGCTGGCACATCCCAATGGTAAATTTAGTATTCAATCAGCTTGGAATGCTATCAGAGTGCACAAGCCTACAGTTTCATGGTGGAAGATCATTTAGTTTCCTGCACAAATTCCAAAGTGTGGTTTCATAGTGTGGTTGTTGTGCAAGAACAAACTAAGGACTAAAGATAAGCTAAAGGCATGGAAAATTGTTGAAGATGATCAATGCAGTATGTGCAATCAACATCAGGAGACAACTGAACATCTCTTTATGGAATGCAACAGGAGTAAAGAGATCTAGAATCAAGTGCTTAGTAAAATTCTAGTCTCTGGGCAGTTCAACACATGGTCTCAATTTCTATAATTTGCATGCAACAAATTCAGGGGAAGAGTTTTAGAGCTAGATTATGCAAGCTAACATTGGGAGTCACCATATATAGCATATTGGCTAAAATGAATCAAAGGATCTTTAAGGGAATCAAACAAGGGAGGAAGGAGATTGTAGGAAGGACTCAGAAATGGATATTTTATAGAATTTTGAGCTGGAAGAAGGCAGTGGCATCTACAATTAATATACAACTATGTCAAAACTGGGAGATACCTTTGAATGTGTTGCATCATTGAGATAGGAGCTAAATTGGTTTTCTTGTTTAATTGAAGACAAATGATTCAAATGTAAGATGACTTTGAAGTTTTTCATTGGTAAATAAAGGACCTTTTACCAAAAAAAGAAAGAAAGATGAGAATGTATGCTATATGGCAAAGAAATTAGAACTCTAGAAAGGAAAACATAATGAAACAAAAATATGAAGTTATGGAGGCGTGAGGTTTATTGTTGAGGTTCAGAGCTGGATGCACATGCTTGACTGAACGAGGGGCTTCTTTCTGGTGGAGTGGACAGGAAAAGTGAGCTGAATATGTGTGTTGGACAATAGAGTCCAGGGCTTTTAGGTTGGCGGAGGCAACAACCACTCTAAAGTACTTTATATGCCTATAAGAAGGTGAACCTGATTGGCAAGATTATTATTTAGAACGAGATATCATTCAACGATAGCATCACACAGTAATGATTTTAAATCGTTAGCATCACACAGTTCTAAAGTAACATCAAGTTCTGAGGAAGCACATTCAGTATGTAACTTGCACCCAAGGTAACTTAAAAACACCGTCTCCTTAACTGGAATTTCCTCATTTTAATGGATCTGATGTTAACTAGAATTCACTCTAAGCCACACTACCAAGCTCCTCATTCTAGGCCTACCAGCTTATTCCAACCCTTCATTCCTAACAAGCCTAACCCTGCTCATTCCTTTAAAGACAACCACTACTTATTCCAGATTTGCATAAGCCCCTCACCACCTACAAGCCCTCAGTGCCACACTCTACCGAATGCCTGCTACCTGTACCACAGTCTAGTATCAGCAACACCCTTCAAAACAAGAATAACCTATTAGAGATTAACCCCTACTGAGCACTAAAAGAAAATCAAGTACCTTATAATCTTTTGTGAGATCCTTATTGAATTAACTCAACCTTAGAGAGTTAGATTGTACTACATGACGGGAGATTGAATTATATCCTTAACAGCTTCAATGATAAATAACTGGAACTTGTAGCATAGTATCAATCGTAAGCAATTATCGCAGTTTCCCGATCAAATCCCTAAAGGCTGGCCTATCTCACATATGAAAATTACGGTAAAAGTTTTAACCTAGACATCTTATAGATGGGGGATTGAAAAATCAAAGAAGAGGATAAATCCAAGGTACGGTCATGGATAAATACCTAACCTAAAACTCACGGATAAATGCAGCCATGAGACACTACATAGAGAACGTTTTTACTGTACATCTCATAGTCTTAATGAACATGAAGCACATGCATCAACAATGTACTTCAAAACACCATCGTCCATTTTTTACTTCCACGTTGCCGCCCATTTTCTACTTGTAATAATGGCAATCCCCATCACTTATCTTTTTATACTTTGGTTGTTGATCAGTTTTACAATTTGTGCATGTGTGTGCACTTTGTAGATATGTGAAGCAGGGGTGTGAAGGTGCAGGGTGTGCTCTATGTGTGAGTTCAATGTGTGTGAACAAAGGCGCGTGTAATTGTGCAGCTGTATGTAATCACACAGTATGTATGTTTGTGTGTGCGCGCGCGCGCGTCTGTGTGCGCTTTAGGGGTGTGCGAAACAGGGGGGAGATAGGCTGGTCTTAGTGAATGCAAACGGAGTTGACTTGACTTTATTGAACCAATTGTGAAGGTTTAGAGTGTGTGTGAATAGAAGCCTGTGTAATTTGTGCAGCTATGTGTGTGTGCGCGCGCTTTGTAGATATGTGAAGCAGAGGTGTGAAGGTGCAGAGTGTGCTCTGTGTGTGAGTTTAGTGCTTGTGAACAAAGGCATGTGTAATTTATGCAGCTGTTTGTAATCAGACATTGTGTGTGTGTGCGCGCGCGCATGTGTGGGAGGGAGGGAGGGATTCGGTGTAAGAGGAAGGAGACGAGAGAGTTTATTCATGTGCAAGTGTGTGAGTGCTTTGGTGAGTGTGAATAAAAGTCTAGATGTGTAAGCAAAGGCCTTAGCTAAACTCTTTCACATAAACAAGCTTTCATAATATATAACTATAGAACACTTTCATGCTAAGCTCAGGGAACTAAGAGCTTCAGTCACTGTGTACAAGATATGGGGTGAACGAAATGCTAGAATCTTCAAGTAGCGAAGTCAATCCATGAAAATCCTATCTCATGTGACCAAGCAGTGGATACGTTGGAGTATTAGGAGCAAGAAAAAAGGTGCCAATACAAAGTAATAAGAAACATTGTGCTAATTAACTAGGGACTTGACGTTGGGATATTACTAGATTGATTTTGTTTTATAAACTGAACCTTAAGTTGGGAATGTCTAGCTTTGCGATAAACTTGCTAGTGTACATCTGATCTTTTGGGATTAATTCAATAACTTTAAAGCAAAAAAAAAGGCTATAGGACAGCAACAGGCAGGTATGTGTATCTACGCAAACACTCATGAAGATATTAAGAGAAAGATTAGGGAATCGAAATGAACTTCTAAGTATTCGTGGATGAGTGAAAAGAAGGTGGTTGAGCCATTTGGGTTGAGCTCCAATTGTTGTTCATGCATAAAAGCCTTGTACTCTTGCAGCTCATCTTCCAAAGCAGCACGACGTCGGGCTTCCTCCAAAACTTATTGTTGAGACAAGGACGTGGGGCGATCTTGGCCCAAACCTGAGACCCTTAATGCGACCTGGCTTTTTGCTCTTGTCTAGAACGGTCTTTGCAATCTCCACTGGGTCCATTTGTGGATTCTCAGACATAATTTCTTTGATTTGTTTCTGAAATTTATAGTGAAATTAATCAAATAATGTGTGGCTTCTAACACGGAAAATTATCTCACATGGCAGTTTGTTACCTGATTTGACTCGGCTTCATCCGTGATATACTTATTGTGTTTCTTAGAGAAATATGCACGCTTATGAAAGACAATCTGATCAGGTTCTTTCTGAGTTTCAGGATCTTTCTGGAAATAATAAGATGATCTGTATTCACATTAAGATGATTTAAACATTAAACCAAAAAGTTAAGGCTTAATCAAGTACCATCTCCGAGCACACAACGACAAACGACTGCAAACCAGTGACATAATGTGTCTTGAGTTCATCTATGTTATGTTTATTTTTACGACATCTGTCCTGAATTTTAATAAACAATTAAATGGAATTTAATATGACACTCAAAGTTTCCCTCAAGCATCATTGTAAATAGCAAAATGCAGTCAAACATACCGCATAATCTTCACGTTCCCATAAGTCATAGTACATCTCCCAGTCTTTGAATTCCATCCCTTCAGGAGGGTGAAGACGTGCATGTGTGGCATGAAAAAGAAACCAAGTAAGGTCAATGAGGCAATGGTGGCATGAAAAGATATATGCATGCCTAGACGGGAAGGTGGTTTAGGACTTACATTATGAGGGATGTAAAAGTGTAAAAAGTTATGTTGAATATGAAATGAAACATGACATTCCACCAAACAAAAAAAATAATACGTGCATGTGCAAGTGTCAAACAGATGTTCAAAGGGCCTTTTCCTTCAATTAGTGCAGTCCACTTTGCCTTTAAAGAAAACTTGAAGTTCCTTAAGGAAGTCTTCAGTAGTGTTTCGGTGTATCTCTTCACATGAGGACCATCATTAATCACTTCAAATTTTTCCTGCAAGTTAATGCCCATTTTATTCATACAAGTTGCATTTAGATACTACAGAATTTTGATTGAACAAGCTGTGAAATGATTGTTACCCCAAGCCGCTCATGGATTAAATCTATCTGACTTTGTGGAATGGTCTGCCATGACTTTACCCTAGCAGGGATAAAACTCCTAACTATAATACCTATCTCATTAGCATACTTAGCTGATGTGATTCGATCAACAGGTCTTCCCTTATCAGGATCCACAACTATCTGAATTTTTCTTGTGGTTTCGACCATCTTTGAGGTTCCTATTCCCTTAGTCTTTCCACGTACGTTCTTCGTAGGAGCAGATCCTGCACTTACAAAACCATGTGATAGGATTTAACATGTGGGCAAGGCTATTGTCAATGGTAGACCATCTCAATTGCATATGATCATACCAACACTACTAGCAGGAGATCCGACTTGTGGGCTAACAGGTGAACGTGCCATATTTCTGGGGGAAGCCATTTGAGCTGAAGTGATTGATCTAGCATTGATGCTGGTAGGTGTGGCTTCTCCCTATACATCGAATGCTGAAGTTTCTCGAGGTGGAGTGACTACCTCATTTGGCATTTGTGATGCCAATCGCTTCTGTAAACGTGTTAGATTTCCTGGTCCACCGCTCTGGGGGACTCTGTTTGAGGAATGCATGCCAACTACTCACCTGCTTACTTGACATATCAATCTAATGCAGAGTAAATGTAAAAGTTTGGCAGTCGATATGCGTGTAGCATTGAAGGTTATGTTGCCTTAAATGTCATAATTCAGACTATGAGCTACGGTTGGAAGAGATATTAAAGCAACACATAACATATATAGCAGTTTCACAAGCAAAAAACACATAGCATATACAATAGTTTCACATGTTCATTGATGTATTTGCAATATAAGAAGTTTATATATCTTCTACATCACTATCATCATCCTTACTACATAATATGTCTTCTTCATCACCAGAATACTCGATAAATGTATCATCTTCTTCGTCGTCTCTTATCTCTTGAGGACCCTCAACAGGTTATGTGGCTCTCTCAACAATGATCGGTTCAGCATCGTGCCTAAGCAACTCACCCACTTCATTCTAATCAATCTGAACACTTCGTCGTGCTATTGGTGAGCCATTTTCTTGATAAACTTCTTCACTTTCAATAGCCATGTCAATAGGCTCAGTTTTTGGTATATCCCACAAGTGTCTGTGTTTAAACCTTTGCACCACTTGCCAATTTGCCCCTAACTTTGTGTCATTAACATAATAGACCTAGTTTGCCTGACCCGCTAACACATATGGCTGACTTTGGTACCAATGACCAGTAATTTTAATGCTTGTGAAACCCTCAGTGATGTGTATTCCTATTTTAGGGTTAGTGTTGAACCATTCACACTTAAATAAAATAACTTTTTTGTCTCTGATGTATTTCAACTCAATCACATCAGTCAAGACACCATAGTAGTCAATCGCCGCTCCCTCGTGCTCGCCTTCAACAACCAGGCCACTATTTTGAGTCCTACAATAACTATCACGATCTTTTGTGTGAAACCTAACATTATTTACAATACAAGCAGGATATCACTTCCACCGTACGTCAGGCTCGCATGCAAGTGCATATATAACATCGGTAGCTTCAGGTAGTTTCTCATTGTATGACTTCATTATCTAAACAAATGACATGAAACACTATAAGTAAATAAACTAGAGATCCTCAAAAGAGATAAGGAGGCAACCTGTTCAATAACTTACGCGGTTCTTAAACCAGTTTGGAAACTCCTCTTGATGCCTCCTAGTTACACTAAGAGAACATTGGTTCTCTAACTCTGCCTTGTGCTCACTAAGCATTAAACATACAAGTATGAGACTTTAAAACAGTAAAAAACAGAATACTTACTGAAATGAATTGGTAAAATAACACCCAAAGTTGTGGACTTACGCTTTAAAGTCATCAACTTCCTCACAGTTATTAAGGATATATCACTGCATCTTTTCTAGTTCTTCGGATGGTATGAATTCAAGCTTTGAAGTGCCAAATGGACGAACCATCTGTGTGATAGGAGATGTTTCGTCCTCCTGATCCACTCCCCCCCCCCATCATAATTGCGTTCTTCTTGATTGAACCTAGTCTCCACATCATTAAGATACAACGAACAAAATGTTAAGCATTCGGTAATAGAGACGGCCTCTACAATTGAGCCTTCGGGATGGGCTTTATTGCTTACATACTGCTTCAAAGAGCCCAGGTGCCTCTCAATTGGATACATCCAACGACAAGAAACTGGCCCCCCAAGTAAGGCCTCACGTGGCAAGTGAACTACTAGGTGGACCATGACATCAAAAAATATAGGTGGAAATATCATTTCCAACTTATAGAGGATAAAGACGATGTCTTTCTCTAGCCTTTCTACCTCTTCCACTTCCAATGTCTTAGAGCATAAAGACTTGAAAAACTCTCCCAATTCAACCAATGGACCATGGATATCATTGTGCAAGTATCCACGCATACCAACTGGGATCAGCCGGTGTACCATAACATGGCAATCATGACTTTTCATGCCGGATACCTTGCCATCACCAACATTTGCACATCGTGATATGTTAGATGCATATCCATCTGGAAATTTCACTGCCTTTAAGAACTCACAGTACCCTTGCTTTTCTTTCTTTGTCAAGGTGTAACGCGCAGGCGGCATTGTATACATACCATTACTATTTGCATGTAGATGTAATTCCTTCCTTATATTCATGTCCTTTAGATCCTCTCTTGCCTTCACAGTATCCTTTGTTTTTCCCTCGATATCAAGTAAAGTCCCCAATACATTATCACAAACGTTTGTCTCGATATGCATAACATCGAGTTTATGCCTTAACTTTAGAGTCGGCCAATATGTCAAATAAAAAAATATACTCCTCTTAATCTAATTTAGTTCATCAGCTGTACGCTTTCTCTTCTTATTGCTTGGATGCTTCCCCGGTCTGTGATCTGGAACATGTACCAACTGCTCTAATACACACCGCCTGAATACTCCCTAGGCCTCTTTCTTTTCTCAAGCTTACCATTGAATTCCTAATCCCTGCCATGGATGATTCTCATCTAAGAGTCGACGATGTCTTGTGTAACCTATCTTACTCCTCAATTTCTGTGAACTTGTATCCTCATTGCATGTGGGACAAGCTAAGCACCCTTTTGTACTCCACGATGAAAAATATGAATATGCCGGAAAGTCGCTTATAGTCCAAATCACAGCTGCATGCATCTGAAAATTCTCTTTAGTAAAAGCATCATATGTTTGGAGCCCGTATTCCCAAAGCTCTTTTAACTCATCTATAAGTGGTTGCATGTAGGCATCAAAGTCTTTCCTTGGCGCCTTAGGACCAGGAATAAGTAACGACATCATCATATACTGCTCCTTCATGAGCATCCAATGGTATCACAATTACCGGCCACATGCTATAAGATGTACTCATGTTACCAAATGGATTAAAACCATCAGTTGCTAGCCCAAGCCTAATATTTCGAGCCTCTTGTACGAACAACTCATGCTCTTTATCAAATTCCTTCCATGTTATGCCATCGCTGGGTGCCTTAAAACTTTCCCATCATCTAGATGTTTATCTTTGTGCCAGATCATGTTAGCAGTTGTTTCCTTAGACATGTAGAATCTTTGGAGCCTAGGTTTAATTGGAAAATGGCGAAGAATTTTGTGGGGAACTTTCTTGCCCTTACCATTGTTAGCTTGCCATCTGGATTCTCCACATTTTGGACACTTATCTTTGTTAGCATTATCCTTCCAAAAAAGAACACAATCATATTTGCACGCGTGGATCCTTGTATATGACAACCCTAGTCCTCGCAACATGTTTTTGCAATTGGGAAAAGCCGCACTCAATAACTCTAGCAACATGGTAACTGATTTCTGGCTCCATTTGTGTAAGACCCTTAAGTGAAGCATGTGAATGATAAAGGATAATGTTGTGAAAGAGGTGCAGCCAGGATATAGCTCACACTGTGCTTCCCTTAAGAGTTTATAGAACTTTCCTGCTTCATCTTCATTTAAGTTGTATGTATTACTTTCATTTTAATCTCTTGGTTCAGTTCCTTCTTGAGGTTCTGTTTCAATAAAGTTTCCCCTACATACATTATTAATCAATTCATCTATCATATCACCTTCTTGTTGACCATTGTCTCTGATGTCTTCATTATCGCCATTCACATTCTCATTATCATTATTATCAGAGGTCCTATTTGATCTACTATCATACCTCTCCCCGTGATATACCCAATGGCTGCGTTTGGTGACAAGGATAAGGATAAGGATAAGGACAGCATACGGCCGGACAAGCTATACCGTCGGATAAGACCGGATAAGCAAGAAATCATATCCAGCGTTTGAACCAACTCCGGATTATAAGTCAGATATGAAATTTACAAAGTAATATATATATATATATATATATATATATATATATGTACATCTATACATATATATATACACACATATATATATATATGTATATATACATGTGTGTGTATATACATATATATATGTATATATACATGTGTGTGTATATATATATATATGTATATATGTATATATACATATATATATATATATATGTATATATATACATTATATATATATATATATATATATGTATATATATATACACCTATATACATATATATGTATACATATATATGTATATATATATGTATATATTTATATATATATATACATATATATACGTGTGTATATTCATATATATATATATATATATATGTATATAGGTGTATATAAATATACATATATATATAATGTCTATATATATATATATACACATTATATATATATGTATATATATATATACACCTATATATACATATATATATATATATATATATATATATATATGTATGTATGTATGTATATAAGTATGCATATAGGTATATTTATATAGGTATGATATATATATATATACATACATACATATATATATGATGCCAAGGAAAGTGGGTTCGTACTTACGTGGAGGTGCCACAAAGGCTGCAGTCCGAGTCAGCTTCCAAGTATGTTGATGTGAAACACAGCAAGGGTGGAACAAGGGCAGAGACCAAGGGCTTCCCAGATAGAGCTTGAGGGTGGCAGTGCTGCGAAGGCGATAGCGCAGGATGAATATACGACGACAGTCACAGTCCGATGCTTAGGTCCAAAGTCAGGGTCCTGTATGTTTCTCTCTCTAGAATTCTAGAGTGAGAAAGTGAAAATGTTCTAAAAATGTCCAAATGTTATCTCCTCCAAATGAATTCTCAAGACCTCTATTTATAGAGATTGAGATGATGATGTCATTAACCGACACGTGGCGCTCCCCGGGAGTGACACGTCACCGGGGGGTCCACGAGTGCCGGTGCTCCATGGACTGTCAGATCGCATATTCAACCGGCCTGCTCCTCACAGCGTCGCTCTGTCTGTCTGGAAAGACTGGCTCCCACCGCATCGGTGTGGCCAGAGAACCCCCTTGATCTAGCCTCCAATCCAAGCCCTTGCGGAGTCCCACAGGCCTGGCAGCGGTGGGGAAGACCCGACGCCCAACTGCCAGGTGAACTAGGCGCGATGCCCTCCGAAGACCTGCTCCCGTCTCGGAGTGACCCGGGGGTCATAGTCCCTAAGGGTGCCGACGCAAGCCCCCAGTGCCGGAGCACGTAGGCCAGTCACGCAGGCACCCTGACGGAGATAGTGTCCCGGAGGAGTCGTCTATTCTGCAGGCCAAGGTAGCATCCCGGAGGAGCCGTCTACCTGGCGGAAGGGGAGTTGAAGAGCTCCCTGGCAGAGATAGTGTCCCGGAGGAGTCGCCTATCCCTGCGGGTGAGTCCTTATGCCGGAGCACTTGGAGCGAGTCAAGGTAGCATCCCGGAGGAGCCGTCTACCTTGCGAAAGGGGAGTTGAAGAGCTCTCTAGCAGAGATAGTGTCCCGGAGGAGTCGCCTATCCCCGCGGGTGAGTCTTTGTGCCGGAGCACTCGGAGCATGTCAAGGTAGCATCCCGGAGGAGCCGTCTACCCGACTGGCCGAGGTAGCATCCCGGAGGAGCCGTCTACCTGGCGGAAGGGGAGTTGAAGAGCTCCTTGGCAGAGATAGTGTCCCGGAGGAGTCGCCTATCCCCGCGGATGATGTACACTCCGGAGAGTGGGTTGAAGCATGTTCCATGACCAAGGCAAGGTGCGCATGGTGTGATGAATGAGTGTGGTGCCCGGGGGCATGATGATATGATTGTGGCGCATGGGCGCGATGAAGTGAGTAAGGTGCCAGGAGCACGTCTATGTCAATGGCGCGGCGCATGGGCGCGACGGAGTGCGTAAGGTGCCGGGGGCATGCTTGTGTCAATGGTGGCGCATGGGCGCGACAGAGTGTGTAAGGTGTTGGGGGCACAGTAGTGTGACAGATAGCCTGGGGGCACGGCTGTATCAGCGGCGCGGCGCACAGGCGCGGTGAAGTGTTAGAGTGTGACGCCCGGACGTCGGTGACGGGGGTCATGAAGACGACGTCCGGGCGACGGATGATGAGCGTCGTGGAGTTGTGTCTGGGCGACGGGGTCGCGGAGTTGTGTCCGGGCGACGGGGGTCGCGGAGTTGTGTCCGGGCGACGGGGGTCGCGGAGTTGTGTCCGGGCGACGGACGACGGACGTCGTGAAGTTGATGTACGAACGGATGTCGGGAGGTTGTTGCAGGACGGACGTCGCGAGGTTGATGTACGAACGTCCGTAAGGTGATGCACGACGGACGTCGCGAGGTTGATGTACGAACGTCCGTAAGGTGATGCACGACGGACGTCGCGAGGTTGATGTACGAACGTCCGTAAGGTGATGCACGACGGACGTCGCGAGGTTGATGTCCGGATGATGGGCGATGGGCGTCGCGAAGGATGCAAGGTCTCTTGAAGAGAAGTGAAGGTGCTAAGCCACAAGGGGGAGGCCGAGGCCGACCCCAAGGGGGAGGCCAAGGCCGAGGCCGACCCCAAGGGGGAGGCCAAGGCCGAGGCCGACCCCAAGGGGGAGGCCAAGGCCGAGGCCGACCCCAAGGGGGAGGCCAAGGCCGAGGCCGACCCCAAGGGGGAGGCCAAGGCCAACTTCCTTGGGCAAGTGTCATGGCGCGTCGTTGGGCGACGGGCGAAGTGCGACGGTCGAAGTGTCATGAGGCTTGGTCACGTTACTTGAGCGTGCATGCTTTGACCGGTTGTGAGCGTTGAAAATGTATGTTGCTTGTGCGGACGTGTCATGCAAAGTAGGACCGTAGTGGGCCTTTGGGTGCGACCAGAATGGGTTGGGAACATAAGCCCCCTGCGTGTGGTGTGCGCGGAGGGTAACCCGAGCGGGCACCGCACGCATAAACACTTGGGAAGATTTTATGTTGTTTGGCTGGAGTGTTGTTGAGGTCGCCTGCATGATGGTGATAAAGAGTAGGTGGCTCGAGCCACCTCGTGCACCACCTACGAAAGCTTGTAATGCTTGGGGGTTGAGACCAAGATACGATGATAGGGCGCAGGGGCGCGAGCACGTAAACGGCGCCCGGGCGACGGACGACGAGTGTCGCGAAGACGTCACCCGGGCGATGGGCGACAAGCGTCGTGGAGACGGCGCACGGGCGCTGGCGACGAGCATTGGACAATGAATAAGAGTAAGTGGTTCGAGCTATCTCGCGCACCACCTACCAAGGGCGTTGATGTCGAGGGACATCGTCATGAGGGGCGCGACAAGGGCGCGGCCGGACGTCGCGATGCGGGGGCAATCCACGACGAGCGCATATGCGTGGGCAATGTACGTCGGTCAAATACGTTGATGTCAGGGACGTCGGGACGAAGGGCGCGACAAAGGCGCGGTCGGGCGTCGCGATGCAGGGGCAGTCCACGACGGGCGCAAGGGCGTGAGCAATGGAAGGCGATCGATGTTGCAAGCAAAAAATTTTTTTTTTTTTTTTTTAAGTGCTTGGCCTTGGTTGTCGGCCTTTGGATGGATATGGGGAGGTCGAAGATGGCGGGGTGGAGTTGGGTGTTGTGCTTGAAGTGAGGAAGTTATGGGTATGAATGGAAATGAGATATGGAGAGGTGGTGGAAGGTTGATGACCTTGGTATGGGGAAGGCCGAAATGGATGGCCTTGGTGGTGGCCGAAGGTGAAGGGAGGGGGATGGGTGGAAGAGGAGGGAAGAGAGGAAGGGGAAGAAGGGGGAAGGTGGAGGTGGGCCGAGGCCGAGCTTGGGGAGAAGGGGAGAGGGGAAGTGGGAAGAAGGTGAAGAAGGGGATGGCGGCGGCGGTGGGGTGCCGCGGTGGCCGAGGCCGAGGGGTGGGGGGAGGGGAAGGAAGGGGAAGAGGAAGATGGGAGAGAGAGGAAAGGGGAAGGGAGGGGGAGGGCCGAGGCCGAGGGGGTAGGGGGAGGGAGGGCCGAGGCCGAAGGGCGAGGGGAGGGAGGGGGAGGAAGGGGAAAAGAGGGAAGGGAGGCGGCGGCGGTGGGGTGCCGCGGTGGCCGAGGCCGAGGGGTAGGGGGAGGGGAAGGAAGGGGAAGAGGAAGAGGGGAGAGAGAGGAAAGGGGAAGGGAGGGGGAGGGCCGAGGTCGAGGGGGTAGGGGGAGGGAGGGCCGAGGCCGAAGGGGGAGGGGAGGGAGGAAGGGGAAGAGGAAGAGGGAAAGGGGGGGCGGCATGCTGAGAAGAAGAAGAACGGCGGGGTGCCGCGGGTGGCCGAGGGACGGGGGGAAAGAGGGGCGGTGGGGGAGAGAAGAGGAGGGAGAGGGAAGGTGGGTGCGAGGCCGAGGGTCGGCGTCGGCAGGAGGCCGAAGTGGTTGGTGGCGCCGCAAGGGGGCTGGGCGGCGCGAAGAAGAAGAAGAGAAAGAGAAAGAGATGAGGAAGAATTAGGGTTTAGAAAAATTAGGGTTTTTCGGGTAAAACGGGTCTGGATCCGGGTTGGGTCGGGTACACCACAGAGAGGGAATGGGCGCGGGTCGGTTCGGGTTCGCGGGTAGGGTTTGGTCAGATTTGTTTGAAATTCAAATTCGAATAAAATAATAATAATAATAATAATTTTTATTTTTTTTTGGGCAGCCCTAAAGAGGGAGCCCCCAAGAAGATTTTCATAATTTGCAAGGTGAGAGTGAGAGAAATGGGATGGGAGAAAGATGAAGCTTTCCATGAGAAAGAGAGAAGTTGTTTATGAAGTGGGGAAAGGGTGATGGGGTGTTGGATGGTGAGGGAGGAGAGGAAAGTGTGAGAGGGAGAGTGATGAGAGCATGAATGTGGGGAGCATGTGGGGAGATGAAAAACTTGAAAAATTTTCTAAGTGTTGAAATTTTTATTTTTTTTTGAGTTCGGGCAAGGATCTAAGGGGAGGCCGTTGAGGGTGGTCATTGATGACCGGTTGCGAAAAAAATGAAAATTTTTCTAAGTGTTGGGCTGAGACAAGGATGCCGAGGGAGACCACTGAGGATGATCATCGATGACCGGTTGCGAAAAAAATGAAATTTTTTCTAAGTGTTGGAAAAGTGAATGCAGGATGATGATGCGACCGTAGTAGCGCGGCTCGAGCCACCCCGCGCACCACGTACCAAGTCATTGCAATGTGAGACCGAAGGGATTGGGAAGGGGTGAAGCCCCCAAGGGAGTGGGTGATGGCAAGAAGGGTGATATCAATAGACTTGTGCAAGATCAATGTAGCTTGAAAATTTTCTAAGTCTGGAAAATGTAACTTCATTGATAACGAAGGATGGGCAACATGCCTTGATACATGGGTATGGAAACTTGCAAAATGAACGAAAAAATTACAAGTGTGGAAAATGCACTAAGGCATGCCCTTATGTCCCGTACTTAGAGTTTGAGCTCTCCGGACGCAATCTTGTCGGCGAAGACAAACTTGAGGCCCCTGCACCACTTGAGGCCATGACCGACCTTTCGATGATAGGGGCAGTAGTTGTGATGGGCTAAGTCTTCCGGGGTAGGTTCATTGTCGACATTGGGCAGGGTTATGGCATTGTCGTCGATCCATGTCTCAAGGAGATCTCTAACAGTCTTCAAGTCACACGGGTATTCCGGGGTAGGCATCGACTGCCCTCTCTTGTCAGGACGTCCGTCCCTTCCTTGGGACTGACGCTTGCGGTTGTTGTCATCGTTGCTAGCTGCTTCCATCGTCGTGGCCAAGGCAATATGAGGTTGGGGCTTTGGAGTCTTTGACGGACCGACCAAGTCATAGGTGCGTCGTGCAGCTTCCTTGAGATGTCCCCAAGACCGAAGCTGGAGGTTTTCAAGGTAGACTCTGTAGGTGTCCTTCATGTTCTTGATGCAAATGGGCACAAGGGTTTCATCCTTGCTGAAGTCAGTGCACTCCAAGCACTTGTGATGAAATCGCGTAACATAGGTGTTGAGGTCTTCCCCGGGATTCTGGCGGATCCCGGCAATGTCAACGATGGTCACACGTTCCGTCTCATAGTGAAACTTGTCAAGGAAGACCTGGACCATGTCGGACCAAGAGTGGATAGTACTGTCAGGAATCTGATGATACCAAGAGTAGGCGAGGCCAGTCAGGGACTTGTGAAATTCCCGAAGCTTCAAAGTGTCGTCTTCCCCGTAGTGCTCAAGGGAGCCAGCAAAACGGGTGAGATGCTCGCGGGCGTTGCCTTCTTTGTCGTTGAACAATGTGAAGGATGGTTGCTTGTACTTGACGGGGTAAGGCTTGGTAGCGAGGCTGCCAGAGTAGGGAGCATGGCCTGACAGCTTAGAGGGGGTGTGGGGTAAGGATGACTGTTTGAGACGGTGAAGAAGGGCATCAAGGTCATGCTTGGTGACGTACGACGCATGTGAGGGCTTGTGCCCTGTCGTGATGATTCGAGCACCAGAGCCCCCAGACGGTACAACCTGAGGCATTGAGGGGATGACGATGGTAGAGAGGGGTTGGTGGTGGTGAGCAACTTGTTGGGGCATGGTTTGTACATGGGTAGTGTCAGCTGCTGGAGGCCGGTCGTCAGGAAAGGTCGACTGGAGTAAGCCGGGGGAATGACTTGTGTTTAGGTTTCGACTAGTTATGTTCGGGTTAGGCTCCATCTCAATTGATTCGTGAGTCTCCGAAGTGCTTCGAGCAAGGGCAATGCGTGGCGCCGGGGGCTGAGGTGCCGCGAGTCCTACTGTCGAGGGCCCGGAGGACCAAGGCAGCGGTGGTCGCGACACTGGGGCCTGAGCAGTGTCCAAAACTAGCCCAGACCTTGAAGGTTGGATATGAGCAGGAGGGGCCAAACCTGGATCTTGGGGTAACACGGGGTGAGTAATGGGCACAGGGTGCGGAGCTCTAAGGCTTTGGGAAATCGGTGATTGTGAAGTCAAGACTTGGATTGATTTTTGCATTTCCACCATGGCTGTCATAAGAGTGGCTATAGTGGGCGAAAACTGCTGGATGGCCGCGTTGACTGCAACTTGTATGTCAGGTGCGGTAGTTTGTGGCTGGTCTTGGAGACGCATAGCACTAGTCCCTTCTTGTTCGCCGAGGTGATCCTCCTCTTGTACGGTGTGGATAAGGCCCTGGCTGGCAGCCCTCGTAACTTTTCGTTGTCTAGGCATGGAGACTGAGTGCGGAAGATAGACAGACTGCAGTACGATGCTCACCTCCCCAGCAGAGTCGCCAAAATGATGCCAAGGAAAGTGGGTTCGTACTTACGTGGAGGTGCCACAAAGGCTGCAGTCCGAGTCAGCTTCCAAGTATGTTGATGTGAGACACAGCAAGGGTGGAACAAGGGCAGAGACCAAGGGCTTCCCAGACAGAGCTTGAGGGTGGCAGTGCTGCGAGGGCGATAGCGCAGGATGAATATACGACGACAGTCACAGTCCGATGCTTAGGTCCAAAGTCAGGGTCCTGTATGTTTCTCTCTCTAGAATTCTACAGTGAGAAAGTGAAAATGTCCAAATGTTATCTCCTCCAAATGAATTCTCAAGACCTCTATTTATAGAGATTGAGATGATGATGTCATTAACCGACACGTGGCGCTCCCCGGGAGTGACACGTCACCGGGGGGTCCACGGGTGCCGGTGCTCCATGGACTGTCAGATCGCATATTCAACCGGCCTGCTCCTCACAGCGTCGCTCTGTCTGTCTGGAAAGACTGGCTCCCACCGCATCGGTGTGGCCAGAGAACCCCCTTGATCTAGCCTCCAATCCAAGCCCTTGCGGAGTCCCACAGGCCTGGCAGCGGTGGGGAAGACCCGACGCCCAACTGCCAGGTGAACTAGGCGCGATGCCCTCCGAAGACCTGCTCCCGTCTCGGAGTGACCCGGGGGTCATAGTCCCTAGGGGTGCCGACGCAAGCCCCCAGTGCCGGAGCACGTAGGCCAGTCACGCAGGCACCCTGACGGAGATAGTGTCCCGGAGGAGTCGTCTATTCCGCAGGCCAAGGTAGCATCCCGGAGGAGCCGTCTACCCGGCCGGCCAAGGTAGCATCCCGGAGGAGCCGTCTACCTGGCGGAAGGGGAGTTGAAGAGCTCCCTGGCAGAGATAGTGTCCCGGAGGAGTCGCCTATCCCTGCGGGTGAGTCCTTATGCCGGAGCACTTGGAGCGAGTCAAGGTAGCATCCCGGAGGAGCCGTCTACCCGACTGGCCGAGGTAGCATCCCGGAGGAGCCGTCTACCTGGCGGAAGGGGAGTTGAAGAGCTCCCTGGCAGAGATAGTGTCCCGGAGGAGTCGCCTATCCCCGCGGGTGAGTCCTTATGCCGGAGCACTCGGAGCATGTCAAGGTAGCATCCCGGAGGAGCCGTCTACCTGGCGGAAGGGGAGTTGAAGAGCTCCCTGGCAGAGATAGTGTCCCGGAGGAGTCGCCTATCCCCGCGGGTGAGTCCTTGTGCCGGAGCACTCGGAGCATGTCAAGGTAGCATCCCGGAGGAGCCGTCTACCCGACTGGCCGAGGTAGCATCCCGGAGGAGCCGTCTACCTGGCGGAAGGGGAGTTGAAGAGCTCCCTGGCAGAGATAGTGTCCCGGAGGAGTCGCCTATCCCCGCGGATGATGTACACTCCGGAGAGTGGGTTGAAGCATGTTCCATGACCAAGGCAAGGTGCGCATGGTGTGATGAATGAGTGTGGTGCCCGGGGGCATGATGATATGATTGTGGCGCATGGGCGCGATGAAGTGAGTAAGGTGCCAGGAGCACGTCTATGTCAATGGCGCGGCGCATGGGCGCGACGGAGTGCGTAAGGTGCCGGGGGCATGCTTGTGTCAATGGTGGCGCATGGGCGCGACAGAGTGTGTAAGGTGCCGGGGGCACGGTAGTGTGACAGAGAGCCTGGGGCACGGCTGTATCAGCGGCGCGGCGCACGGGCGCGGCGAAGTGTTGGAGTGTGACGCCCGGACGTCGGTGACGGGGGTCATGAAGACGACGTCCGGGCGACGGATGATGAGCGTCGTGGAGTTGTGTCTGGGCGACGGGGTCGCGGAGTTGTGTCCGGGCGACGGGGGTCGCGGAGTTGTGTCCGGGCGACGGGGGTCGCGGAGTTGATGGACGACGGACGACGGACGTCGTGAAGTTGATGTACGAACGGATGTCGGGAGGTTGTTGCAGGACGGACGTCGCGAGGTTGATGTACGAACGTCCGTAAGGTGATGCACGACGGACGTCGCGAGGTTGATGTACGAACGTCCGTAAGGTGATGCACGACGGACGTCGCGAGGTTGATGTACGAACGTCCGTAAGGTGATGCACGACGGACGTCGCGAGTTTGATGTCCGGATGATGGGCGAAGGGCGTCGCGAAGGATGCAAGGTCTCTTGAAGAGAAGTGAAGGTGCTAAGCCACAAGGGGGAGGCCGAGGCCGACCCCAAGAGGGAGGCCAAGGCCGAGGCCGACCCCAAGGGGGAGGCCAAGGCCAACTTCCTTGGGCAAGTGTCATGGCGCGTCGTTGGGCGACGGGCGAAGTGCGACGGTCGAAGTGTCATGAGGCTTGGTCACGTTACTTGAGCGTGCATGCTTTGACCGGTTGTGAGCGTTGAAAATGTATGTTGCTTGTGCGGACGTGTCATGCAAAGTGGGACCGTAGTGGGCCTTTGGGTGCGACCAGAATGGGTTGGGAACAATATATATATATATATATATATATATATAAAAACACACAATGTATATGTCTATATACAATGTATATGTATATATATATATACACACACAATGTATATATATATATATACACGCGCAATGTATATGTATATATACAATGTATATGTATATATGGCGTTGAAGGGAAAGAGGAAGAAAAGTGGGGTGGGTCCCATTCATTTTAGTCCGAACTGATCTGGACTAATTTTATCCTCCCCCCCCCCCCCCCGGTATTATTTTATCCCACTCAAGGGAGATAAAACAAGTCCAAAGGATACATTATCCGGGGACTAAGTGCCTGTCCAAACGCCGGATATGATTATTTTTATCCTATCCGGGGTCTTATCCAGCGCGCCAAACACAGCCAATGTGTGTAACTCTACCGAATCCCATTAGCAAAAAGATGTTCACTAACCACTGATGGATATAATCTGTTAACGTTCAAGCATTTGCGAGAAGGATACGCTAGCATAGCATTACTACCCATATTAGACACAGCAAACTGCATAAACTGGTTTACTCCAAGCTTGTACTCTTCAGAATATCTAAAATTCACTGACATCCAAATTCTATCCATCTTCAACACCCTATCACAATTTCACCAGAAAATAAGAGAAAAGCGAAGTACAGGGAAGAACTAAGACATTTCAAAAAGCAAACCAGTTTCTAGAAAGATAAGTTACATAAAATGACTATTAGCTTTCTAGCATTTTCATGTCATGCACAATCAATAAAATCAGACACATATCAAAATGCACAAGGTCTCTCATAAATACAAAGACAATCTCACCATCCCTAATAAGGAAGTCTAGTAAGGAATACAAAAAGAGGATGAAAGAAAGCATACTATTTATAGTTTTGGTTCAAAGAAGTGGAATTCTAGAGAGAGTCAGAAGACCTATGCTTTTTTTAATTTTTATAAACCTAAACAAACTAAAAACCACATATTATGCCTAGATATTAAGACAATATCATTAATGCAACATGAATCCTAATTGGTGATAGTGTAGAAGCTTTTTAGATCAAGTTTTTTCTGTTTTTACTTTTCAAGCATTGCAACAGTTTAGATATGACTAGATGAGGGATGGAAACTATCCCTTGAAACTGTGGTAGGTGGTCTATAAAGTAGAAGCAGTTGTTGAGATATTCAAGACAATAATCAATGGCATTTGACACAGGCCAGATCACAAGCAATCAGGCTATGGCAAGAAGCAAATAAAACTTATACTCAACCTCAGGGTGACAGGGAAGATAAAATCCACAGGAAAGAGTTTGATTCGTGTTGAAAATGTAACTGAGAATGAAACAAATGTTAAAGGTCTTGCACTAGTAGGTACTTTGGAACCTGTAGAAAATGAATTCAGAATAAAAAAAAAAGACAGAGGACTGATAAGACAAGACATATTGCCATGAAGTACCACTACATTCGGAGAATGGTGAAAAAATGTAAACTGGTTGTTGAATATCTTCCAACTAAGTTAAACTGCTAGCACGTGAAAAAATATTCAAGACCACGAGACAGATGGGATTAGTACCGATAATTTGAGGTCAATATGGTTTCGTTTCCAGTGCAATAAAATCTGGAACTAATGGGGGTTATCTACCCAGTTATTAACAAAATTCCATCTCTAATTAGCATTGTTTCTTTTTGCAAAAGAGTAAGGCTAGACTACTTGTTATTAATGAGCTCTTAGCAATTAGTGAAGCAAGAAGGAGATATTGCAAAACCTTCTGATGGCTTCTCCTTTACAAATGTGGAAGTCAATGTCGCTTCCCATGAACAAGTTCGAGAGCATTTGCTAATCTGGGATAAGCAAATGACCTATAATGTGCTGCCTTAAAAAAGCCAAATGAATTTGTATACAATGTGACCAATATTCATGGAGTGTCATAACCTCAAGGTTTTATCTCCTCTGCCTTCGTTTAGGACTTTGCGCAAACCATAGGTTCAAGATATCCATATATAAAATATGTTGTACAGATTGCCATGTTCTTTAGGTTTTCATATTTATTATTTAGAAAATATTGGGGGAATGTTATTAATAATCAAATTAATTTATTTTCTTACTTAAATTGTACGTATTAGGCTGAGTAGCTGTGTTGTAGTCCCAGTTGTTACAAATTGGTATTGGTGCCTCTTGGAAACTCTCTTCATGAGACACATTTCTTCATAGGCAGCAGACATTTGGGTTCTACATAAATTCCAACTTCTAACCTGCTACTAATACATCGATACTTCATCATATTCTTTCTATTTATTTTTTGCTTTTATCATAAAAACAATAGAATTCCAATTTGGTTGGCAAACATCAGAGTTCCAATTTGGTTCTTCTTTCTCTTAGTACGCAGACTTAAGATAGAGAATTAGAGTCAGGCATTGTATCCTAGAGTCAATTTTTTCAGTAGTTGCCTACTGTTTCTGGGTTACGATGCAAGCGGAAAAATTGTCTTTAAGATAGTATTATGAATACACCTTGCTCATTATCATTCTCCATTTTTTTTAACTTTGTCATGTCAATTGCACACCAGGGTACCTAAATACCAACTGTACATGTCTATGATAAGTGAGCATACTAAAGGCATGCAACATAACAACACATTTAAAGGCCCTTGAATCAAGGAAACCAAGATGCTACCAAATGCGGCCTTAATTTTCTATCGGGAAAAAGACAAGAAAGTAACTCCCGATTGTGAGAGTTACAATCCCAGCCAGCCAATGCTTTCTAGAAGTCAACTAATTAATTGAGTACAACTCTTAATTTATTGAGTTCAATATGGTAAAGTGAATGTTTACATAAAGGAAGGCATGCATAATCCAGCAAGTATGTATCAAAAAGACAGCAAAATCTACCTGCTCAACTTGAAATTGAAATCATGCTGCCATCTGTGTTCATATGGGGTACCCTGTAACGATGTGTATTTCAGGGTTAATAAGATTTAGAGCCAAGGTCAAAGGAGAAAAACTCCTACAGCTTTCAAACTACAGAAAAAATAAATTATAAACACATACACACAGAGTTTCAAAGAAAGAATTACCTTTTGGTGCTTCAGAGATTCTTTAGTTTATGATTTTCCCTAAAACATCAAACTGAAAAGATTTAGGGCTTTGTTGGGTCAAAGTGATAATCGTGGGAATCCTATGATGGCACCACAGAGCTTGTTGAATTTCAGTGAAATCCTGAGATTGAAGTGATGAAAATGATAAGAGTAGGAATATAAGCTGAACTTACCAAGAAACTAAGTTTAATCTTCCTTTCGTTGCCCAAACTATGTCGGTTTTAGTGTAGAAATGTCTGCCCTTAGCGAGTAAGAGATACACAGAACCGATCGAGAAGAGATTGAGATAGTGAGAGACACAGAGAAACGGTGACAGATATATGGAGAGAGAGAGACAAAGAGAGAGAGAAAGGAGATACAGACAACGAAGAAGACAGAGATATCTTTGCCCTTAGCGATTGACAAATACAGAGAAGAGAGTGAGGGAGTGAGAGATACAGAGAAATGAAGACAGAGATATGGAGATAGAGAGAAAGGGGGCGCGAAATTAAAGATGTCCTAAATTTTTTTTTGCCTTTCTTGACGAAGTCAATTCGTCGTTAATGGTGAAAATTACTTCCAACCCCCCGCCAAAATGGATTTTCACTCCCGCGCCACTGTGCGTTGGACATCTTGCGACGAAAATTTTAATTCGTCTACAAAAACTTAGTTTTATTGACGAATAATAGGGCTTGTCAAGAAATATAATACTATTCTCGACGAACTTAGTATTCGTCGACATTTATCTATCTTTGTTGACGAACTGTTGTTCGTCGAGAATGGGTTTGTCTCTAAATGGCAAATTTCTTATAGTGTAACATGTCACCCATCTACCCTTTTGAAGAGAAGTGTAAGCTAAAAGCTTGACAGTCACTCTTGAGAAAGATTAGGATTTTTTATAGACCTGTAAGATAACCAATTCGGCATGTCCTGTCCAACTTTAGTCTCATTGGAAGGATCTGGCAGATTACAGTAAATGTTCTTCTTTTTGCCACATCACTTAAGTTAAGTTCTTTGTTATCTGAATAACAGCCAATATATAGAGATAAAGAGTGCATTAGGCTGACATTTTGGTTATTTAGGAACAAGAATATATATATTGCGGATTCATCACCTTATCATGCGACATAAAATATCTTTTATAGAGTAAACCTTTCGATAGCCTTCGTGACTGATTCATGTGACTTGTAATCTATTAGATTCAGTGCCACCTAGGATCATAAGGCAAGGTATTATAGTCCAAAGTTTTTTCAAAATAGCAAGGTGGTCAATTCATGTATCCTATACATCTCAAAACTCTTGTTGTTTAAATGTTCATTAGGTTATGCCCACTTGGAAATACATGTACATTTGCCCCTCTCTCGAATCCTGGGAAGCCATCACCTGCAGAGAGGCTCTTGGGTCAGTTGGAATCCTTCATTGGTGGGCAATTTGACTTTCAATACAAATGCATCAAACATAAGTAAGTCAATCTCAGAAGGAGGTGGTGTAGTTAGAAATGCTCTAGTGAAAACTATTTACAGAGTCAATTCATTTGTTTCTCTCCTTTTTCCGAGATCAACATTTATATAGCGGAAGTAGAGGTCTAAAGCCGATTAGGTTGATCGAATTTTTGTTGGTAATGGCCAAGAAAATTGTTTGCTTTAGATTTGGATTTAATGGCGTTGTTACAATAAAGTATTGTTGTTTATATTTTGTACTGTATATGGAAATTTTGTGAAAATGTTTGTTATCGACCGCTTGCATTGTTGATGATTATATGGTGGTTTATGATTTTGCTGAGGCATCCCTATTATTCGGATATGATATTTTATTGTTAAAATAATGCTCTCAATTCTTGTATGTACGTGTATTTACAGTTGCCATTTATTTTCAGCAATGAGCTCAAAGATGGTGCCAGGTGAGGCATCTTGTACCAGGAAAAGACCGATCAATGCTTTCATGAGATTTGTGTAAGTTCTTTATAAAGTTTAAAAGGTGGTGTCTATGTAATACATGTAATTATGTTGAGTATCTGACCTTGATTTGAATGTAATGTCTTCAGGGCTAAAAAAAAGAAGGGACTGCAGCAGTCCCATTCGAATTGATACATGACTATGAATGAATTGATTGAAACTGTTCGAACACCTCAGTAATTCATGCTTTATACACCAACTGAAATGAATGTCACTATTTTAGGTTTCACAGCTTGCGTCGCAAATATGGAAAGACCTAAGCGAGGAAGAAAAATTACCCTATCTCCTCCAAGCCAAGAAAGACATGGAAGAGTGCAATGCTACTTCCAAGTAAAAGAAAGGCAAAGAGAAAAGGAAAAGAGATAATGCAAATATTTTTTTCATACCTTTTTATTGTTATGCATGAATAATTTTGTGGTAAAGACACCGAAATACTACTCCCAAGGTTGGCTCATAACTTATAAGGCATGTATGCTTGGATTATTGTATACTCTTCACCACAAAACATTACGCGGAAACTGAAAATTGGAACATTTAAGTAGATGATACGCATGCTAATAAAGGAACGGAGAGGCTAAAGTGAAGCACATAAGGAGATTTTTAATAAGCTAATCTTTTAACACAAATCACTAGTTTGATCACAGTGTCCCCAACAACATAACAAAAAGTAGTACTTGAGATATTTGATCTACGCTTCCAGGGTCAATTGCCTTCTTTCTGACTTCTTAGCCACAAATAAATGGATACTAGGAGAGATACTGCTGGTCTAAGTCATTAGTTGCACTGACAACTCTCTCTATTACATTCAAAAGAATGTAAACACTCCTAACTCAAAGTACCACGTGCTATCAAACTCAACTTTCAGCTGTAGCCTGTAGTTGCCAAACATATAAACTTATCTTTGTTAGTCATCTCACGTGAAAATGTTTTATTGATTTCAATAGCTACAATCCCACCTTTTGACCATCACACCCTACCAATCTTCTAGTCATGCTTTGAAACAAATAAACATCTAGTTTAACTTTGATGTGACGTAGAAGCAATGTACCCTATCTGTAACACCCCCAACTTTGGAAGCCATTGCTAAAATTCAAGCCCTATAGTGAAATACATTCCACTAAAATTTTCTATCACAACAAGGTATAAAGTAGAGCATCTAATCCATTAGCGACAAAAATATCTCCATAAGACAAAAACTTAATTAGAATCCACCGTCTTCAAAATCCACTAAAACCAAATAATAATCAAGGCTAACAGCCATTACAAAGTTCTAATCTCAAATCAAATTACCCATATCTAGGTAAAGTTCTCAAAGTGAATTACATTTGTCCATAGACACTAATAAGGTAAGTGCTCTAATTCCCCAAGTGTGCCAAAGATTCTAATCACATCTACTACCTGTGGTAAGGGACAAAACAAACAAAGAGCAGTGAGCTTGAATAGCCCAGTAAGGGGGAAACCAAATGGAAAGCAATACAATAATCTAAAGTCCAAAACAAAGCCAAAGCTATGACGAGCAAGTGATAACAATTGACAAAAAATAATAATAAGGCGAAACAACTATGCGAAATGATTATTAAGTGGTCCAAAGGTTCCAAATCAAACACAAAACCCAAAGGTATGAAACGCATATCGGTAGCGTAATAGCCGTCATCAATAGGGCTATCTAAAAGTCATTAAAAGTGACTACAAAGATACTAAGCCACGAGGTGACATAAAAGTAACTACAAAAGCCACCACATGACTGCAAAAGTTACTAAGTAACTAAAAAAGTCATTGGAGTGAATACAAAATTCTTATAGACTCCCCCTTTGGGTAAAAAGGGGTTGTTCTTATTAATGATTACATACCAAAACATAATAAATAGTTGATGAACATGTAGCGGTGTAAGTTTAGCGACACATTCGAATCTCACAAAGCAATGCCATAGCAAGGGAATAAAATGACAGAGGCTATACACATAGAAGCAACATCCATATTTAATTATCAAAATATTGAGGAAGAGAGAAGTACTAGGAACTAATTACATGACCACCCAGTGACGATAATAACTTGGGCCAAGAATCAAGATAAAGATAACAAAGAGAAAAACCATGAGACCTTCTAAGATACCTATGCAACTATATGAAAGAATGCACTAGCTTGCAACGAAGGTCATGGTCGGTATTTAACCAACCAAGTAGCCGAAAAAGGGCAATTTAAAACTAATGCCTATAATACAATACGATGGCAGAAAAAGATAGGCATCACTAAGACAAATAGGAGCCAACAGACTCAACTGTGAGCATGGGTTACTGATTCAAGACCACAAACACAAAACATATTTAACTCGAAACTAGTCTACAAGGCTGCTGATGCAAAGTTGATTGGCAGGGGTGAAAAGAAAAGAGAAACTGATTTAAGAACTTAAGGTTATTGACATGAAGGATTCAAGGAATGTGAAATTTCAAAGTAACAACACAGGAAGATTTTATGTTAGCTTGAAAGTGAACAATGCTCACAATAGAGCACAATGAGGATATATAATTAAATAATATGGCAACTCCCTAAAATTCTTTTAGGAATTTTTTCGAGGTGGTTCACTACAGTGGCTACTCTGATAGGGACCAAAAAATTAAGAGGATTAAACTTGAAGTTTTTATGTCTTTTGCCCTTTTTGTATTTTCTTTGTATTTTATAACGTGTACAATGTGCTATTACTGTGGTACTTCTGCTATTATTTCTATGCCTCACATACGTGTACGTCGGTCCCTAACCCACCCACTCAAGGGCAATGGTTAAACCTTTGAACCTCCTGGTTCCAAGGCGAACTTTCGGCTGTACCCTCAGCTCTAAGGCCTTGTAATAAAGAGACCTCCTAGTTTCTTGGTATATCAAATGGCTTGTATACGTACTTGGAGATCGCCCATTATTAACTACCTGAGTTACTAGCATGAGCTAAATGGTACCAATTGAGCCGAAGGAGGGACCTTAGAGTGGCGTGGAGAGAAAAACCACACTCCCAGACCATTCAATGTTCTACTATCTGGGGTACCTGAGAATCTCCCATTACCGTAAAAACTGCCTTGTCAAGTACGAATAACATTCTGATGTAGGGTAAAGGGGATTGCTCCAACCAAATGTATCCATAGCCTTCCAAGGAAGAGGTCGATGGCAGGGCGAATAATTAATACCTGGAACTCCACTTTAAAATTTGTGGTCCCTACTGTCATAGAGAGCTTGACTGTGCCAGTGAGCTCTTGCCTGGTATTGTCATAGGCTCTGGCTTCTTGATTAAAAGGAGTAAATTCTGAGGGATCGACACCAAGGGTTTGAATAGTATGCAAGGGACATGCATTAAGGGCAGAACCATTACCTATGAGGATTAAAGGAAACCTCTTATTAAGAGCTCGCATGGTGATATGGTGCCAGTCGTTGTGGCTTTGTTTTGACTTAGGTAGATCAAATTCAGAGAAAGTAAGAACACTTCTTCATTAATAGCCTGAATAGGTCGTGTGAATTTTCCTAGTGAATTTCGATACCAAAATTTTTAGGGTGATAAAGGGGATATTTAACTTCAGGTTCTGACTAACTGTCCGGTAACTTGATGGGTTAACCAGCGGGTGGGTCAGTGATGTTATTTTATGATTTTAGCAAAGATTTTGAAGAGGACAGGGTACCGAGTATAGTCTGGTAAGCTCATGGGTTACCGGCCGGTTGGTCAGTAGGGACAAAGATCTGGAATCATAATTAGCTCTGGAAAGTGTACGTTCTGACTAACCATCTAGTAACCAAGTGGGTTAAATGGCCGACTTGCAAATTTTTTGGAAGGTCAGGCCTCTGACTGACGGTCCGCTTACCCAGTGGGTTAACCGGCTGGTTGGCACAAGGTTAGAGGGTCTAGGGTATAAACCAATTAGTTCAAATTTGTAAGGATAGAACCGTCAGGTTACTAGGTCAAGAAATCGGCGAGTTAGTCAGAACTTTCCCATTTTATGAGCCTACCAGGTAGCTTATAGAATATTTTATTTATTTCCCTGCCAATATGCCATAGGTTAAAACAGGCATTCTCCATTAAAAAAGGTAGAATACTGAGATGGTTCGGATGTGTGGTTTCTCTCTCAACATCGGTGTAAAGTCACTTTATCGGCTTGACTTATACGATATACCTCCCACCCATTATTCAAATAGTTAATAGTGGTTGATTACGAATAAATGTACACAAATCATTGAATATACCAAGAAACCAACAGGCCCTTTAGGCCTTGGAGGTGAGAGTACATTCAAATTAGCCCCGATACATAGAAAGCCCCAGAGTTTCAACTGTTGCCGTCAAGTGGGTGGGTTAGGGACAATTATGTGCATATGTGAGCAGAAAAATAAGAGCGCAACTACCAAAATTATAGCACATGCAACACAAACGAAATACAAAAGGCCAAAAAACAAAAAAAAAAATTTGGTCAGCAAACTCGCCATTGCAGCGAATCGCCTCGGAAGAAATCCCTAGACCCCGAAAAAAGGTCTAAATTTTTTAAAAGTCACCATCTTATTTTATTAAACAACACGAATATAAGAAAAGGCTTAAAAATGACACTAAAATGCGCAAAAACTAACTGGTATATCAAAAATCGAAAAATGGGTTCCGGGACTAAGTTATACGACGGGAAGGTGTTAGTCACCCGCCATATCCTTTTGGTTTTTACTTACTTCATTCTTATCATTTTTTAGCCTTTTAACACATCACACAAATATGCAATAAAACATTTAACCTAATCCTAAGATTTGGTTTGAATTAGACAACCGGGGTCAAAATAGCTTACGTATCCGGTCGGACAAACCAGAATCAAAACCATCGTAGTTTAACTCAAACCCTACCAGAGGTGACCTATACTTCAATCTCAGACTCGAAAGATGATAAGAATTACAATGACTCTTTCTGATGATTTTCGCGTAATGGAAATATGATCACATGGAAAGGAATTACTCTAGAAAATTATAGTAAACTAACCTAGAAAGCGATAAACATACCTCGTCAATGGCTTGCCTATAAGACTCGGGAACGCTTTGAAATGATTCACGATGCAAATGACTTGAGAGTATATGGAAACAGTTATTAAATGATTAATTCTCTTAAGAGATAATCTAGCACTTCTAAGAGAAATGGTAAAAAAGCTCTAGGGAGAAAGAGCTCTTTCTCAAAATGTAACCCAAAGGCCCTATTTATAGAGGTCGGGCCCCAGAAATGATAAAGATGGCTGTCTCAATATGTGATCAGAAGATAAAGTAGAATATTTTATCAAAATCTCGAAGTTCGAGAAGTCGACTAATCGGTCCGTTTGTCGAAAACCGACCGGCTCATCCTATGTTTTTTTTTGAATTTTGGGATATTATCTACCCCTGATTTATCTCTAATTTAATCAGATGTGATATACTAGATTCGAGAATTATCTCTATATTTCATATAAATCAAGAATAAATCACTTGCATCTCGGATAAATCACAAAATAATCTGAAATCTTCTAAGGAAATCAATATCTTGACACAAATGGACTAGACCTACCTAAATGAACTAGACTTAACCCAATTAATTGACTGGACTAGACTGGACTACTCGACTGGACTCATTATTGATCAGATTGAACTAATTATGTTTCTAGTAATCAGCCTATACCTATAATAATAAAATTTAACTAATAATAGAGTCTAATAATTATTTGAAAAATAAATTGACTACAAAAATAGAGTCTTTACAACAACAACATAGTAAATTATTTTTGCAATTGCAAAGTCGGGGATAAACCTAGAAAAAGTCAAAAAAATTCAAAGGCTTATGAACATCATAGTAAAAGTTTTGCAATTGTGAAGCCGAGATAAAATATAACTTTCCTTAAGAGAAGTGAAAGTTATATTTGAAGAACAGTTGAGGCATGTTACGTTTAATGAAAGTGCAAAACAGTTTGAGATGAAAAAAACTGAAATAATTTGGGAAGAAGAATAGTTTTTTTGAGAATATAGTCAAAATACTTTTGCATTTATAGTTCACACTTGCCTAGAAACAATCATATGAATTCAAATTCACTATAGAACTTAAATGAAGAACTAATAATACCACACAATGTTACTCCGTATTAGTTAACTCGCTTATAAGTCGATACCATTAGTGAAGAACTGAACCTTGTCACTAAACGAATGAAAAGCAAAAGAAATCAAAATCTACCAATTTAGGGGCGAAAATGGATATTCCGGGGGGGGGCGACTAAACCGATGAGGGGGGTTGATGCTTCGTCTCTGAGCTCATCCAGCCGATGTTCTTGGTTTCCGACAGAGTCTACTATGCTCTTTGTTCCTGTGTATGTGTGTTCTTGCTGGTTATCTTTGGTGCTGTGTTTGGATGGGGGTACCGTTTGCTTAAATTGTGGTTTGTTTGTTTGTATTTTGTAAATTTGGTTGGAAGGTTGGCAGCTTTAGGTGGTTGGTATACAGACTGAGGACTGTGTTCTACGGCTTCTATTGCACGAATTCCCGCCAGCTTGAGTCGCCGGAATTTTTAGCTTAATATGGCCGTATTGTTTCGTTGGACCCTGAAATGGTGGGACTTCGTCAGCACCACTGGAGGCATACTCTAATTGGTCCCATCTTTGATACAAGGAAATTATCTGGGAGGCTTCTACAACGAGTGATACCTAATTTATGGAATTGCAAGAGGTAGTGATAGTGGAACCAATAGGGGAAGAGTTATTTGCGTACCTTTTTGTAGAGGTTTCAGATATGGAGGGCATTCTTCATGATAGCCCGTGGAATATGCGTGGTAGCCTACTGGTGTCGCAACACTGGAGACCGCTGGAAATGCTATTCGTACAGTAGTGGATCAGGGCAAAATCATTGTTGACGGCATCTTAGGTGGGATTTCATACGGTGGATCTTTGGGTGCAATTGCTTCGTTCTCCGGCTGGATGATTCGCGTATGCCCGGGTGTTTATTCGACCTCTTCGATATCATTTACAATGGATTCAAGTAGGTATGAGAAGGTTTTTTAACGTGTGCTATAGGTGTGCTTTGTTGGGGCATCAAAGTGATCTTTGCCTTCTTCCGCATGGCATGATTAGGGATCGACTGGACCGTACCTATCTGCGTTATACTGATGCACATCGGTTAGCCATGTTATCTTATCAGGAATAAGCGTGTTTTACGGCTGAATTACGGGTCTTTTGCCATTTCCAATTGGAACCAGACGACACACATCACTTTGGTTAATGAGTCGGATCGTCCATCTTCTGTCTATGGGACTGACCGAGCATCTGGGGTGTGGATGTGGAGGAGGATTTGGTGGTCGCAGTCGATGGAGTATTTGTGAGCTTAGTGGAATCTTCACTAACGAGAAACTACCTCGTCTCTTATACCCACGGCAGTCGATGGAGGATTTGGCTGAGACAGGTTGGAATGGAGGTCTCGAGGATAGGGATAAGAGACGAGGTAGTTTCTTGTTAGTTTTTCATATTCATATACCACTCCTATTTTCTGACGCTGATGAATCTGGGATTAGAAAGGGGAAGTTCAATATAGGCGAACTGGACTGGGCGATGACGGTGAAATTTTACCTTCTGATGTGTACATGGTTGACGACACTATGCTCCTTAGTTTACGGACTTCGGAACTCATGGAGGGTTTACTCCTATCACCGCAATTGAGCTCCCCTAACTCTCCTACCAAATGTAGCTTTCAGGATCTAAATAATGTTGCATGTTATGAGGTGGGGAGCCTGTCCTACACTCATAAGCTCTCATTTTATGGGTTGGCCGAGAGGTGTTTGAAAAGAGTTTGATGGCATATATTCAAGTAGCAGGTAGTTCTCTGGGGCAGGAATAGTCATTATCAAATGCTAGCAGTTCGAGCTCTTGCAAAAGGGCTAGGGATGATGCCATAAATTCTGTAGATATGGAGCCAAAATCATCAAGTTACGTACACAATGGCAGTCTCCACAGGGTGCTGGTGGAGGTATGCAATTTTGCCAATGTGACTTTTGTACTCATAATTCTATACCTAATCTTGATCTTATATCTGATCTGGGAGGCGTGGTCTGGGCTCGGATATGCTCTCTTAGCTCTCAAATGCATCAAGCGAGAGGGGTTTGGGACTCAGGTTTTGGGGCTGTTACGCACGAGACATTGGTCTCGGCTTTTGATAATGGTATGTTTGATCAGCTAAGGTTTTTGGTGTTTGACCCTGTTCAACCCCCTGATTCCAGATGAAAACTACCGTGGCATTGGTCTATCGTGGACAGTTCGAGCAGCTCGTTTAATGATCTGATGGCACTTGCCAGACATCCTTTTTGGATGGAAACAAAAATGGCGAGGGTGTAGTAGATCGTAAGTTTCATCATTTGGGATTTGATAATAAGGAAGGATTAGATCCCGTTGGTAAGTCAGGGGCCATTTGGTTGGGTTGGAGGTTGCCTGTCTCTTTGAGAGTACTACACTATGATCCCAACTTTATACTTACTCAGATTGCTGGTTCTGAGGTTTCTCAAGGGTATTTGGGTTTTAGGTATGGCCATGCTGTGGTTGGACATCGTCTTGAGACATGGCAGCATATCGCATCTCTTCTACTGCATCTTCAAGTCTTCAAGGGTGGATCTTACTTTGTGGAGATTTTAATCAGGTGCTTCCACCTTTTGAGAAAACTGGTCCTCAGTTCTCTCATATTCTTGGGTCAAATCATCTAAAGGATTTCATCACTAGTTTGGGTCTTCTTAAGGTTCATTGCATCAATCCATTGTTCACTTGGACTAGGGGTAAGCCGGGCAATACAATAGTGTAGGAGAAATTAGATCTTGTCCTCTGTAATAATGATTGGTTACAATGTCAACCTTTTCAAATCACGTCCAATCTTGGAATTTAGTGCTTTGATCACGCTCCTATCTATATCTATATAATATATAATAAGCGAAGCGAGGAAGACATTGATAACTTCTTTGCGCGACACATCATCATCGGTTCTTTTTATGACACGTCATCATATCCTTATTTTAAGATTAATTAACTTATATATTAGTAAGTCTTATTTTATTTAAAAACTAATTCTAATCATTCTAAAATTCTACCTAATCAATATACTAATCTATCAAGACATCATCGCTTCTTTTTATGACACATCATCATATCCTTATTTTAAGATTAATTAACTTCTATATTAGTAAGTCTTATTTTATTTAAAAACTAATTCTAATCATTCTAAAATTCTACCTAATCAATATACTAATCTATTAAGACTTCTTTTTGACAATTATGTCATTTAAACTCAAAAACTAATTCTAATCATTCTAAAACCCAACCTTATCATTATACTAACTTATTAGGACTTAATATTGACTATTGTATCTTCAAAACTACTATCTAATATGAACATAAAGACTCATACATATAACAAACGAAAAAAGTAATTTAAAAATTAATTCTAATCATTCTAAAATTTTACCTAATCAATATTACTAATCTATTAAGACTTCATTTTGACAATTATCTCCTTATAAGTGTTTTCTAATATAAAACTTAAAAGCAACACAATCTACCTATTTTTCTTTAAAATTACAGTTAAAAGCAACTAAAGCAAACATATATACCTATGCAAATGTTCTGCAACAATTGCAAACATATATACCATTTAATCAAGACTACAATTATAAATGTGTATGAGACGAAAGAAAATATTCTACTGGATATCATGTTCATATCTTAATAAGTTGGTGATTTCTTGAAATAATGATTCATGAAGAAGATAAAAATGGATTATGACATTTACGACTCTGAAAATAAAGAACTCTTAACCTCACTTTTCAAATTAAGAGACTTGATTTTGAAAGGTTACAGATTGGACCATTAAAAGAAATTAATAATAATATAGTCTTGATAAGTTACTTGAAGCTCTTACAAATAAAGTTTTAAGAATTTCTTACCAACAATTATACTTTTTAACAAAAGTAGATTTTTTTTCCCATAAGATGTTAATCTCTTTTTGTTTCTAGAGATGTGGTTTGCATTAATACAATTTTTGTAGCTTTTAAAAATATTTTATTAACTTACTCGAGCTTGACTCGGGATCATGAGTTATAATATCTAATAACTAGGCGAGAAATACAATGATAGCTCATGACACCTCTCATTGGATTGTGTTTCTAATATGATAAGATTTATAAAAACTAATATCAGACATAGTAATGTTGCTAAAGATCTCCAAACATTATTTTGAACGGGTCCTTAATTTTGCAATTAATTAGATCGGCAAATACAGTAAACATTTAAGTAATAAGCCTTATGAAATTCAAAAATCAATTTGAAACACTCCAAATTTTCTAACCAATATAGTAACCTATTACTTTATTTGAATATAATATATCGAAAATGCTCCTTAACATGAAATATTAACCCATAAAACAAAAATCATTAAGAGATTTAATATGAAAAATTAGTTACTAATTCAAATTCAATTTTAAGTTTTCTATAAATTCAAATATGAATCAAACTTGATAAATATGTTGGTTAATAATTTTGGTGAATAATTTCCTTACTCTAAGGTCTTCACTGTTTTATTTAGTTGCATTGGTTAAATGTAGAAATAACATAATATGCAGATTTTATATGAGATATATTAAAAAATAGTGTTCATTTAAAACCTTAATTATGTGAGCATTTCTTATATTCATATAATTTTATTTGGAATAGTTTTAAACCAATTTTTTTCTATGGTATCTTTATTGTGAGTAATTAAACTCTTAATCATTCTAAATTCTGCATTCGCAATATACTATTTATGATTTTATGTTAACTTTTATAATTTTGAGTAGAACTGCATATACAATCTAAAAATATATTAGTTATGTGATGAATGTAGATTAAAACTTAAATTGAAAACCTTACTATATCTAAGGGTTAAATACACGTAGGTACCCTGAAACTACCACAAAGTCTCATTTAAGGGTTCCAAAGTTTAATTTTTACACATAAAGGCCTGCAACTACAAATTTTCAATAAGTGAGTACATCTGTCCATTTTCTTAACGATCCAGGCTTTTCCGTCAAGGGCATTTTTGGGAACTTATATTTGATTTTTTATTGTAAAATCCCTTGATTTTTGGAACCCTAATCCATTAATATATGGAACCCTAAAATTGGCATTGTTTCATTCATACCAAATATGGAGACAATCCATTTCAATTCAACCACCAAAACCCCAATCCTCAAAGCCCGAATGGTTACCGAGGCCACAAATTCTCAGAACCGGCAGCAGGATCGGCCTCGCCGTGGAGGTAGCTATGGGAGATGAGCTGCGATCTTGAGGTTGTTGGAGGCCGCGGCGTCGATGATGGGTCCGAGTATGAATTCCGAGTTAGCTAGCGAGAGCTAGTCGGCGAGGACGCCAGGGAGGGATGAGGTGTCAGCGGCGGCGTTGGCGGTGAATGATGGGTCCGAGTATGGTCGATTGGGTGGATGGTAGTGGCGGCGTAGCGGGTTTTTCAGAGGCAGTGGAGGTGAGGTGGTCGATGATAGACTTAGGGTGGTGGGCGCGCTTGGAGCGCCTACGCCATGAGGCATTTTTTATGAGCTTTTTAAGGAAGCCATTCCCGACGGTGGATCTGGTGGCTGGACAGGAAATGAGGAGGCGTTTGACGGTAATTGTGTGGTTGTGGATCACGACCGGAGGTTGGAATTTGGAGGTATGATACAATCGAGTTTTAAGACGATGTTATGGGTGGTGATTGGTCGGAGAAGATGAAGATTAGGGTTAAGTTGACGCACCAGCTCTTTGAAGAAGTGTGTAGTAAACTGAGTCAACTCACTTTGGAGGTACCAATGGTAGGGTTTGAAAAAAAATAAAGTTGGCTTGACGAAATTGCCCCTGACGGAAAAGCCTGGATCGTTAAGAAAATGGACGGATGTACTCACTTATTGAAAATTTGAAGTTGCAGGCCTTTATGTGTAAAAATTAAACTTTGGGACCCTTAAGTGAAACTTTGTGGTAGTTTCAAGGTACATACGTGTATTTAACCCTATATCTAAATATAAATCTTACTTAGTAAGCATGCATATTGTATACTTTGTGAAATCTTGATTAAATTTTGTTCAACAATTTTCTTAACACGAGATTTTGAGCTATCCTACATAGTCATGTTGGTTAAACTTTTTAAATGTTTTTTAATTATCACATGCATTGATTGCTATTTTCTCTGTATACTTTGCTGGTGAATTACATTTGCTTCCAAAAATGCTACACATCATTACTTAATTAGTCGTGTTGATTAACTTTTATAAATCACATGCTATAAACAGATATATGGACCCAAAAATTTTCATATCAAAATTAAACTAATATGTAATTAATGTTATGGACAACTCATTCAAAGGTACAAATTATTTTATAAGATACTTAGAGAATAATAAAAATATCTTGCACAATAGCAAAATGATCTCAATATGTTCTCTACGTATTTTTATCAGTTGAATTTACTTTTTTCTTTTTTGTGTACTAAATAAACTTTTATTTTTTTTTCATCTATATAGTTACCAAATCAGAATTAGCAAATATGTACAATGACATTACTTATTGATATTTAACAAGAAGGATTAATTTATTTTATTACAAGAAAGTTAAAGCCAAAAATTAAAGTAACTATCTTTGATGAAATAACCATAAAATTTTAAAATTGTGCAATATATTCTATTATGCATTTCAAAACTATTAAAATAAATTGTTGTTAATAAACTGTCCCGTGCTTGGCACGGGATTCTGGGCTAGTTCTATTAAATAGTGCAGGTCCTCAGGAGGGTGGACAACGGCCTTCAAGATTTGAAGCTATGTGGCTTAAGTTTTGTGCTACTTAAAAGGTGTTGGCCCATGCATGGGAGACTAGGGTTGTTGGGTCCTGACTTTTTTTCAGGGGGTACCAAGATTCCACAGCTTTAAATCTCTTATTCTACAGTGGAATAAGCAGCGTTGGAGTAATATGCCACAACGTATTAAAGTACTGCAAGAGCAGATCATCATAGTACAAAATCGGTGATGTCTCAGAGCTAAGTTATTTGGATTAGACTATCAATTATGATGTACTTTGGATCAGCTCTTGGAATGTGAGGAAATATAGTGGGCTCAACAAGCGCATAAACCTTCACTGGATCTTGGTGATCGGAACACAAAGTTTTTTCATAAATCCACAATCATTCGACGCAGATATAGTCATATTATCTCTTTGAAAAATTCGCAAGGCATGTTGTGTGTTAAGGAAGAGGATATTCGTAGGATACTTACGCAACATTTCCAGGATGTATTTACACCTCGTCTTAATTCTTCTCACTCAAACTTCTCTGAGACAACGTTCTCATCGATTCCGTTATTACGTCACCACATCGTTGCGGAACACAGAGAGTCTATTTCTCGACCATTTACAGCCATGGAAGTAGGGAAAGTTGTTTTCCAGATTGGGGGCCTTAAGGCTCTGTGGCCATATGGTATTCTCGCTATCGTTTATCATCAAGGTTGGGATATTTGGGGTGGGATATCACGGCGGCGGTCCTCTCTTTTCTTAATTCTGGATATCTTTTGCAAGCAGTTAATCGAACTTACATTACACTAATTCCGAAAAAGGTGAACCCGCAGAAGGCAGGAGATTTTTGACCTATCAGTTAATGTAATGTCCAGTATAAGATTATCTCTAAGGTATTGGTTAATCGTCTTACACCAATTCTTCCGATGCTTATTTCACCGTCACGAAATGGGTTTGTGTTTTGACATTTCCTGTTAGATAATGTTATCCTTGCTCAGGACTTGACAGACCGAGTGAGGAAACAAAAATTAGGGAATGTTCATTTGGCGGCCTTAAAGATGGATATGAGTAGGCATATGATCGTTACGTTGGGATTTTTCAAAAGCTGTTCTTCATCAAATGTAGTTCCCGAATCACTGGGTTCGGTTGATTATTGTAACGACCTGAAAATCCGAAGCTCTGTCACCCCAAACTGCCGAAGTGTTAACCTACCACATGACATCAAATTACATCTGACGCTGCTTATTGATATAAACAACCTCAACTCAAATGCAACTTCCAACACATTAAACTAAATTCTCCAAAATACAAGGTTACAAAAAAAATACTGCTTAAAGTTAAACTTTTAAAACTGCTAACAGTGATGACCCACGCAGGGGTTCTACTACTCAAAAATAGTGATGGGCACTTCAGAATCTCACTCAGACTCTAAACTCGTTTGTAAACAATCTACTGGTGATTATTACATGTAAAAGTGAATCAAATAAGGGTGAACTTTTGAGAGTTCAGTAAGGTTGCTCAAAGAACAAATTACAAAAAATGATTCAAGATTCAATTCGATGATAAATTTTCAAAATATTTCAGAAAGAGTACATATGGTTCAAAGACAATATGGGAAATAATTTCAAACAAGCACAAATAGTTTGAGACAACCATTTTCAATCATTTTCAAGACAATCGTTTTAAAAAGTGACCGTGACTTAGCAAACCTAACAACTAATAAACCAATTCAATATCTATTTTGCACATCACACATAGTACTTCAACATCTTGCTTCTGATATCATAAAACAGATCCGCCAAAGCTCAGATGTATCAGAATCAGAACATATCATGCACATAGACAAATTACTTAAGCACTATCATTGATCGAAATTACTTAAGCCACGTCACATAAAACGTATTTCAAAACCAAGATATTTCTCTATGTTCAAGACAAGCTTTTGAGCAAAATATCATTTTAAGATACAATGTAGACAAATTCAGGAGATATTGACCATGAATGATGATTTGCATAAGAGTTTCGGATGATCTCAAACAGTTCGATAACAATATGGGAAATAGGTTCAATTGCCTTCGACCAAATATCAACACAATCACTTTCAAATATCATGTAACAGATTCAGATAATATTACCTTGGGCACAGGATAACAGATAAGCAAAGTCACATAGGCAATACATAACACAGCGTACACATGCATAATGTACAATAACTAATCTTTTTATCAAGGTACTAGCTTTCATTCCACGCAGGAACAAACTATCCTTATAACGCCTCCCAATACAGAACAGATGAGCAAAGTCACACAGACAGTGCACAATAGCAGATCCTCATGTCAACTTTTATAGGAATAACATACGCATTTCAACATTGAAATCAATGCTCGAATACACAATAACATAGAAGCATCAATAAGAGTTTCAAATATCGCTTAAGGTTCAAAGTAGGGTATCAATGGCTACAACATATGCTGATATCAACTCACATAATCAGAGTCCGAAAATAGCCATAGACAAATCGAAAGAACAAGTACGAACACAAGTTAATGAATTTGAGGTTTAGATAGAAATCCTTGCCTCAAGGTTCGGATAGAAATCCTTACCCAGTGTTCAGATAGAAACCCTTACCTTAGTCCGAAACTAAGTTAACCGAAGAATCTTCAGTTTTAACCTAAAACGAAACAATCTGATTATTAGAATATAGTCTATAGTATGATACTACAAATTCAATACTAACTCACACATATTCCCAGAATGCCCCACTCATCGGGTATGTAAAATTACAAAAATACATGTTGTGTAAAATTACCAAAATACATGTTATGTGTAAAATTACCAAAAGCACCCATCTCAAATCTAAATCACCAGAACACCCTTCCTATTAGTAAAATCACAAAAATATTCCTCTCTTATGTGAATTTACCAAAAAAAAAGTACCTCTTATAAGTAAAATTACCAAAACACCCCATCTCGGGTGAAATTTTACTAAAATACCCTCTGGTGCCCCACGCATAGGAAAAATATTAATAACACTTTAAAATGCCATTTTAAGCAACCTAAAGTCATTTTTTTAAAAAAGTGTATCAAAAACTTTTCACTCAAAAATTCTGAACCAGTATTTGAATCGAGCGCACAGAGGTCGGTCCTGCTAAAAATAGCTATTGATCTCGAAATGACCCAAAATTTAGACATTGGCACATGTTAGTAATTTAAGGTTCTCCTAAAATTTTTGGATAAAAATAATTTGGTTTACTATACTAAATAAATCGAGAATCTCTTTTTCACCGATACCCTAATTTAGCATTTTTCATGGAGATAGAATATTTCCAAAGTTTTTCACAGTGTACACCTCATAAAAATAATAGGGGTCTTTGTTTTGCACTTGGTCAAAATCTAAGCAGAACTATTTTTAAAAAATCATACAATAAACTGCCTAACCCTCACCGCTTTTAGTGACAATTAAAAGTACTATTCATATTTAACACGTACTATTACAACTTAAACACACACAGTTTCTCCTTCCTTACCATTGTAGAGACACACACACACCTACCGCTACACACACACACACACTGATTCACACCAGACACACACTAAAACCCCTCAAAACATATTACACCATCTAAAACACACACACTAACACACAACCATGTACATACTCACTAACCCGAACACACACACACACACACACACAGAGCAAACACAGAAACAGACACACTATCACACATCAAAGGGTTAATCACAACCATGTGCTTGAGGTTTGAGTAAAATTACACGCGTGTCCATAAGTTTAAAAAATAAGCATTTATGCCCTTTAGCCTAGCGGATTACCAAATACATAACATAATGATCAAAATGACCATATTTCCCATAAGTAGAACTATAATTCCTGATTTTTGCATCTGCCCCCCCCCCCCACCCCGTCTCTTTCTTTTGGCTCTTTATTTCTCAATTTCTTCCTCTTCAGAACCTTCCACCATAGCACCACCGGAACGGTACTGGCGTTGGCACCAAAGTAGCCTTCCACCACCACCAATTAGCCTACCACTACCTCTAATCAGTCCACCATCGCCTTCAATTGGCCCACCGCCACCAGACGATTCACCACAGTCGACCCACCACTGACGTCACCTCCAACCCAACACCAAAACCACAGCCATACGTACCCACCGACACCACCATGGCCAGTCAAGCTATACAAATCACCACCATACACCACCACTCACGAACCACTCCCGGTGCACAGCGACGCGGTGGGGGGAGGATGTGTGCAGCAATGGGGTGAAGGGACAGTGGGTGCAGCGACAGGGAGGGGGAAGGGTGGGTGCAGCGACAAGATGAAGTGTGTGCTGACAGGAATGAAGGAGGGTGGGTGCGACGGTGGAGTGAAGGGGTGGTGGGTGCAGCAACATGGGGAGGGTGGGGACAGGGACCGAGGGGAGGGGGGAGGGGTGGTAGGGTGAAGAAATAGATAAGGGTTTTTGGAAACCCTAATCTGGAAATAAGGATTTTTAAATTTCTAAACCTAATTTGAGAACTCTAAGTTTCAAGGACATAATGTTACAGACCCTAATTTTTCAAACTAGGTTTGAAAATCCTAATTTGAAAATCCTAAATTTCAAGGACACTAATTGGAAACCCTAATTTTCAAGTTAGGGTGTCAAAACCCTAATTTGAAAATTAGGTTTGAAAAACCAAGGTTAAAATTCAAAAACTTTTTCATTATATATAGTACAAGGGCATTTGTCACGCCCCCGACCCGGAGGCGGACCTACACATACTATTTCAAAATATTCCTGCTTACTAGAAATATAATACCAAACATTTACCAAGAAAATAACCTCAAATCAATAGCATTTTTATGCGTCATCAAAGTCTGATAATTGCAACGAAAATCTAATAACAATAGTCACCTCCCAAACTTTAGGGGTTCTCAAAAGTCACTTATCAAAACTATTACAAATCTCTTATTTTCAAATCACTAAAGAAAGTCTAAAATTGAAGAACAAGTCTGAGCTCATGCTCATAGGTAACTCCTCTACTGTTGTCTCGGTTTAAATACCTGAAATGGGGGGAGAAGGGGGGTGAGCACAAAGCCCAGCAAAGATTACACACACACACCCACAGAGCACAACGCAGGTATCCAATAACGTATACTTGAGTCCAAATTAAGCATATGAAAACGAAAGTGCAAAGACGATAGATAATCGTAGCACGACAATTATCATTTCGAGGTATTAACCCATCAAAGATCGAACCAAAGTCAAATTCAAATGAAAGCATTCGAATAATTGAACTAATAATCGAATACGATACAATCACATAATACGTGACTGTAAAGCACGTTAACCTAAGCACGTGAAGGTTCTAAGTTTAAAGTTTGCATACCGGTAGCAATTGTCATATCATGTCATGGCATCATGTTAACCTAAGCACGTGAAGGTTCTAAACCTTAGTTCAATTCAAAGGGTCCAAAAGACATCAAAGTATATTAAGGGAATAGGAACCACAAATACCAAAACTTTGTATTTTATGTAGAATAGCAAAACGAACTCAGAAAATACTCGATTTTAGACTCAAATCGAAGAGGACAAAGAGACGAGTTCAAAGAAAGTGAAATCACTTGAATCGGAGTTTGCATGAGTTCATTGTTGAGAGCTATATACTATACCACTGCATGTCGCAATTATTGTTTTTGATTTGTGTAAAGTTAGTCAGGAGACACATACTGTAAGTATTTCACGAGGCAGGGATAACATACAGGATCTTGCATTTGGCTTGGCATCTCAGGCAGCTAACCCTGCCTATTTTGTACATCGCCTTCGTGAAAGCTTAGCGGTCTCATCAAACATGGAAGGCTTCTTACACTCATATGTATATAAACTACATCACCAAATAACCTGCTTCTTTTTGCCTTTGGTAAAGCATGTTCATTGCGTTCTCTCTATGTGGAGGAATATACTCTATGTACATGATTTAACTTTGTTGCATTCACTTATTTGACTGCTCTCACACTGTTTACTGCATTTGCATATTTATCTTGCTAACCTTCAGTTGTTTAAATAGATAACTGGTGAGAGCTATATACAACCGCATGTCACCACTATCTTTTTTGATTTGTGTAAAGTTAGTCAGGAAACACATATGCTGTAAGATCTTGCATGTGGCTTGGCATCTCAGGCAGCTCACCCCGTCTATTTTGTACATCGGGTTTGGTGGAATGCGTTTGCGGATGCTGCTGGGTGATGAATACTAGCTACGTGATTTTTGATGTAGTGATCTACGTGTCTCGTGTGTTTTGTGCTCTTGATTTGATAGTGGATGAATAGAAATAGTGGTGTATAAAGGTGTGTATTGGGCTGGATCTTCATCTAGGGACCTAAGTTGTTGGTCTCACGGTGTGCTTTGATGGTATATATTTCTTATCTTTTAAAAAAAATGAAAAGCAAGAATACACAACTTTTGCGCTGAACATAAGCTTCACTTCTAATCACAAAAGGACCTCCCATTTCTCTTGTTATTCATAAATCCAACAAAAACTACTTTTCAATTAAATATTGTCATAGGCACGTAACCAAAATTAATGTAAATATGACCTAAAAAATACCACTGCTTTAAAGATACTAATGGTGGATTTGTAAGACTCAAGATTATTGAAAGATGAGGTGATGAAGTAGATACCACGAAATATAAAATTCAGCTTTTTATAAACATCAAGTGATTGCATGAGTACACTCAATAACTAATCAATTAAATCTTACATTTATCGTTGATCATAAAATTTAACCCAAAAAAGTCATTTTGAATGGTAAAAGGTGAAGTCTACATGGTAAAATATGGTTTTCCTAGCGCTAAATCATTCTCACTGAAGTCTTGAAATTCGAGTATTGCCACACCGACCTAATAATGACTTCAGCTGAAAATATTTGACACAGAGCCGGAAACAAATAGTCAATAATTCATAAAAATAATCAAATCCACGCAGTGGTATCCACTAATCACCAATGACCTCATGTGTATATTCAAACTCAATGAGTCGTGCGCATAGTTTCTTTTTCATCGGCATCACCTAATAAAAATGGAGCTCAGAAGAAAGAGCCGCATTTTACATCTTTGTTAGTTGTTATGATAGAACGCCTTATCTTATTTCATTCGTTTATTTATTTTTATTTTTTATTTTTGGTAGTGAAAGATGGAGAGATCATCAACTAAAAAGTAATTAAAAATTTAGAACAAACCAACTTGACAACAGTAATACATCAAACTAAGTGTACATTTGGGATCGATTATGCCTTCTTTATAAATGCAAGCCCATAGAAATTTATATCGTTACATTGCCACGCGCAAGCTAGTAAACAAAACTAAATTAAGGAACTTCTAGTAGAATATTTGAGGGCAAAAACAATGTAGTAGCATAGCTCCTCCACTTATTCTCTAACCGTGCAATGTAACAGTAAAACCTACATATACTTGTTACTGGGTGGAGCAGTGGTTGTGATATTTGTCGGATCGCCACCGCCGCCTGCGTTGCTACCGTAAAGGTTACTCTGGTCACTAGTGCGGTGACGATCGTCTGTTCTGCTAGCATAAAGTTGGTCAGTGTTGTCTGGGGAATGCTTTGCCTCTTGTTGTGCTACTTTATCGGCAGCCTTGTTCACATGCAGATCCATCGCAGCTTCAGCCTCTCTCGCCAGTCTAACCTCGTGGGCAACCTCGACCCTAGCTTTTGCCAAGTCTTTCTCGCCCTATAAAATCCAGTTTATCAATGTGCTATTCATTTCAAGGAGATAATTGCTTGTAAGAAAAAGATAAATGCCCTTTTTTAAAAAAAAATCAGACTTGAATGATAGTTGCTTGTTAAATTCTCACCTGTCGACAAGTAAATGCAGAGTTCAATCATGGAAACATTCACGTTTGAGAGCATTCTTTAGACAATGCATTACGACTTTGGCCACAATTCAGGTACTAGTACTAGCTGACAACCCTTTCATCTATAAGGTGATTATTACTAGTCACTAAATATAGTTATTGACATTAGCAACAATTCTTAACGTCAATATTTTAGTGTTATTAATTAAAAGCTATTAAGCGTATCCAACAACCATCATTTGTCGGTACATGGAGGCTTGTAGCCTCTTTCTACAACCAAGTTTGGACTTTGGAATCAAAAAAAAATTCTTATAAAATAAAAGCTAATTGAATAATAGAGAATTAGTACTTGCTCTTCTAATCGGTGTACACAGTAAGTACTTTCGACGACATACAGTACGAAGCTCTCCCTCTCTACCTGCTTGATCCAAAATTAACCTAAGAATCTGGGTATACATGTGCCATGCAAAAGTAATGTTTTCGTTCTCACCTTTTCTTCCTCTTTTGCTTCGGCCTTGGCCTTGCGCATTGCGCTCATGTCGTTAAACTTTTCCTTGATAGCCTGCATAATTTCGTCTTCCTTCTTCTTTCAGCGAGAACTCAATCAAATAATGTGACAATTTTTCAGAAGAATGCGTAGCATATAAATAAACAAATTTGTGGTGCTTCGTGGACACAAATTTTCTCTCCCTGAAAAAGAGATCACTCAATTCTGATTAGTGGCTAAAGCCCATGACACGTCTCAGTGTCCTGCAAAACTTTAGAGATTATGGGGTCTTAATTTGATTTTGAACAAGTATGGTTTAGATCTAGTGGCTTTGTATACTACTTATTTATCTAAACCGAATGTAGCTATTGCCCATTACCTGTTTTCCAAACTATTTCAACCAAAAAGGGAAAAGGTAAGTGAAATTATTTTAGCTCCAACCCGGGTTATAACAACATCCTAAGTCCTTTATGTAACGATAAATGACAGTCGCTAAATATGTTAAGTAATTTTTAATGATTAGTGACCATAAAAAAATACTCTTAAGAATTGTTGCTAAAAATATTTGCAAAATGTCACTTACTATATTTGACGACTTTAATTTTCAATATACGAGGAAGTTGTAGGTTATTTTTATTTTCAAGGTTGTAGCCAAAATCTCTCCAAGGTAAGTACCTTTTACCTTTCCACTACTGGTGGAGGGGTATAGTGGTCTCCAGATTGACCTGATAATATCTGCCATCAACTTGTTTCTCCCTCATACCTCTTGAATTTATCCTTGACCTAACTAAGCGGTTCACACCGAAACAATTTTCGAGCATCAAGTGTGTTAAATGTTATACTTCCTCCAGTTCACTGGATTTGTCTTCTTCTATCTCTCACAAATTTCTAAGATAGAGTTAAAAATTCTAATTCCTCGTTGATTCTCATTAATCATTTTTGCTCTTCTAATAAGGCTATTTTAGCGGTATAAGTATATAAATTTTCACATTCTATCCAATATGGACTAACACAACACAACTCACAAGTGCACATCGAGCCACATTTTCAAGACATTGAGTGACACCGGTACATCTCAATATCTAAATTGGGGCTCAAATATCACAACGCACCTTCAACTGGTTCTCTAGCTTCCATGGTCTAAACTGTATTTCAGGATTAAGATCCTATGTGGGTTCCTTTTTCAAATGTCAGTTAATACTTACTGCAGCTTCCGAAAGCTTTGCCTTGATACTCCTTTTTCTGGTACATCCACATGTTTGGTACAACAAAAGACAAAAGAGGAAGGTGGAAATGAAGAGATGGCAGACTGTGTGTGGTACATATATATTGTCTATTTCATATATCAGCTTCTGAGATTTCGGCATTTGTTTGATGTTAACACCTACCATTATGTTGCTTTTTAAATCGGACTTGAGTTGTACTTTGATTCGCCTGTGATTCTCAAATTCTGCCCATTTCTTCATTATACGGGCCCTAGCTACTTATTTGTCATATGATAACGACTGCAACATTTTCTTTTGAGATATTCGCATGCATCATCTTACACCTTTGTAAAGATTCCCACTCTCGGCCACCTCCCCTTACACACAGACCCGCCCCACAGTCTCCTGAGGAACGCATTTATATCCTGCAGCAATGGTAATTTAAAGTCGCTTCTTTCACGATTTTGGCACGCTTTGCAACCAAGGTGAGTGTCCATCCTCCCTCTTAATTAGCCGAAGAATAGGGCGACCACATATAACAAAATACCATACAGTATGAACTTTGTAGTTAACACCTTTGTATCTTTTTTGTCAAAGGTTCTGGCATCAAAAGGTAAGGCTCAATTCCACGAATGTAACTCTAAATACATTTTCCTCTTGTTATCAGTACCTTTTCATTTTCCCTTTTGGAGATAGAGAGAAAGTATTAGATTTTGAATATCTTTCCTTCTATTGCTTACTCATCAAACATTTGGATGAATTCCCTTCGCCTCCATCGCCAGAATGTGACATGGCTCAAGTAAGACATGCTTATTATCTTATTTTCCGCATAACCTTCCACGTTTTATACAACTATATATATATATATATATATATATATATGGAGCTGATCCATTGACAGCGCTGGCAAAATAGGACATCTTGCTAGCGCGATCTGGCCGTTCATCCCGAAGGGATGGACGGCCCAGATCATTTTTTTTGCGGCGCTGTCAGTCGTCTGCTACATAGTGTAGCGGACGGACCTTTTTACCATCTTGCCCTCGCTCACCCGTCCGCTAGACTGTGTAGCGGATGACATTCTTGGGCCCACATCGTCCGCCAAAAAGTAGTCCGCTACACTGTCTAGCGGACGACTGTTTCCGTCAAATCACCTACTTCCCCCTGACAGTTGTCACATCAGTCGATGCACGACTGTTACTTTGTCGTTATCCCAGCGTCCGCAACACAGTGTAGCGGACTAGCCCCTAACTTCGAAACCCTTCTAAACTTCTATTCATTCCTTCTTCTCACAATCAAACTATTCCTTCTTCTCACAATCAAACTAGCGGCGTTGGCAAGTAGATCGGCGCAATTTCTTTGCAAGAAATCCTTTAATCGTCTCATCAATCACGCAAGTTCACAAACCAATCCTTTCTTTGTTCATAATCTAGAGTTCATCTTGCGGCGTTGGCAAGTAGATCGGCACTATGCTAGCGTTTGTCAATGTATATACATATATATTATATATGTGTATTGCGATTATCTGATCACATGCTAGCGCTGAATATGCTAGCGTTGTATGTTTGGGAATGTTTACGCTTCCAACCTTGCCCTCTTTCCATTATTTCAGTTGCAAAAAATGGATTTCAACCCTGGACCAGAAAATCCGTCCGTATTATACGACCAAGCAAACCATATCAGTACGCTCATATGGGATGGTGGAGTAAGATACTTATTTTATCGTTTATATCGTTTATTTTGCTTACGTATTTCAGTTGCGAACGTTGTATATCGTTTATTTTGCTTAAATAATATTTATTAATTCGTAGGAAAGAGCACTTGTCAACACGGTAGAAGTAAGCGATAATTTCAAAGCCTGGAAATTGAACAAAACCCAGAAAAGATTACTGCGTGGGATTGGGTTTGGGATTTTCACGCATGGGCAGATCTTTTAACAACTTCACCGGCACTTAATAGGTGCCCTTGTTGAAAGGTGGAGAAGTGAAACGAATACGTTTCACTTCCCTCTCGGAGAGATGACAATTACCCTAGAAGATGTAGGGTTCATCTTAGGGTTACCGGTGACGGGGCGGCCGGTAATAGCTCCTCCGTCCGAAGCAACGAATAAGAGGACCGCTAGGGACTTCTTTACTTCGATACCCCGGGATCAATTTAGCAGTGGTGGTATCAAGTTGAAGTGGTTGGTAGATACCTACGGGGTTTTGCCAGAAAACTATACGGGCCATGACCTTGTGCTGTACACACAAGCCTTCCTCTGGTGGGTGATGGGGGCAATATTATTCCCAACGACGTCGAAGAACACGGTCAGCGTCAAATATTTACCGTTTTGCGTAACCTGGCTGAGGTTGGGGATTATGCCTGGGGTGCAGCAACTCTTGCATACCTGTACCGAGCATTGCACAAGGCAACGAGGCCCGACTCCAAAGCGATATGTGCATGTCTCTCGCTATTGCAGGTATATCATACAATTCTTCATTACGTGCTCTTTGTTATTATTATTTTTTTTTTGTTGAATGGACAATAAATGTTGACGATACTTTATTTAATGTCTTTGCTCTCAGGTGTGGTCTTATGAACACCTTGCTACCGGCGCACCCAGGCGTAGGGACGGAACAGATAATGTGTGGCCTCGGTTGTGCGCCTGGGAGTACAGCCGGAAGGAAACCCACTACCCGAGGAGAGACGATCCCCATCACAACATTTCATACTATCGGGGGGAGCTCGACTCGTTATCTCCTGGCCAGATGCGATGGGCACCGTACAAACGTTTGGCGCGACGGGTGGGAGAGTCGTTCGTCTTCACGCTCTTCGGGTTGCAACGCACACCCCTGATCCACTTCGAGGTCGCAGAGTGGCAGCTGCCAGATCGCGCTATGCGCCATTTTGACTGCCTACAGGGGTTGCCAGCCGGCGCGCCAGATATGAGGCTTAACAGGAACCCACCGGGTGTCGGACTGTTTGGCAGGGCGAATGCGCACGACTTGTGCGCGCGTGAAATTGAGGTCTGGAATTCCTGGCAGGACACGCTGGCGGCCATTGTGTCGGATCCTGACCCCGTCATCAGCATCGAACAGTACAATGAGTGGTACTACCGCATCACCCGGAGGAGAGTAGCTCCAGTAAGGTTTGAACGCGGGGAGAAGTACCACCCTAGGGGTCAGATCGATGAGCACATGGCATACAATCTGGTAAGTTGCCCAACCAGTGCTTCTAATTGAACTTGATCATTCTAAGTGTGTACGAAATTACTTATTTATTATCTCTCTGGATGTAGGTTAATGCCTCGTTCGCCTTCTTCCAGAAGTTGAGCGAGCGGAAGGATTTGGTGGATGCCATGGGCGAGGAGCTTCGCCAACAGGCTGAAGCGTTGGCGTATGGCTGCGGGAATTTTTTGCGGCAAGCATCGGGACAGCCTTCGGGCGTCACCCCGGGAATGGGTTATCCGGGGTGGCAGCGGCCGTTTGTTCCCGAGGGATGCACCGATCCCTCGGGACAGACTTCGGGAGTGAGCCAGGGATATGGTTTTCCCTCTGTACCGGAAATGGGTGGTGATTGGGGACCGCCAAGCACCATGGGCCAGGCTCAAGCGCCGTGGGAAGATTACAGTGCGCCCTCATTCTCTTTGCTATTGGATTCGGAACCCCAACCCCTCTCTCAGAGTCAAGTCACGCAAGACTGGGGTTTCGAAAACATCAGTCTGTTCCAGACACTGCCCATTGTCCCGTGGGCAGGACCATCTATTGCCGAAGGCGGGCAATACCCCCCCATTGACCCCCCCGAAGGAGTGCAATATCCCCCAGTCGACCCCCCCGAAGGACTGCAATATCCCCCGGTCGACCCCCGAGGGCAATATCGCAAAGGGCATCCGTTGAAGCCCCTAAAGCCGCATAAATGCCAGATAATCAGATAGCGTTATTTTAGCGGCTACCGGCATGACAAAGCGTTGTATAGTGTGGATCATCCGGAGGGCATGGATTACAGTTGCTCGTGGGGAGAACTGGCCTCCCTGGCTCCGGGGAGTTGGTTAGACAACGGTGTCATCTCCACCTACGTGGAGATTCTGAAGGAAAGGTGTCGGCAGCAGCCGACCTATCTGGCCATTTTTTTGTTGGATGCCTTTTTTCATAGCATCCTAGTGGCTGAATGGCGGGAGTGGGTCGAACATAGGCGGAAGAAAAAGTTGGCCCAGTGGAGACCGTCCGCTAACCTACGAGCGTATCTTAATAGGGATAGTCCGGTGAGCGCAAGTGTTGCCGATGTGTTTCTAATCCCATTTCTAGGGGAAAGCCACTGGTACTTGGTTTGCTACGAACCAAAAGATAAAGTCGTATCGGTGCTCGACAGTCTCCACGACGATACTCTCCGTATGCCTGTGCTGCAGATGTACAGAGCCCAGTTGGACTCATTGGTAATATTACGATCGCTGTATAATGCTCTGATTCTATCTTGCCATAAATTTTAACTCGTGTCTTACGCCATTTTCTGTTTCTCGCAGAATATTTTTTGTGCAATGGTCAATGGTGTCCGTGGTAACCCCGTACCGGCGCGGCCAAATCTCGATAGGCGATTGAAGAAGAGGAGGCCCAAGCAACGTAACACTTCGGACTGCGGCGTCTTCCTTTGCATGTACATGGATTTCATTTGTCGCTCTGAGAGCCTCAAGGCGGCCGTCTGGAGCCAAGCAGAAGTTGAAGCCTATAGATATAGAATAGCTTGGCAAATTATGAAAGGCCGGCCTAGAGCGGTTAGGCTTATAGAAAATCCGGCTAATGACGAGAATCCGCCCCAACATGCGGACCCCAGTTGAAATTGTATCATAACAGTATTTTTTACATAAACCGTGATTCATTGGTGTGATTTGATTTGTGTTGATTTCTGTTGTCGATTACTGATTGATTGATTTCAGTTGTTGGTTTTTTGGCCTCATTGGGAATGATTGAAAGGTGGAAAACGAAATGGTGCAAAAATTTTCTAAGTAGTGAAGTTTAGTCTTTCTGCTGTGCCGTCCGCTATACAATGTAGCGGACTAATGTAGGTAGAGAATTTTTCTAAGTGTTGATGGGTGGAGCTTTCTGCTGTGCCGTCCGCTATACAATGTAGCGGACTAATGTAGGTAGAGAATTTTTCCAAGTTTCTGCTGTGCCGTCCGCTATACAATGTAGCGGACTAATGTAGGTAGAGAATTTTTCTAAGTGTTGATGGGTGGAGCTTTCTGCTGTGCCGTCCGCTATACAATGTAGCGGACTAATGTAGGTTTCTGCTAAGACGTCCGCTATACAATGTGGCGGACAAGGTAGACAATTTTTTTAAATCTCCTGCTCCGTCCGCGATACAATGTAGCGGACTAATGTAGGTAGAGAATTTTTCTAAGTGTTGATGGGTGGAGCTTTCTGCTGTGCCGTCCGGTATACAATGTAGCGGACCAATGTAGGGCTTTCTGCTGCGCCGTCCGCTATATAGTATAGCGGACATAAATGAAGACCAAAAGTTATTCTGCTATGCCGTCCGCTACATTGTATAGCGGACGTAAAAGTTTACCTTTTTACCGTCTGCTACGTTGTATAGCGGACTTAAAAAAACCCCAAAAAATTAGGTCCCTGCATATCCGTCCGCTATACATCAGATGGTAAAAACATTGCAGTATTCGGTCGAAAAATTATTAGGTAAAAAATTATTACAAATGTCAAACTTATACAAATGTCTATCTTGCCATAAAAATTATTACAAATGTCAAACTTATACAAATGTCTATCTTGCCATAAAAATTATTACAAATGTCAAACTTATACAAATGTCTATCTTGCCATAAAAATTATTACAAATGTCAAACTTATACAAAAAATTAAAGGTCCACTGCAGCTTGTCCGTCCTCATCTTCGGCGTCATCTTCTTCCCCGTCTTGCAAACCCCCTGGACTTATCCCCAGTGCCTTGTAATGGTTCCGCTTGTCGTGGTCAGTCATTTTGTTGCACAATGCACACCTTCGCAGCTTTTTAGGTTGAGTTGCCGTTTTAATTGAGCTTTTCATCCGCGTAGATCTCTTGCGGCCTTTCGTTTGCGATATAATTGGATCCAACGGCCGGATATCATTGTCGTCTTCCTCCCCCGGCTCGTCGTCTTCTGATCCCGTCGTAGGCTCGGTGTCAACCGCGTTGGTGACTGAAGCTGCTTCCAACTGGTCGACGATGGGCTCTTGTTGCTAAGCTACCTCGAGGAGATGTTTATAACCGACCATTGTAGCAGCACCCTTTACGGACAAACGTGTGAACATCGTCACCAGATGATTATACCGCAACGTCTCTGATTCTTCAAAGTCAGTATACGGGTGCTCCGGAAAGGAAATGGTACCGTGCAACCTGTTTGCACCTTTCGTCCACCGTGGCAAGACGTATTTATCGGGGATTGTCCTGATATTCTTCTGAGTGAAAAACCGTAGAACGTGTCTACACAGGATGCCATGGAACTCAAACTTCTTGCAAACACATGTCACCGAGTCCGTCAATGTGTCATGGCTCACCGTATACATTATGCGCAGCTTCTCAGGGACGAGGTCATTCACGAGCGAATAAACCTTGTACTCACGCGTAGACATTTCTGCCACCTTGTTTATACTGTATCGTCCGGATTTTCGCAGCTCTACTTGGTATAGCAAGAAGATCTCCTTCGTATAGACTTTGGCACCGTTCAGCTCCAGCGGGGTCTCGAGCAATCTTCTCCTTTGTTTGTACGTTGTTGCAAAGTCGGCAGCCCTTTCTTTTACGAACAACGAAGCTACCGCTTTTTGTACGGATGCAACGAAAGTCTTCAAATTGGTAGTTGTACCCACATAACTATCGAACGTGGCATTCATAGATTCACTCCTGCCCGTCGTTTTCATGCCCGCTGAAAAATACCTCCTCGTGTAAACGTCAATCCATTGCTCTTTGCGCTCGTACAAGTGCTGGAGCCACTCGTTGTCTTGCAATGAGTAATCCCGAACAAGCTTTTCCCACCTTTCCTCGAATTCCTCAATCGTTAACGACTTGAGGACGCACTTGTCAAAATCCTGTTTAAAGTCTGGATACTTTGCGTACACGTGATGCAGCCGTTCCGGGTATTTGTTGCTTATGTGCCAGGTGCACAAGTTGTGCCGAGTGTCTGGGAAGACGGTCGCAATAGCCTTCTTCATTGCCAAATCTTGATCGGTGATGATCACTTTGGGTGCTTTGAAGTTCATTGCTTCCAGCCACGTCCTAAACAACCATTCAAAAGAACTCTCGGTCTCGTCCCTTAACAAGGCGAACCCGAACAGGATGGAGTGATAATGATGATTGACCCCCGTGAAAGGGGCGAACGGCATCGAGTACTTGTTGGTACGGTATGTGGTGTCGAACGTCACGACATCCCCAAAATGCTTATAAGCAAGCCTCGAACGACCGTCGACCCAAAAAATTGTGCTAACTCGATGCTCGTCGTCAAGTTTATAATCGAAGGTCAACTGCGGGTCCTCCATCTGCATCCGTTTCAATAGGCTCATTGTGGCTTGAGCATCATTAAGGTCATACGCGGCTCGTCTATGGGTTCGGACCGCGTTACGAACGTCTGTCGTGTTAAAGGTCAAATTTTGAATTCCCCCAGCCTGTTCAGCAAGAACATTAATCATGTCGGTAGGTCCTAGTCGTGCATTGCTCATTGTCTGAATCAGGCTCCTTGCGACCTTACCCATCTTCTTGTGTTGATGCATCTGACTCACCTTAGAAGGGGTTACTAACGGGTGATTGTGTGCCAGTTCCAGGCTGGTAATAAGCCAATGGTCTTGATTGGGTTTGTAGCTTACGAACATCTTGACCTGGCAATTTGTGCGCTCAAAGCAGTCTCGTCTTCTACGCGGATATCCTATTTCGTCATCACTGTCATCATTGCCTACGCGTGTCTCATTTTGCACTGGGTTTCTGCTGCTATGGCACTCGTATAAGCGAGAGCATATCTTTCTCGTTATGGTGCTCGTTCTTGAAGTCTTTATTCTAATGCCAAAACCAACCCTCAATGAATACGCTCGAAAACATTCTTCAGCTTCTTCCAACGTAGCAAATGTTCGTCCTAGATACGGATCACTAGCATCTACGGGGACGTTGGAGCTCGACACGAAATCAGACATTGTGAAACAAGAGCTGTGTAGAAATAGACTACGCTTAACAATCAAATGGCGTTTCTAACTGAAAATATTACCTAAAAATTACCTTGGCGAATAGACCAATTTAGGATGACAAACATACCGTATGCATAATCTCAAAAGTGTCTCCAAATTAACAATTATTAATTTATTGAACATAACAAATTTAAATTAGTAAGATAAATAGACGAATTCATCATGCCAAAAAATCGAATTAAACTATAATGAATTAAATATAAAGTTAACAAATTATACCTTTTTGATGAACATCATGTCTAGAACATCACAAAAAATCTAGAGTATAAAATCACAAATTGATGAATACAGTGACAAATTTCTAGAACATCAAGAAAACTTGAAGCAAACTTACCTTGCTTGAGCGAAACTTGAAGCAAGTGTTACTCGAAGCTTGAAGGCAGCTGAAAATGGAAGCGAGTCCGAAGGAGAAGAAAATTGTGCTGAAAGAAAATTGAGTAGGCTTGAAGGCAGCTGAAAATGGAAGCGAGTCCGAAGGAGAAGAAAATTGTGCTGAAAGAAAATTGAGTAGGTTTTGGGGATGGGCAACACTGTCCGCGATACTGTGTACCGGACAGCATTGCCGACACCGTTGACATGTTCAGAAATAAAAGTACACACAAGTCACAATTGTGTCAGACAAGTCACAATTGTGTCAGAATTGTGCAGTTGTGACAGTCATCTGCTAGACAGTGTAGCAGACTACTTTTTGGCGGACGATGTGGGCCTAAGAATGTCGTCCGCTACACAGTCTAGCGGACGGGTGAGCGAGGGCAAGATGGTAAAAAGGTCTGTCCGCTACACTATGTAGCGGACGACTGACAGCGCCGCAAAAAAAAATGATCTGGGCCGTCCATCCCAGATCGCGCTAGCAAGATGTCCTATTTTGCCAGCGCTGTCAATGGATCAGCTCCCATATATATATATATATATATATATAAGTTTTTTTTTGGTCAAAAGGTCCTTTTGTATTTCATTGCTGCACAAACTATTTACAAAATCTTACACACCATACTGTACACTTTGTATATACATGTATCAGGAACAACTTATTTCTATAGTGTTCCTCTAAGTATTCTCTGAGAATCAAGCCCCCGTCTTTGACATAGTTCCTTATTCTTCTCTGTATATGATGATTTTGGCCAGCCATATCTTCTGTACTTGATCCACTGCTCAATGACATGTAGACATCCCTGAACATTTTCACCTTTGTGCTAAAAAATTCAGGAGTTTCTTTCCTTCCATATACCATATATTGTTCACGCCACCACTAGCTTGCATAGTTTAGCTTGTTAAATTCTGTCACATCCCTAGTGCACATTCCAACTCCCCCTTGTTTTTCTGTTGTGTATCTTATCACATTAAAATCCCCAACCACCAGCCATGGTTGTTGTCAAATAATGTTTGCTTCTTGCTGCAGGTGTTGCCACAGTACTCTTCTCTTGTCTCCCTTATTATTAGCATATACAAAAGTGATGTAAAATACCTGATTAGAAGCTGGGCAAGTCACTTTCCCAGATATATGCTGACTAGACATACTATTCACTGTAATGCTAACACTTTTGCTATTCCACCCCATCCATATTCTTGATACTCCTTTATGGTTGACATTATGCTCAAAGTTCCAACACTTGTTCCATTTTCTAGTTATTTGTTTCACATTTTCCCCTCTTACTCTTGTTTACAATTGGCCCATTATCTCAACTTTGTTTTCCTTCAAAGATTTTCTCACATCTGCTTTCTTAACAGGGTCATTAAAACCCCTTATGTTCCAACTTGCAACGATAGTCATTTGAATTTCACACTTCTTCTTTTGCTTTTGCTTTCCTTGCCTTTACTACTATTTTCCTTAACCTGACCAGGCTTTCCACCAGTTGTGCCTTGTTGTTCATGAATATTATCCTCTATACTTTCCACATGTTCCAATACTGAAAAACCATTTCCAATTTTTATAGCCCCATGGCTAGCACTTTGAGGAGGAGTAAGTTCCCTTATTCTATCTATTACATGTTCCATTACAGTTGATTGCTTCCCTTCTACTTGCTGTACTTTTTCCACCTTGTTTTCTGTTTGTGGTTTAGGTTTCCACACTTGCTTGTCATGTGCTTGCTTATAACATTTCAAAGTCTGATGGCCATACTTCTTACAATTCATGCATTTCACTGGTATCCACTCAGACTGTATTTTTTTGGTATATAACCATATCCTCTGGGCCTTTCATATGTATTTTCTCAGGCATTATCTGGTTAGTTTTCACCTCGACACACACCCAGGCATATCCCAGTTTTTCCTTTTGTGCTGTCATACTATCCATAAACAGAGGTTTTCTAACTGCACTTGCCATTCTACTAATCATCTGAGGTGACCAAAACTGTAAGAGCAGATTTGGTAATTGGATCCAGATTGGTACGTATTGCATTTATGTCATTCTGTTTTAGAGACATGGAAGCTAACCATGGTTTCAGGACCACAGGTTTCCTATCAAAAAACTATGGCCCTCTGCCAAGGATTTGTGTTCTAGTATAGTCATCTTCAAAACTCACAAGAAATAAGCCAATTTTTAAAACACTAACCAAAAATTCTCCAAATTGTCTCCACTTTCTTTCTAGGAATCCTTTCATTACATGTGCTGGTGGTCTTGCTCCTAGGACATAGGCTACCACAGAATTCTCCCACTTCTTTGTTTCTGATTCAACATCTTCAGCAGTGAATTCGACTCCTTTCTATCCATTTATCACCTGTGGTGTGACAAATTTCAATCCATTTTCCTTAACATAGTCCCGATTTGGTTGTGATATAGCTAAAAATATTCCTCCAATCTACGGACGACATGTGGCAGTTGTGATACGTAACCCATACTGGCTCATTACTGATATGGCACTTACCATATCAGTCACCGGGCATAATCCTAAAGAAGCTCTAACTCTATCAGCAGATATTGATATGGGATCCTCAAGGATCCTAATGAGATTCTGATTAGAATTGACTAAAGCCCAGTTCTAATTGGATTCCTCTTGCTGCCACTATATAAAGGGGTCAAGCCCTCCAGGTAAGGAGGTTCACACACATACACATTGTGTAATACTGCTTTTCAGAGTTCTATCTTGTTAGCCTTCTCTGACTTAAGCATCGAAGCGTTCCCCCGCCGGAACCCCACCCGGCGGTCACTCCGTGTTCTCTTTTGCAGGCCTGATTTCTGGTGTTGTTCCCGATCCAGTTTTTAGCTGCAACAGATTGGCACCATCTGTGGGACACTACAGGGAAGATGGCTAATCATTCTTCTTCCGATGACTCTTCACAGAATCATTCCCAGAACTATCATACGCGAACTAGCGGCTCTCGTCGACCAGATCGTTCTCATGACCGACACTCGACCCCTTCACACCGCCATCGCACCAGTTCTTCTGAAGATGTTTACTTCAACGTAATATCTGCTACTCCCGAACAAGAAACTAGACCTCGGAGAAACCGATCTCCAACGTCTACTCTGAAGAACGGTGACCTCCGCCATCGTCTGAACCGTCAGCTATTCAAAACACCACATGACAACCTTACAAAGGAAATTCATGAACTGAAGGATGTTGTAAACACTCTTCAGCGAAAGCTCGACATGGTTGTGGCTCCACCATCCACTCACAATCCTCATCTTGACCCAAGTGACCTTCGTCTTCGTCTCACCTCCAGATCAAGTTACGGCCGCAAATACAGATCAGCGATCGATCCAACTTATGACCCAAGAGAGAAGAGCGGAGATCACATGACCAGGAGTGGATCATGCTATCGACGGGATCCATCAGTTGAAGGCAGTACCAACCCCTCCCCCAAATGGGTCGCCAGAGCTGAGACCTTTCAAAGATCTATCCCCAGAAAAAGGACGCCTGAGTTTCGTTCTCGAGAACGGGACTCCTGGAAGATGGTCCCTAGATATAACTCTCCAGAACGATCTCCCCCGAGGGAAAAATCTGGATATCCGTTATCCGAAACCATCGAAAAGGCAAAGCTACCTCCTAATTTTTGCATGCCTCAGTGTGACCTCTACAACGGAGCTGGAGATCCAGGAGAACATGTTTATTAGTTTCAAACAAACATGTTACTCCTTCAGGTTTCAGATGATGTCATGTGTAGAGCCTTTCCTACCACTCTGAGAAAAGCTGCACATGCATGGTTCAAGTCTCTACAACCAAGATCCATCTACTCCTTCAGCCAATTATCGGATCTCTTTCAAAAACACTTTGTAAGCAGTCACTCCCGAAGAAAAAACTTGTCGAGTCTGCTAAACATCGTGCAAGAGAAAAACAAATCTTTGGCATGCTTCGTCGGACGATTCAACGCAGCTACTTTGGAAATCGATAACTTAGACGAATCCGTGAAGTATACTGCCTTCCTCCGAGGCCTCCGACCAACATCCAAGTTTGCGTTCTCTGTAAACAACAGTCCTCCAGGTAATATGAAAGTCCTTCTCAAGAAGGCTAACAACTATATTCAGGCTGAAGAATACTTGGAGACACACAGAGAACGACATGGAGAAGAGAAGGAAGAAAAGAAGAAACGATCTCGAGAGATAACTCCTCAAGGAGAAAAGCCAGCAAAACAATCTAAGCGCGATGATCGGCGTCCGAAAGACCAGTTTGCTTCGAAAAACCTGACACCTCTCAATGCAAAACCATCACAGATTCTCCACGAGATCAAAGACAATAAAGCTCTCCAGTGGCCAGACAAAATGAAATCTCGACCAAATAAAAGGAACAAAGATTTATGGTGTCACTTTCACAACGATCATGGCCAGACAACTGATAATTGCGGGACGCTTAAACGAGAAATTGAGGCCCTCATCAAGCGTGGCCAGTTGAGAAAGTTTGCAACTCCTGGAGACGGAAGACAACAGACACCTTCAGCCATGGAAGAAATAGAAGATCGAGAAGAGAATGCGGGTACAATCAATACTATATCTGGGGGATTAGCAGCAGGAGGTTAATCAGGACAGGCTCGAAAAGCATACGCCAGAGAAGTGTGCATAACGAGTCAGCCCCCAAATAAGAAACAGAAGGTAGTACCCGTAGCGACGATCACCTTTTCAGATGAAGATTCAAGGGATATAAAAACTCCTCATGACGATCCATTAGTCATCACAATAAAGGCTGGGAACTTCGATGTAAAGCGTGTCTTGATTGATAACGGAAGTTCCGCCGATGTCTTATTTTATGATGCATTTCAGAAGATGAACATTCCAGCGGACCGTCTCCGAAAGATGGATACACCGTTGTATGGATTCTCCAATCATCCAGTTGCAGTCGAAGGTATCATTGCACTCCCAGTTGCGATTGGCACACCTCCGGTACAAGCCAACTTCATGCTTGATTTTGTGGTGGTAAAGGTCCCCTCAGCATACAACGCCATATTGGGACGACCAGCACTCAATCAATTACAGGCTGTAGTGTCAACATATCACCTCAAGATGAAGTTCCCCACGGAACAAGGGATTGGAGAGGTGAAAGAAGACCAAACTACAGCTCGTTAATGCTAAGAGACTTCATGCCGATCAAAGAGCAAGGAAGCACTCATTATTGAAGACCTCCGGGAAAATACAAAGATACAAAGGGGTGAACGAGTTGAAGATCTTATTAGCATTGAACTATATTCTTGAGAAGAAAACAAAACAGTTCGGATAGGTTCGAATCTTAAGGAAAACACCAGACTCGAGCTGGTGAACTTATTGAGAACCTATGCGGATATTTTTGCATGGACAGCCGCAGACATGCCTGGAATTGATCCTGAAATCATTACCCATAGGCTAAATGTTGATCCATCCAAAAAACCTATCAAGCAGAAGAAGAGGACTTTTGCGCCAGAAAGACAGGAGAAGATTGAAGAAGAGGTAGATAAACTCCTAACTGCCAACTTCATTGAAGAGATCTACTACCCGGATTGGCTCGCCAATGTCGTCATGGTTCTTAAGTCAGGCGACAGGTGGCGAATATGTATCGACTACACATATCTCAACAAAGCATGCCCGAAGGACAGCGACCCGCTCCCAAGGATAGATCTTTTTATCGACGCTACTTCGGGCCATGAACTACTTAGTTTCATGGATGCATACTCTGGTTATAACCAGATTATGATGCACGAGGACGATGTCTCCAAAAATCCGTTCGTCATAGAGAGAGGATTATACTGCTATAAAGTGATGCCCTTTGGACTCAAGAACGCCGGGGCAACGTACCAACGTCTGGTGAACATGATCTTTCGAGACTTGATCGGAAAGAACATGGAAGTTTATGTTGATGATATGCTCGTCAAAAGCATAAAGTCTGAATTCCATGTCAAAGACTTGAAGGAAACTTTCGACATCCTTCGAAAGTATAAAATGAACCTGAATCCACTCAAATGCGCTTTCGGAGTCGCATCAGGGAAATTTTTGGGGTTTATAGTTTCTCAACGAGGAATTGAGGCGAACCCAGAAAAGATAAAGGCCATTCAAACCATGACGTCCCCAAAAACAATCAAGCAAGTACAAGAGTTGACAGGAAGGGTCGCAGCCTTGGGAAGGTTCATGGCTCGATCAGCTGAACGATGCTTGCCATTCTTTAAGGCCATCAGAAAAGCAAAAAGTTTTGCTTGGACAGATGATTGCTAGGAGTCGTTCGAAGAACTCAAAACGTACTTGAGTTCTCCGCCCCTACTTTCAAAACCACTTCCCGGCGAAGACTTATTTCTATACCTCTCAGTCACCGACATCGCAGTAAGCACCGTTTAATCAGAGAGGAAGATGGAGTTCAGAAACCCATCTATTACATTAGCAAAGTCTTACAAGATGTAGAGACGAGGTATCTGAAGATTGACAAGATCGCACTAGCCCTTATCATATCAGCTAGGCGTCTTCGACCATACTTCCAGTCTCATACCATTATCGTACTGACGGACCGACCCCTTAGAAAGGTTTTACTGAGCCCCAACGCGTCAGGAAGATTAGTCAACTGGTCCGTAGAGTTGGGGGAATTCGATATCCACTATAAACCTCGCACTGTAATTAAAGCTCAAGCCCTAGCCGACTTTATTGTCGAGTGTACGTTACCTGAAGACCCCCCTCAATTTGTAATTTCTGAGGTTCCAGATCCTTGGAATCTTTATGTAAACGGTTCCTCAGCTATTGGCAGCAGCGGAGCCGGAATTATTTTTATAAGTCCAGAAGGGTTTACTATTGAGTACGCACTTCGCTTTGGATTTCAAGCCTCAAATAACGAAGTAGAATATGAGGCTCTTCTTGCGGGAAGAAGGCTAGCACACGCCTTAAAAGTAGACTCACTATCAGTTCATAGTGATTCCCAACTGCTGGTCAATCATGTCTTGGGAGATTACGAGGCCAGAGATGAAAGAATGGCTCAATATCTTCACTTAGTTAAAACTTCAGCGGTGAAGTTCCAAAACTTCACCATTCGCCAAATCCCCTGAGATCAGAATACTCAGGCAGATACATTATCAAGGCTGGTGTCCGCTGAAGAGACAGACGTCCGGCGCCCGGTGTACATTGAATTCCTCAAGGATAGCAGCATCAGTTCTCAAACTGAGATTGAAATCATAGGTCAAGAACCCTGTTGGATAGACATAATCATCAAATACTTATCCACATGCGAATTACCAAGTGAAAGACATGAGGCGAGGAACCTTCGTGTCAAAGTTGCGCGGTATGCTTTAGTAGAAGGAACTCTATACAAGAAATCATTCAGCCTTCCTTACCTCAGATGTCTACGCCCATCAGAATCCCTATACGCATTACAAGAAGTACATGAAGGGATATGCAGCCAACACCTCGGAGGGAGGACATTGGCACAGAAAATTTTAAGGCAAGGATACTACTGGCCTACGATGCAGAATGACGCCATCGAATTCACGCGAAGAAGCGATAAGTGTTAGAATTTTGCACCGATTTCTCATACACCAGTTGCTCCTTTAACTTTGATTGTTTCTCCCATTCCCTTTGCTGTATGGGGAATGGATATGCTGGGACCTTTTCCCATGGCGTCTGGGCAACGACGATTTGTGATTGTGACGATAGACTACTTCACCATCACAAATCGTCGTTGCCCAAAACGACAGATGAAGTAATGGTTGCCAGAAGAAGTCTTCACACTTGGAATGCTGAGAACTTACGCAGATATTACCAGTAGTGTCATGGCCCGAGCCATGAAATTTCCTTTTTTGGGGGATAAGGGGCACAGACCTTGCCAGAACTCAAAGATCTTAGAAATAGTCTTTAGCATATTTTTTTGAATAAATGGGTTGTAAAGCAATCCAGTGTAAACGTTATCTTTTGCTCGAGCAATAAAGTTATTTTTCTCAGTATTGTTGTAATGTAAGCTTAGCCAAAACATTTTGTGCGAGAGTGATGGCCGAACACTCTGCCCGAACAGAGTGATAAGCTTAGCCAAAACATTCTGCCCGAACAGAGTGACGGCCGAGCACTCTGCCCGAACAGAGTGATAAGCTTAGCGCCTTAGCCAAAACATTCTGTCGGAACAGAGTGACGGCCGAGCACTCTGCCCGAACAGAGTGACAAGCTTAGCCAAAACATTCTGCCCGAACAGAGTGACGGCCGAGCACTATGCCCGAACAGAGTGACAAGCTTAGCCAAAACATTCTGCCCGAACAGAGTGACGGCCGAGCACTCTGCCCGAACAGAGTGACAAGCTTAGCCAAAACATTCTGCCCGAACAGAGTGACGGCCGAGCACTCTGCCCGAACAGAGTGACAAGCTTAGCCAAAAAACATTCTGCCCGAACAGAGTGACGACCGAGCACTCTGCTCGAACAGAGTGTATAACTCTTGGGTTTTATAAGAATACAAAAGAAGCCAAATGGATTAGCTACATATCTAAATCCGTGAAGAAACAAAAGTTAATGGGGGCATCGTCACTCCACCAAAGCTTTTGCTTCTTCGAAATATCGGTCGAGCGAGGGTGCTCGACTTCTTTGCCGACTCTTTAAGTGAGGATTATAGGGTTTGAGTCAAAGTAAAAATGAATAATATTGTGTGAATGGTAAACACAAACCACAAGAAACACATAGTAAGAGCAAAATGCCATAAAATAAAATATAGAGTTTTACAATAAGCCCTTAAGAGGGCATCAAAATTCTGTCTAAACAAAGCAAAGAGACTAGATACAGATCTAAGCCTCGGGGGCATCACCAGAAGGACCTTCCCCTCGAAGATGAGAAGCTACGGCATCCCCTGCCTCTGAAGGCATAGCAGTCTCTCCAGATGGTGACACTACCGCAGGCAGATCGAAATCGTCCAAGGGGGCGTCAGGAAAGCGCTCAGCAAACATCTCCTTGGCCTTCCCAAAACCAAGCTCATAAATCTCCAGACCATCTTCGGTCCACTTCTTCAGCCATTCATCCCCAGCGTTCCCATCCAAGAAGTCGCGGATGCCTTGGTCTCGAGCTTTGGTCACCTCTTCTGCAGCCCTCCTTTTTACTCGCTCCGGCCTCTTCTCCAGAGTCGCAATCTGAGTAAGATGATCTTCCTCTTGCTTTCTCAGCTCTTCAGCCCGATGGGTGGCCTCTTGGGCCTCCTTAACGGTTTCCCTCTTCAGCTGAGTCTCCTCGGCCGCCACCTGCCTTGCCATCTCAAAACGAGAAAGCATCTCTGATCCGCTGGCGTACATCTGGAATGAAGATTGGGACCATCAACTAAATAAAAATTGAAAACAAAACAGAAACCTAGTTGAGACAAAGGATGTTATCGTATAGACGGCCTGGGCAAAGGAGCAGGCAAAGGTCTCGTATGTTTGAGTCTGGAAAACCTCCTTGTCTCGAGGAAGAATTCTATGAAGAAGATGCTGGTCCGAGACCTGGCTGTCCGGCATCCCAAGGTCATCGCGCCTAAGTGTCCATCTCGGACGAAAAATGGGATCATCTTCGATAGACACTTGCTCAAGGATCCGTGGAGAGCGCTCTGGAGGAGTAACTCTAGTCCTCTTAGGAGCAGGGGACAACTCCACACTTGGCTGCTTCTCCTTTCGCTTCCCCTTAGCTTTCTGGAGAACGCTAAAGAAGCCCCCCTACTGCGATTTTCCACTTCCGCTAGCCATTTCTACAATAAAGAAAGAAATCAATACGGGAATAAACATTGAAATCAAGTTTAATTCAATGTCTTATACAAAGCACACCTAGAGGAACGGTCTCAGCAGATGACACGCTAGGAATAGCAGGAGGAGGAATCAGAAGACCAGCTGGAATGGGCTTTGGAGGTATGATCTTCGCCAACTCCAATTGCTCCTCCGAAAGAGGCTCATCTATACAAAGACCACCTCAAAGTTTAATATGATTAAGTATGTGCTTAGTCTGGTTGTTGGGAGTAGGCTTGCAAGGATTTTCGAAATCCTTACAGAAAGGATTCCAGTCTCTATCAAATGGAAGTTTCCCCTTGTCAAGGCGGCCAACGAAGAAATATCTGGAATGCCAACCTTTATTTGACTTCGGGCCTCCCTTGAGAAGTCGTTGCCTACTATGAATATAATACCACCCCGGGCAGTTGGCAACTCCTTTGACAAAACAGATTTCAAAGAACACTCTCATAAAATCCGGTGCATCTGGTTTGTAGCCTGAAGTCTGAACCAAGTAGATAAGACCAGCAAGCTTCCTGCAAGCATTTGGAACAAGCTGCCTGGGAACCATGTGATAATGGTCAAAGAAACGAAGAGCAAAAGGGTGAAGAGGAAGCCTATACCCAGACTTAACCTGCTCTTCGTAGATCCCCGTTTCAAACTCTGTACCATAGTTAGCTGGTTCTTGCAAACCAGGAAGGCAAGCATACCAACCTTCGGGAAGAGGATATTCCCGAATTAAATCCTGCAAATCTTCTGTGGACATTTTACTGGACTTCTCATCCGCGGTATACCAAGGCTTAGGATTAGCCGTATCTTCGGCTTGATCCTTCACATCACCTAAGGCATTCTTAGCAGACAAAGGGCGTGAAGGCTGAGAAGTAGAAGGCTGTGGAGGTTGATAGGATGAAGTATATAATCGTTGTGAAGTTGAAGGTTGTGGCAATGTTGGATTCAAAGTTCCAACTTCAGTTCTTGAAGTTGAAACTCGTTCTGAACTTGAAGATGAGCTACTACTTATAGTTATATTCCCTTGAAGAGATGAATCAGACGCAGAAGCTTCGGACATGGTTTCTACTAAAACTAGGAAACTATGAAAAACTTGAAGTGCTGAACAGAAAGAGGAGAAGAAAAAACTTACTTGCAGAGTAGTGGGCTTCCAAAAAATATTTCGAGTGAAGGTAAAATGAAGTGAAAGTTCTCTTTTTATAGAGAAACACCAAGTAACCATTCCTTGGAAAACACAACGGTTCATTTATCCCACACGTGTCACAAGCTGAAGAGTAGAGAAGCTTGAAAATTTTCAAATTCCCGCTCAAAGACATTAATGGAGAAGGAGACACGTGGAAGGAACCAAGATTTTGGCCGAACAGAATTTGCCCTAACAGATTCTCGTCCGAACACTCTGCCCGAGCAGAGTGACAAAGGCCGAGCAGATTCAAGCCCGAGCAGAACCATGTCCGAACACTCTGCCCGAGCAGAGTGACTACGACCGAGCAGAATGACGTCCGAACAAAATCATGTTCGAACACTCTGCCCGAGCAGAATGACAATGGCCGAGCAGAATTCTGCCCGAGCAGAATGCCGTCCGAACACTCTGCCCGAGTAGGGTGATCTTGGCCGAACAGGCTCTGTCCGAACAGAATCCCATCCGAACACTCTGCCCGAGCAGAGTGATCTCGGCCGAGCAGATTCGTGCCCGAGCAGAATCCCATCCCAGCAGAACTCTGCCCGAGCAGATTCGTGTCCGAGCAGAATCCCATCCGAACAGATTCCTGCCCGAGTAGAATCTCATCCTAACAGATTCATGCCCGAGCAGAATCCCATCCGAGCAGAATCCCATCCGAGCAGAATCCCATCCGAACAGATTCGTGTCCCAGCAGAATCCCATCCGAACAGATTCCTGCCCATGCAGAATCCTATCCGAGCAGAACTCTGCCCGAACAGATTCGTGTCCGAGCAGAATCCCAACCGAACAGATTCATGCCCGAGCAGAATCCCATCCGAGCAGAACTCTACCCGAGCAGATTCGTGTCCGAACAGAATCCCATCCGAGCAGATTCATGCCCGAGCAGAATCCCATCCTAGTAGAACTCTGCCCGAGCAGATTAGAATGCCATCCGAACATATTCATGCCTGAGCAGAATCCCATCCGAGCAGAACTCTGCCCGAGCAAAACCTTGTCCGAGCATAACACTCTTGAAATGTCGAACGAACAGATTCAATTCTGTTTTTGGCATATTTCGCTATCACCAGTGGAAAAAGTGTGCTTCCACCCGCTTCATCAACGCTGGTAAAAGCAAGGGGCATATGATATAGCTAAAAATATCCGTCCAATCTATGGACGACACGTGGTAGTTGTGACACGTAACCCATACTGGCTCATTACTGATATGGCACTTACCATATCAGTCACCGGGCAGAATCCTAAAGAAGCTCTAACTCTATCAGCATAGATTGATATGGGATCCTCTATGATCCTAATGAGATTCTGATTAGAATTGACTAAAGCCCAGTTCCAATTGGACTCCTCTTGCTACCACTATATAAAGGGGTCAAGCCCCCCAGGTAAGGAGGTTCACACACATACAAATTGTGTAATACTGCTTTTCAGAGTTCTACCTTGTTAGCCTTTTCTGACTTAAGCATCAGAGCGTTCCCCCGCCGGAACCCCACCCAGCGGTCACTCCGTGTTTTCTTTTGCAGGCCTGATTTCTGGTGTTGTTCCCGATCCAGTTTTTAGCTGCAACAGGTTACACCATACCGGCAAAAGAACCTTTCGTTGGATTAAAACCCAGATTTGGTGTTGTTATATTGGAGGTTGGGTGCTTTGGTCGAAGGTAGTGGAGGAAACTCTTCCCTTATTTCCAACGGCCTTTTAAACGTTCCGTTTTTTTGTCCCACATCTTCTGCCACATCAGCATCTTTTTCCACGTGGTCTTCCAGGTTGTCAATCTGCGCGTACCCTTCACGCGCCCCTAATTTGTTGCCATCTTCTTGCACAAACATTTCTGTCTATTCTTGGGAACCTAGCGTTTGATCTTCTTTATGCTTCTGATTCGCAATCAATTCAGCCTTTAATTCCTCATTTTCCTGTCTCGACACTTTCATTTGTTTCTGCAGACTTTCCACCATTTCTTTGAGGGAAGTGTCTACATCCGAATCATTGCTAGATTCATCCAGAATCTGTGGTCTTAAATCCCTAACATCCCTTATCTCCGATCCAAGAGATACTACTCGCCTTTGCATTTGATTAAACCGAGAATTCAACTTACTTGTATGGGTTTGTTGCCATTCCATTCCCACAAAATCATTGGCAAACGCATCCTTAACTGCACCTGTGATAGTATTCCTTGCAACATTTTCATTGTTCCATTATCATGATTTCTCTCATTGTTTGCTCTGTTGTTCATCCAGTGGTCTTCAATCGCTAGCTAGATTTGGATTAGAATAGTGATGCGGAAGCAATCTAGAGAGAAGTTGGAGTTTCTCTCTCTAAAAACATTTGGATTAATTGTCCTGGCTTATCGTTGCTTGTTGCTGTTCGCTGCTTCGGCTATTCATCCCTCTCTTGGGTTCAAAAGAAAAAAAAAAGTTGCAAGGTTTTCTGAAGTTTATGGCTTTGAATTAATGCTAAGAGTTTTGCTGCTGTATGGGTCCAAGGGATTGAAAAGAAAAACATTTGTTTGGTTGTATTGTAGATAAAATAACTTAGGCGTTATGTTAGACAATTGACGGAACAGTTTTAGAACTGTAGCCAACAAAGGTCGGTTCAGCGGTCCCTAGGATCTCAATCCAGGTTTTCTACCTGGGTTCGAATCCTGCCCGCCGCACTTGTTGGTGGCAAACTTACGTTCTCGCCCTGCTTGTGCTCCACACACGGGTCCTTGTGCGCTTCGGCCCTGACATAGGTGCGGAAATCAGGGGCTCAGATATATGTGGCGGCCTTGTAGGTCCTCGAGGAGCAATACTCCCTGCCGGTTGAATTAGAACCTTACGGTCCAGCCTTTTTAAGTACAAAAAAAAAAAAGTTTTAGAACTGTAGGAACGTGTTTAAACATTTCACGAAAAAGAAAAGACTGCAATCTGCAACTACTTGCCCACACTTTATTAGGTCATCAGAGTGTCTATACTTGTCAACATTGCACTTTCGAAGAAAATTGAACTCTTAAGACTTTCAACATGCCAAACACAACGTGGCTTAGTAATAGATGGCGACATAAAAGAGTTTTCGAAGTAGGAAATATGAACAGAAAACAAACAGAAGTGTCGTGCTCCCTAGCAGGCGATCTTCATACTTGAACTGCTAAGGATAAATCCCGCAACAACGGTACTGACCAAGCCAAGCGATGGCAGTGCATTAGAACTACAGTATGTCATACACTTCTGGTGGAAAAGGTGGCGAGCTTACGGTTCTGTATCTATCTAGGAGTTCTCGGTTTCGCTCTCATCATATGCATCATCACTTGCCTAGGACGCCAGCATGCGGATGACGAGAAGCCAAAGCCTGATGAATCAGCTCGAGAGGTGATGCCTGAATCGCCACTGTCATGCCAACCATATTATATATTTCCCTATGCCCTTCTCGGCCATGTGGCCGGGTCTTCTGGACTCTACTTTTGATGGCAGGTTCTTGTCTACGTCTCTCTCTTCACTTGTATGTGGTATTGTGTACTGTAAAACCTGGCAGCAGGAGTTATGAGAGAACAGTCTTTGAGACTACACATGACCTTAAAGATATTTTCTTGTCTTGCGAATCTGAAGGATAGTACTAACACCCTTTACTTGGCTTAATTTGCCCTTCGTTGTTTCTCTTTCTTATGTCTCCAAGACCAAAAAAATAGTCTCCTGGGACACCATTTCTTTCGGGGTAGGTAAAAAGGAATAATTAAAGCAAACCAAAGTAAACAGCACAAGAGCTCCCTTTATGTGCATATTTTGGCTTATCTTTTTTATCAATAAAAGTCGAGCCGCTCTTTGATTAAACAATTAGAGGGAATGAAAGTTTTGAAATATCTCTTTTCTGATTCATCCATATGTTAGTAACTTCTTTGCTTTGGTCGAGCTGCTCTGTATGTCAAATAATGCACCCATATGTGCTTGAACTGTCATGGGATTTCTCGGTCTGAGGTGCCTAATACTTGAACATTGTCAACCAGTCGCTTCAAGTTTCACCTTTTCCCCGTGGTACCCTATGGCTAGTCCACATTTGTATGAGATAATACAATGCTTCTGTGTGGCTTCTAAATCCCGTGGTGAATGGCAAAGTATAAACATTGAGGAACTTTGGATTACTATGTTCATCATATGAACGTCAACAATATCTGTTGATTCTAGAGGATAGCTAGCTGTCTTATGGAGAATTGACAAAAGTGCATTTAACAAAGAATGTGGAAGTTTTGATGATAATGCATAACAGGGTATTACGTTACCATACTGAATGAACATCGTGCAGCTCTGCAAGGTCGGAGTTTGTAAACTACGTGGAGACTCTCTATGTTCATCGACTTGCTATACTGAAGTCTTGGCAGAAAGTATTGAGAGACTGGTTATATATAGTTCTCCCTTTTGTCCTCCGTATAATTGGCTAGTTTATACGAACATTTTACTCTCCATTTTTCTAAGAGGAATCCGTTTCTCAGGGCAAAACTTCAAGGGAGTTGGTTTCCTTATGTTGCTAGATCAGTGAACATGGGGCCTGTTCTTAATGAACATCTGCACTGGACGGTAAATGATGATGAAGATTACTTCTGTGGTAACAGAGGTGGTTGTTTATTTTGACTCGGTGAAAGATGAGGTCAAAGTAGAAATTATCTTCTTATGGTCAAGACGAGCTCTCTCCTATTGATGGAGACTGGACATTGGAGAAGTTTTAATGATGGTTAGACTACAAAAAGTTATTACCTGCCATCCAGGAAGAGAATCGCATATCTAAAGCCTAATCCTTGGTACACTCCGCGGGGCGCAGTTAATTACATGGAATGGCTGAATTCAACCACTCCGGCCAATGGAGTAGGGGCTGACCGAAGCTTAGGAGTGGGTGGAAATTTGTGAAATATACCTTAAATTGGTATCGTCTTGCTTTCTATCAATGAAATTGTCTTCTACCTAGCTTTGGGATGGTTCTGTTTAAAAACGTGAGTGGAAAGCTCAGCATTCAGTGAAAGGCATCTTATTTCAGAATTTAACTTTGCAAAGTAAATTTCTGTAGCAAATAAATACCTCAGTTGGTATATAATGTAAAGAAAGACAGCAAAACATGTAGTGTTGGTCCTTACTGAAAGATTAATCAAATCTGTATCTTTATGAGCTTCCACTGTAGACCCGCACTAGCTGTTCTATCAGGACCTGGCAACATGGACATGAAGCTCCAACAGCTGCATCCTCGGTGCAATTGGTACATAAAACTTGATGAGCACATGGTAGCAAAAGAGTCGAAGCTTCATTCTTTAAGCAGGATACGCATTCCCTGTAAGAAAGCAGTTCTTTGCTAGAAGAATCTTTTGAACTGCCTAACTGAGGAAGCATCATTGATGTTCCCTGAAAGTACATATCTAGTGAACAATGAGACCTCTGGAGCTTAGAAAATTCATCCTGAAGTCTATGCATGTTGTCCTTCAGATTTTGGCAGTCCATCTTCATTTCCTGGTGCAGTGATTTCTGATATCGTTTCAGGTCAACTTCTGCTGTCTTCTTTAATTTTTCTTCTTCACGGATTAGAGCAGTGGCGACCTCTCTCTCCTTCATACTCTTCATCCATCTTACCTGAAATCAGAAAATGCAGAAAGTATAGTTTCTCTTCTTTTCTTTTACCTTGAAAGCAAACAAAGCGATTAGAGCAGTAGCATATGTTAATATGCGCTTAAATTTCACACACGCGACTTGGTGCATGAAGCTCATGCCACTATTGGATCTGGGGAAGGTTGATGCACACGGCCTTATCCCCACCTCAGAGAGATAGTTACTGCATTTTGAACCTTGACATCCATGTCACAAAGGAGCAACCATACTCTAGCACCGAGGCTGGTCCTCTTACAATTTAGGGGCAATAATGAATCATGACAAGCAGTGATCTACCAAATTAGGTAACAGTCAAAAGAAGATTATCCGAATCAACTTAAGAACTCCCAACTTTCTGTTCAATATTCCCTGCCAGAGGTCAAGGAGGTCCAGCAGAGCGACGCAAACTCTGTGAATTTTTATCTCCCCCCAAACAAAACACACACAAACACCAAACCCCCACCCCCACCCCCTAAAACCCTGCTATCTCAGCTAAAGAAAACGAAAAAGTACACTGGCATTTTAGAGAATCATAGGAAAACAATCAGCTATTTAAGAAAGTGTAACTACAATTTCAAGACGTACACTACTGCATTTTATGAGTTTATTACCAAATCAAGTGCAATCTACAAACAATTTCGAATCGAAGTATTTACGCACATGCTTCAAGATGTACACTACTGCATCATAGATTATGTTCCAGCATAACTACAAACATGATAACTCCTCTAGTGGACTACTAATCATCGTCTATATGACATAAACCAACACTTCACTTTTACCTTTTGACATAAGGAGAATGGCGTGCAGAGGATCGAAGATGATAGTTATTATCAAGCGTGGACTCATAAACTGAAAAATCTAACAGAGTCAGGACAACCAACAAAATTACTTCGTCCACCTGAGCACTACTGCCCAGGTGGAAAAGAACGTATGACCTAATCCTAAACATAGACATTTAAGTCATTTGAACATCCTCTTGATAGTAATCATAGTCTCGGATTCCCGCTCCATTATTGTCAGTATCCTAACAGATATGATCGTTGGGAAAAATTTTCCACAGATAGGTTTCACTTCTGCAATGCAGAAAATCCCTCTGCTTACTACTTGTACTGTTCAAAGTTTCCTTGATAAAAAATTTAAATAAATTGGCATCCTTCTAAACTGAAGGTACAGACATCCCAAATTTCAACACATCCAAACAAACAAGATGAGACAATAGCGAACTATATCTTAGCTATAATGCGGCACTAGTAAACGGGGTATGTCACCAGTGAATTGAGATCACCATGAATTGTCAAGCGACTTTGCCGAACCATTTGTTTGTCCAAGTGTATAACTGTTGCTTTGCCTTTCCTAGTTTAGATATAATGCTTTAGACAAGACCAATGTTACATTCTCTTTCTTACATGTTTTTCCAATCAGCAATTGACGATACTGTTTTTTTTTTTTTTTTCTGTATCTCACCAGGAAAATTATTTGGCCTTGGACAATGTATGCCACGAAGTACAACTATTCGATGGATGGAAAAAGGATGGTCTTAACTTGAGATCTATAAGTAATAAAAAGGACTGTTGGTTCAGGGTTAGATGATAGCTTCTATTTGTGCCATTAGAGTTAATGTGATTCGATCTTTTGGCTAATTTCAGAGTGTTTTCACGCTCTTGGGGATTTAGTGGCATATTTCAAACATAATGAAAACATGCCATATTCCAAACATGCCTAAAAGGAAAGAGCCATGACCTGAAACAATATCTTCTTCCTCACTTCTAACGACAAAAAGGAGCACTGGGGGTTTGGATTCTCACTCCAATAACTAATAACAGAAGCCAGGTGTTTCGAAAATTCTAAAGCGCGACATGTCCTTTAGGTAGATGAGTAATTGCTATCCTACTTGGTCTGATCTTCTCTATCACATGTACTAGGCATTCCAAATTTAGTTCTTTCTATTTGAGGGCTCAATCTAGTTTCCTACCAGTTAATGACTAACACCTGTATTAATGTCAGTATAGGAGCATTAGAGACGGCATTAGTACGATGAAAGTTGATTCTCATTGTTTGTAGTTTTAGTTCCTCTACAGGTAACAACTGGAGAGTTTGAACAGAAGTTTTTGATTTGGAACTTGAAGGGTTAATATTAATACGTTGATCAACTAGACAGTTTGATCATGATGATTTTGGGGTTAATATTGTGCACAATGCCCAAAGTTACAGGAACAACATGAGGCAGCCCGCCGTATAGACACATGCTTCTTGGCGGCCCATCTGCCCAGTATTGGTGGCATTTTTGAAATTTCCATCTGCCCAGTATTGGTAGCATTTTTTAAACTTCATTCCTGTAATGACTGACGATATCTTCTATCAGAGTACCATCAAGAATGGATCTCCATGTCAATAGTTACATGAGCCTCCTAGAGTTTTTGCCTTTTGAAGGAGTTTGGATGGGCATATTAACCCGCTCCACTCACATAATCACAAGACGCTCAAGTTTTGTATGCTATGGCATTTTTCCTCTCATAAATCTCATTTAGTTTATCAGGGAAATTAGTTCATTCACGCACAAAAGAAATCTTCACACCTTCTCACCTCAGAAGCAGGTTAAGGATATTTAATTTACCAAAAGAAGAAAAAGGTCGAAAACTTATCCCCTTCCTTTGCTAATTACTTCTGGCCCACAAACCACAATTAAAAACTAATGAGATATTATTAGATTGATAAGGGCTGAGTTTATTAATTGTTACATGATCTACCTAATAAACTGTAATCTAACTGAGAGTGAAAAAATTCAAGAATGTTTTCCCATGCCAAGAACCTGAACTCTAGCTTTCTTTCTCTTTGTGTTTTTTGACTTGATTGGGAACAATGTGTCTAACAAACCAACTGTGAAAACAGAACTTTCAGCCCCAACAAATAAATTTTCAAGAAACTTTACGACAACTAACCTAACCGCAAGAACAAAAGGTCATGCATATGCTGTGACGTGACAACAGAGAAAGAAGGTACCAGAAGAGAATCATGCATTCAATGATCATGTAATAAACACTTCTCCTCGATAATGTTCGATCCCACATAAATACGGTGTGTAAAACAAGTAGGAAAATCATTGGAGGGTGAACAGTATCTGTTTCTTGAAAATTGATTGTTGAATATGGAAGTTGAAGTGGTTTCAAGAGAAATTATCAGACCATCTTCACCAAAACCTTCTCAACTTGGCACCATCAAGCTCTCCCTTTTGGACCAGCTCTCGCCGCCTATCTACGTTCCAATTATCTTCTTCTACCCGATGAAGGATGGAAATCTACTGAAAATCAAACAACTTTTGACTCAGCTAAAGCATTCACTCTCCAAAACCCTATCTCAGTTCTTCCCCCTTTCAGGAAGGATTATAGATAACTTCTCGGTTAAATGTAATGACGCGGGGGTCCTGTTTTCAGAAGCTCAAATCAGTTGTAACTTTTTTGAGTTTCTCAAAAAACCCAAAATTGACTTACTGGATAAATTTCTTCCGTGCCCACAATATTGCACGGTGCCAGCTGTGGATACTGCGATTCAAATAGCCATTCAAGTTAACATATTTGCTGCTGGGTCTGGAATAGCAATTGGAGTGTGCTTCTTTCACAAGACCATAGACGGAGCCACCATGGCTTCTTTCCTTAAGTGCTGGTCTGCCATTGCAAGTGGGTGCTATGATAAAGCAATTTGCCCTGATTACACCACAGCATCTCAACTCTTTCCTCCTAGGGAAGCACTTGAGTCATTGTTCAAAGGGAGGTTCACGACAAAAGGAAAAGGTGTCAGGAGGAGATTTGTATTTGATGCTAACGCAATAGCCGCCCTTAAAGGCATTGTCACCTCCAGAGATCTCCTTCGTAAACCATCTAGCGTCACAGTGGTGTCCGGCTTCATATGGAAATGTGTCATGGCTGCTGCTTCTAAAGTAGCACTTGGTTCCAAACAGACATCAATTTTGGCTTTTGCAGTGGATATGCGGCCACGAATGGTACCACCTTTGAAGTTAAATTGCACAGGAAATATGGTCTGGCAGGCTATAGCATCTTTTAACAGAGCACACCCCCCGTCATCAAAAGAAACCGAATTGAGTGACTTGGTGAGCCTTCTGAGAGAAGCAGTTGCAAAAATCGATGGGGAATACACTAAAAATCTACAAGGGGATGAAGGGCTGAGAGCAATGTCCATTTATAGGGAAGAGGTGGAAGGAATGTTCTCCAAAGACCATGATGCAATTACTTCATATATGTTTAGTAGCTGGTGCAATTTCGGTTTCAATGAGGTGGACTTTGGATGGGGAAAACCTATATGGGTGTCTAATATTGGGGGTAATGGCAGCTCAGCATTTGTAAACCTTGTTATCTTGATGGAAAATGAATGCAGAGGGATAGAAGCATGGATTCTCTTGGATGAAAATGGAATGGCTATCTTGGAAAGTGATCCAGAATTCCTCAGATTCGCCTCCTCAAATCCAAGTGTCAACGTCCATGCAATGGATTCATTTGACTCCTGAGTTGGTAAGAATGATGTCTGGAGACACTTTTTCTTTTTTCCGAGAGGCACTAAATCCACTACCTATTTTCTTTCACCGCCCTCGTCCAAGGATATTTTCACTACGGTATGAATTGTTTCCTTGTATCCACACTGGATCATGTCTTATCAGCCTCGTTCTCCCATGTCATACTTACACTGAAATATCTCCAATTTTCTCTCTCACTGATCCATCTCTTAAGAACCTTGAGACACCATCCTGGTTGAACAAACATTTGCTAACAGAAATTTCATCAATCTTCTTTAGCAAGTGATTGCTCTCCTCACCCAAGCAATAAAATATTATACAGGTCCTCAGCAGATGCGGTTGCTCAACTTACTTTTACCGCTATCGCTGAAAACTACTATTTCTATGCACAAATGTGTCTGTCAACTCACTTCTTTCACAATCATCTCTGAAAGAATACCCCCACTATTTTCATGCATGAACTAGATCCCTTATTAATCTAATGAGAGGTCTAGTTCTCAACTTGTTTTGATGCGGGGTGATTGAAGTCCATGCTTCTCGATAAACTCACATTGTGGCATCATATTTATGTCTGCTAATGTTTAACATGTCTCACTGCTTAACTTATAATATTTCACAACTTCAAATGTCGGCAACGTTCATATGATAAAAAAGTCCCAGCTTCGAAACTTATAGAAGGAATTATACTGAACACTACTTCAAGTTTCATTGCAAATCTACAGCACAAATTCCCTTGAAAGTTGTCTCTAGTGAATTCCAAAATAATTAGAAAACAATACCAAACGTGTAATACTGAGGTTTCCTTTTTTCGCTTTGACTTCACTCTCAAATGATTTACTCCAGAGTTACACGTTATCGTACATGTTATGCTCTCCTAATGAGGTAAAGAGGCATTGAATAGAATAACATCTCTCTAAACCTTCTAAAATCAAGGTCACGTGACGCTGTAACGACTTGATAAAACGGATGAACATAGTTAACATGTCCTTTCCCTAGGTTCCCTGTCTCCTGCATCAAATACTAAATGGGTAAATTGAATAATGAATTGACCCCCAAGGACCATCTCTGCCTGTTGACTGATAGACCATCTCTTGCCCTCTAAACCCCTCTTCTCTTCCAAAAAGAAGCAAAAACGATGGTTGCAGACCTGACGGATTTTCCGTACAGAAAACAAGTTTCAATTTTATTTCCATGTACGATATTGCATCAAACAAACAATCACGTAAGTTGGATCATAATCACCGAACAAAATCATGTATGGAGTGAAGCAGTGGTCTCGTTGTGAAGCACAATATTCATGAAAAAATTCAAGTGCATAGACATGTTAAGATGATAGAGTAAAAGATAGGTTGAGCAAGCTAAGATGTACAAATCTAGGTTAAAAAGTTAAACCAACGCACTAAGTCGGGAGTCTGTCCTATTGTAGATTATGGGCAGGCTTTAAATTATGCTTTGGAAGCGATGTTACCAAGATCAATCATGAGACAACAAATAAAAAACTACCTTTTCAGGTATTAGTTCAGAAAATATTTTCTCAAGTCACAGTGTTTAAAGTCCCATACAGAAATGGCAGGCCCCAAAAGTAAGAGACAAACTCGGATGGATAATAAACCACAAAACTCTTGAAAACAGAAAGTCAAACAGTAGATATTACCAAACTTTGTCAAGAATTATAGAAAATCAAAGTGACGCACCTCAGCTTCCTCTTGAGCCTTATTAAGCCGAAGTAATTCATGGTTCAACTGCAGATTCTTTTCCCTTTGCTCGTCAATCTGTTCCTGAAGCTGCCGACACTCCTTCTCTAGTGCCATAACCTTCTTGAGGGACTTTTTCTCCCTCTTTTCAACTTCACGCAGAAGTATATTGGACTCTGATGTGCTTAACTTGTAAGCTTCAACGTTTGCTCTAATATCTGAATTCTGATTCTTCAGCCTTCTTACAGCTTCAGTCACATAATTAAGTTGAGAATTTGCCTGCCTTAAAACATTCGCCGTCATTAAGAACCTTTTCCAGCTTCTATCCTCAAACTCTAGAATATGATTCTTCATCAGCTCCTTTACTTCCACCTTCTCCATCCTTAATTTCCTCCGTTCTAAAAGATCGTGGCCGACCTTCTGTGCTGCTTGTAACATTTTCTGTTTGGCCCATTCTTTGCGACCCTCAGCCTGTGCCATAAGGTCTCTAATTTTTTCGACCAATCTCAATATCACCTCTTTCTTTGGGTCATCAGACTTGCTTTCTATCCACTCTACTAACTGGAGCAAATCGTCCTCCTCCCAATCAGGCTCTTCAGATGATTCGCTACAGACCAAGGAATGAGGTGACGATATAATGTATGGACGATAAGCAGCTGCAATAGTTTTAACATTATGGTTTAATAGAGCCACTGAAGTTGGTTTCAGGTTGATTCTGTTCAGTAATTCAACATTAACATGAGGTGGTACCACAACATTCTCTTTAGATGGATCATTCCTATCCCCACAAGACTCTTCAGATAGATTACGAGTTCTACCTGGCAATAATGGGGCAAACATGTCGCTTGCGAAGCCATCATGTAGATTTGTGCTTAAGAGATACAGTAATGCTTCAGATTTCGTCCATCCGGACCGAGATTCTCGTATAAATTCTTCCAGCAGCTCTAGTGTTTTATTTATCCTCTCACTCAAATGCTTGAATACAAGTACACTTTCCTGGGCACTTTTACTTCTTTCCGGGGCACTTGCACCATCATTTCCCCTAGTGATGTATGCAATTGAATTGCTCACAATGTTACTTAAGACACTCATTTCACCACCTCCATGACCATTCTCCAAAAGCGCCTTCCTCGCTAGTTTACCATCGTAACCCAAAGCCAACAGCCTTTGTAAAGCTTCATCAAATAGCATTTCGATTTTGTTATAAAGGAGTTTTACCAGTTTTTCTTCATAGTACTTGTTCCAGTCACTCCTAGCCACATTCAAATATGCATTCTCGTTCTTAGGTTTATTCGACGTAACCGGATCGCTAACTTGTCTCTGACCCTCGCAAGGGTTAGGCTTAGACGATTCAGGGTGTTTACTAACATTATCAGATTTCCTTGACGTGGATTTTCCCTTGCCCTTCATGTTCTTGCCTTTACCGGAGCCACCCATTTTACGGCCTGAAAATGGAAAATTTTGGGGGAAATTTATTGATTCACAAAACGGTAGACAGCTTCAAATCAGAACCAGTACCTAATCTTTACAAACAAGGCAAACAAAATGCTGAAGAATGCTTGTCGGCGTGTTTATCATTTCAAATCTGTTCATAAAGAATCATTAGTTTGTTTAAACAAAATCATGTACAACTTCAGGCTCACACAAAACAAAGAAGCAAAAGGCAGTAACGTTTTTATTGATTTCAAGTGCAAGGCATGCTGACCAAGGAGCATACATACTGAACACGTTTCCGTGCATAAAATCAAGTCGATGAAAAGAAGATTTTTCAAAAAAAATGTAATGTAGGTGAGGAAACTCAAACAACAATATCCTACTCGCTCCATACCAAAATTTCTGTAACCTGAAAAAAGAATTTATACATGAATATGTTTCTCTGTAGGTGCAAGCAAAGTGGACGAGAAAAGAAACTGAAAAGAGTATGATATAGGGTACTCCCATCTGTAACAAAGTTCGAGTATCCTTTCAGAGGACAAAAATGCCATGGAAATCCTCTGGGAATTCAAGATACAAGAGATGCAACAACGCATGCATATTGATATTAGAATTCAATTTAAATGCCAGACAAAGGTAAACAAGCATAACCAAACTCAAATAGAAGATAGAGAAACTTACCGATGAGTGATGAGAGAGGTGGGGATGCAAGTGTTTGGTTAAACTTCAGAATGGAAAGCTTTTCAGATGTTTGAGCTCTGCTTTTCTACCTCAAGGTGGTGTGGTTTTCAGCAGATGGCAGCCATGCATATGGTGCATATGTGGGTGTAAATTGTCAAAGTGGTCAGACGAGGTCCATGGCCTTAATTCTTGTGTAATATCTGCACAATCTGATTGAGATTTCGACAACTCAATTCAGAAAGAAATCATAATGATTCTTCTGTATGGAATTTATTTTCCTTCCTCTTTTGTTACTCAATCATTTTGTGACAAGATTGGTGCTTTCTGTGACTTATTTTTTTATATAAAATTAAAGGCAGATTACTTTCACACCTTTTGTTTTGTTTTAAAGCGCACGCACCTCCGTAATTCTTCAATCAAGTATAATATTTTTGAGGCGCTGGGTTTAACTTCATACGTAAGCATGCATATTTATCGGTTTACAACCATAGCAAGTAATTATTTTATGAGCAAGCGTTGTACTGTCTTAACAAGTATTTGTCTCGTTTTAATAATTATTTACAACGGTAGCAAAGGTGGTATAACTTTGCAACGGAAAAATGGTGACTAAAATGCATTCAGGACGGCAATGAATCATCCTAATGACTTTGTGTACATGAATGTTCATGAGTCATACAGAATTATTCAAATACGTACAAGCCCTTACATGAACCTATTCAAGGAAAAAATGTGGAACGCCAATATTATGTATAGAATTCTGAATAATGTGGACAAAAAAGGCCAAGTGTAACGAGTGAGATGACAAACTCACAGTAGGGTTGCAAATTCATCCCTCAAAAATAAAAATATCTTGTAATATCCAGTGGCGGAGCACAAGCATGACCGGGGGGGGGGGGCATGGCCCCCCCATCCCACCCCACCCCACCCCCACCCACCAAAGTTTCAGATTTTTTTTTTGTTTTAAATAATGGGTAATTATGTTTAAAATATTTACTAAAATGCCACAATATTATAAATGAATGTATTAGAGTTTTAATTTTGTTATATTTTTACTTTTTGTGACACCGGCCGTCGTAGTCTTTATCTTCCTCGTTCTTTTGTCTATCTTCATTATTTCAAATTCTAAATCTCCAAATCATAAAGAAAATACTAATAGATCATGGTTAGTTATTTTTTTTTCATTTTTTAGTTTAAATTCTTATAATATGTATACGTGACTATTGTCATCATACAATTGGTAATCGCACCGGTGATACATATATACAATAAGAGTTATGTTTCTTTTATGCAAGATTAGTAGTTTGTTGTACGTTGACTAACTTTATCAGGTTAAATAAATCACTACGAATAGTGATATAATATGATTATTAGTCAAATTGAGCAATTTATTTTGTATTTAACATATTCAATCGTGACGCGAATTCTTTTATGTTGGCCGTAAAATTTTTTTAAAAACTTTCCCCCCCCCCCGGTTGAACTTCCTGGATCCGCCCCGCCCCTGGTAATATCCCCCAAAATTATAGGAATGGTGCATTTTCGTTAGAAGATAAAGTTGCCGGAAACGAGGAATATGTTGAAAAAGTTGATATTTCTTTAAGGAAAAAATGAAAAACATTAGGCCCGCGACTCTCACCGCATTGCCAACAAAAACTTAATTTGGAGTGGGATCTATATATGCTAGAGTGCTATTGTGGAATTCGTAGCACTTCTGTGGTGTTACAAAAGTTTAATTTGCAGGGGATATTATGTTTGTCCGTGCTTTATCTGTAGCTTATAAGATAATGTCATGTCGATATGCCTAGTTAATAAAGATATAAAGTATGTACAAGTATAAAAGGTGTTGAAATTAAAATTTCCTTTCAGTGTTGATACAGGAGGGCAGTAATTATATCAGATAGATTTGTAATAGGAGTTGCAAGATATAGAATTTACAACACGCACTGAAATATAGATTTAGCATACATGTCACTGTCAGATAACAAGGACAAACAAGCAGGGACCAAATTTTAACAGGAGAATCAATATATAGAGCAATATGTAATAAGCAAAGCGAGAGGCACAATAAAATCCAACAATAGTTTCATTTGTGAGACACATCATCACACTATGTTAGCTTCTTTCGGCGACGCATCATCACATTATGTTTCGTATGTAAAGTAGTATTTATCAAAATTATATGTTAAACACAAAAGTGTCGCTAAATGTCTCCAACTTTAACTTGGATGGGATCTTTATTTCAAATTAATTAATTTTGTGGTGTAAAACCTTGTATAATTTCAAAACTAATTCAAAAATTCTACTTAACCAATATTACAACCGAGCAAGATTCAATTTTGACTATTATATCCCTGAAAAATACTCTAATATTCAAATAAATGGTTGATTACACTCAACGCTCCTGAGGTTTACCCGTAAATACACACTGCTCTCCTTATCCGTTGAAATACACTTTGCATCCTATAGTTTGTAATAAGTCTACACAAATGTCCTCCTATTACGGATCCATGAAAAAGTTAGGGCGCCACTCAACTTTTGTGATCTATCGAATTGCCCTTAAGAAGTCCTCCCTTTCTTTAGCTACCGTCGCCGATGCCCACATACACCAGCTACCACCGCCGGCAGCCGCCCTTCCCCCTCTCTGCCTGTCCAAACACCATCCCACCACCAAAATCCACCCCTAAACACCATCCCACCACCAAAATCCACCCACCATCCTACCACCAAATCCACCCCCAACACCACTGCCCATCACACACGCGCGCGCCCGCGCACCCACGTAGACCCGTGACCACCACTGGCACAAACTTATCCCTCTTCGCCTATTCGAACACCATCCCACCATGAAACTCCACGTCAAACACCACTACCCAGTACTGCCATCACACGCGCATACACAGACCAGCAACCACATGCACATCACATAAACACGCACACCTATAGACACACACATCAGCAAACACCTCCCCCCCCCATATCTCCACACACATCGGTAACCACCCTTTGTTGATCTTTCACATGCACAACATCCACATAAGCCAAGTTGTAGGTGAAACTTCCACCATTACTCATCCCCACCACTGCCACCAAACATCAAACCCACACTCACGCGCGCACATCCAAGCCTAGAGATATGTAAAATTCAATGTCGCCTGCAACAGCTGCTACCATCGGCGCGTGCCCCTTACCCCTCACTCCCGAGACACACACGCACATGCACGCGTGCGGGCGTAAAACCCACTTCCCTATTGGTAAAGGTGGTGGTGATGGATTTTTGTGATGGTGGGGTTAATGACGGTGGTAACGGATCTAACATGTGGTGGTGTGGTTGGTTTTTGGGATTTGTACATGGTGGTGGGGGTGGCGATAGTAGGGGATTTAACGGTGTTGTTATTTTAAGATGGTAGTTGGGTCTGTTGTGGAGGTGATGGTGGATTTTTCAACGGTAGTATGGAAAGTGGTGGTGGTGGGAAAATGGTAGTGCTTGGAGGTCCTGACGTGGTGGGTTGCTTGGATAGTTTTATTTTGTATGGAGGGTATTACCTTTTTTAAAATAATTTTGTTAACTTTGGAAATTAAAATTTGAAAAAGGCTAGCTTAGTATAATTTCAATAAATAAGCGGAGACGCATTGAATAAACAAAAACCTTAGGAGTGCCGAGTATAATTAACCTTAGAATAAAAATATATTTCCAAAACTCATAAAAAAAGTTAAGCAATATAGCTTTTAAAATCCTCTTGTCATAAAAAAATAGGCATTAGTTTTTAATGAGTTCTCACCCCTAAAAAAAGTGCTATATGCTTATAGTGAGTTACGTTTATAACATTAAGAAAGCATATTAATAAATCCAACACTTTAAAAAAATTCAAAGCTATATACATAACATATCACTACAAGAAAAAAGGGTTTTTAACTACGGATTTCTACCGACAGAACAAAATTCTTTGCTAAAAGTGACTTTTTTTAATGACGGACTTGTTCGCCGCTAAAAACCTTTACCTACAAAAAATTCTAGGGATAATTGCATAAAATACCCCTGTGGTTTGGGATCGTTGCAAAAAGACCCATATTGTTATAAAATTTGTAAATAGACACCTGTAATTGTAAAAGTGTTACAATCGTTAAAGAAATCATCCAAATTGACGGAGCGTGATCTTCACTCTCTTAAAAAGTGCGTTTGAAATATTTTAATACATTAAAAAGACTAAAATACCCTCCCCACTTTTTTTTCTCCCAATCGAGTCCCAATTTCTTCTCCAATCCAACCAAACCCTAACCCCAGCCGCCACTTTAAACCAAACCCCAATTTCTGTCACCATAGAGCCCCATCCACCACCACCATCCCCAATTTCTGTAACCACCCAGCCCCGACCACCAACCATTCCCAATTTCTGTCACCATAGAGCCCCATCCACCACCACCATCCCCAATTTCTGTAACCACCCAGCCCCGGCCACCAACCATCCGTAATTTCTGTCACCACAGAGCCTCATCACCAATTTCCCCAATTTTCAGTGCCAAGTGCGCCGCTGCCACCCACCGCGAGTTCTGCATCGCTAGACCCGTCATCAACCTAACCACTTGCACCGCCGCCAACCTCGCTATGAGCCCCAACCACCTGCGCCGAACCCAATCGCCACCCTAATCGCACGAACTCAAATCTAGGGTTTCAATCGCATACTGCGATGGAAACCCTAGATCTAAGTTTGTGCAATTTGGGTAAATCAACCACATCTAAACCTAATCACATAGGTTTTATTCCACAAACAAATCCCATCACATTAAAACTCCACAAGAATCGAGAAGAAGGCATTGCGGCAGCGAGATTGGTTTGACGACGAAAGGGAAGGCGATTGGTTTGACAGGGTTGTGGCGGCAAGGAAAGCAGGGGGCTTGGACTTATGGAAGCGACGAGCATGGCTGGGTGGTGGTAGGGGCTAGATGGTTGTGATGAGAGAGAAGGCTTGGGCAGCGATGAAGCGTGGGGCTTGAGTGGCAGCGGTTGTGGCTACGGTGGTGCTGCCTCCCGTTGTCAAGACTTCCTTCAACACACAAACAAAATTGGGTTTATAATGGGGGTATTTTGGACAATTTATTTAAATCGTTACAGAAACCGTCGAATACAACACTTTTACAATTACAGGTGTCTATTTGCAATTTTTGTAACAACATGGGTCTTTTTGCAACGACCCTAAACCACAGGGGTATTTTACGCAATTATCCCAAAATTCTATCTAAAGACTTTTAAGCACGAAGTATTAGAGATAGAATTATAGGTCGCTAATATGTCTTTCATATTTTTTTCTCTTTCTCCCATTTTTCATCAAAGCATAATTTAAAAAAGGGTTTTAGCGGCAGATTTCTATTGACGGCCACTTTCCGTAGATATAAATCTGTATGTTTGTAATATTTTAATAGTCTTTAGTGACGAATTTTTAGCAACAATCCAAAATCAGTCGCTAATGACGAATAGATAAAAAGAAACCCTGACATTCTTCTGATGCCTCTCTTCTTCCCACCTATGTTACTACTCCATGCCAACCGCCTCCGTGGCTACTGCCCCAGACCACACTCTCTCTGTGCCACTGCCACCCCCAAACCACGAGCCCACCGCGTCGCTGCCGCTATCCCAGCTTGAACGTAGCCATTGTCGGCGCCCAAACCTAATCGATAACTTTATCTTCTTCAGGTAAGACCCATCTTGTCATCAATCACCTTCATTGTCCCATCTCAAGTTTTTTGTTTTCATGTCTTTAGTGCGGAAGAGGACTCATTTGGGAGTTTGGATGGCCTTCTTGAGTATGTTTCCCAGAAAAGGTTTACATTTGGTAAATGATATGCCCCCTTTTTTTTTTTTTTTTTTGAGAATTACATGCTCTTTGAACTTTGAAGGCCCCTCTACTACTAATTCCTCGCATCTCATTTTTTCTCCCAAGGCTGAAACTTCATTGGCTTAATTACATTCTAGACCCTGTGTAATTAAAAGTCCAAAGTTTACAGCTCGACACCCAAGACCCCAAGGTTTGCCATATGTTGCAATCTCAGTATTTAACTAACGGGAGTCAACTATTCTGTCACCTTTTAAGGCAATTTTTAGGTTTTTTTTAAAAAAATGAGTAGTAAAATTTACAAGCAATTTAGACGGTTAAGATCAAAGGAGAAGAAGGGTAGGATGGTAATTTCTCCTTTCTTCCTTTTTCCTTTATCTTTTTCTTTCTTCTCTACTTACACTAACCATTGCCGCCTCCACCTCGATCCACCATCATCGTGGCTCCTGTCGCTATCTCTGCTCGTTTCTCCTTCCTCCGTCAACGTACAATTTCTCCTCATCATCGCCACCATTAGGTCTCCCACATCACTAAACAACAAATTGTAACACCCCCTACACATACCATAAAACACACACACACACACACTCATACACTCTAGCACAAAACCCACACCCCCTAACACATACACGAAACACAAAACTGCAAGACACACACACACACCGTTACACATAAACACACACACAAAAATTGAGTTTTTTTTACTAGTTTTGCTAGATGTACGTCAATATTTAATTTGATATTGTGTCTTTTATATTATTTTTGCTCGGTGTGGGTTATCTCTATGTGGGGGGTGGGTGGGTAGGGGTGGATGTGGATGGGTGCGCGTTATGTGGGCGGGTGTGGGTTCTCTATGTGTATGCATTTGTGTGTGTGTGTGTGTTTTTTTTTCTGTGTGTGTTTACAATGTTGTGTTTGCTTGTGTATGTAGGTGGGTGTTGGGGGGGGGGAGGGGGTGTTGTGCGTTACGAGGTGTATATGGGTGTGTAGAGGGGTGGTGGTGGTGAAGGGGCAGCTTGTGGCAGAGGGGGATGAGGTGGTGAGGTAGTAAGAGGCAGTAAGGAAGTTAGGTGGTGAATATGATGTGGATGAAGAAGGGTTTGGCCGAAGGGGATTGTAGAAAACAAAAATATCCCTGACAACTAACTTATTCCTTGACCACCGTTAGTAAAATCTTGAGATTGCAAGGGAATAGGGTGTCGAGTTATAAAACTCAGGATTTTGATTGCAATTCTTTGGCAAACACATGGTCTAGAATGCAACTTAACCTATATTATTCTTCAGTGGGACCTTACTACGCAAATGTTTGCCATTATATCTCATTAATATTGGATCTTGTTTGTGCTCTAAGATTATGTCTAGTTTAATAATAGAGGGTAAATTATAGAGTGCAGTTGATACTAAAGCATCTAGGGAGAAATTGCTGACTCAGACTAAATAATAGGCATGCTCTCTCTTTCTCTCCAAACTAAATAAATAAATGTTTAAGTAAGAGATATAAAACACAGGGAAAAAGGTTCGAAACCAATCCCGAGGAACTTGTCCTTTGTGTTAAACTCCCTTCGTCCCAAAAAACTTAATCATATTTCATTTTCGGCCAAATTAAGAAAGATTCTAAATGTATTTTTTCATATTTATCCTTTATACACTTATTTTTATTCTATTTCTCTATCCACATTTAATCCTCCACCAACTCATTTTATTTCTCTTGGCCACTCCCTTTCCCCGTCCCCCCCCCCCCCCCCCTCTCTCTCTCTCTCTTTCTCTCTCGGGATAGAATGGGAAATAATGTAGAATTTAATTTTATCCTAGAGCCTGGTAGGCTAACAAAAATGGACAAGGTTGTTACATTGGGTGATGCTATTCAAATGGTAAACTAGCTGCATGATATAGTACATAAGTTGAAGGATACCTTTGTGAATGTGCAATTGAAGGTGTGCTTAGGATAGTTTTCACTCATTTAAGAGTTATACGTACTTTTTAAAGTGGGTGCATGCATACTGTTAGATGTCGATCATAATTATTAATGTAATATGCAATTGGGGCTACGAACATGAAAACTAATCGGGGCAGTCCAACTGTGGTGGCAAGCATGTAATTAAGGTAATATGCTCATATTTCTAAATGAATATGAGCATATGCTTTCCAAATGAATAGGGTGAACCCATGCCATAGGTTTGAAATGTCAAATGCCAACGGTTTGAAGTCGACCTAATGACCACATTAGTGCCGAGACAACAACTGTTTTGCATTTGCCATCTCTTTTATGGTCATCGTTAGAATTATCATCCTCAAATACAATCTTGCAGATATTTTTTGCTACTTATTAGGGTCAGTTTGAAATCACTTACAGTTTTTGTTTTCAGTTTTTAAAAAAATAAAAATCAAAACCAGTTTACTTTTTATTTTTTTACAAAAACAAATGGGTGTTTGATTACCCAATTTATATTTTGATTTTTTTCTTTTGGGTGTTTGATTACCCAGTTTTTATTTTGAGTTTTTTCTTTGGTGGTGGTGGTGCGGCGCACAGGCAGTAGTGGCAGTGGGCGGGGGGCAATGGCGGGGGCAGGGTCGGGGCGGTAGTGGCGACAGTGGGGTGGCGGTGGCGATGGTGGTGGTGGTAGTCTCAAAACAAAGGCCAAAATTCAAAACCTAAAGTCTTTCGTTCGGAGTTCTTATTCAACTTCTCATTTTCCTTACAATGCGTATAAATCTTGTTGGTGACATTGTAACTAGTCTGTAATATCCTATATTTTAAGTTCAATGCCAATCTCTTTCTACCAAAAAAAAATAAATTAATAAGGAGCTAAGAGGTCCTTAGATATCATTTATTTGAATCAAGAAAGAAAATACAGTGAACCACAAGCCACATGTTTTACTATCAAAAAACATGTAGATTTTCGTTGATATCTTAAAGTAACCTCTTTTGTAGATTTTTGTTGCTATTTTTTATTTTATTTTTAACTTTTCTGCAAAAGGCAAAAAGTCACGTAAGCATGCATATTTATCGGTTTACACATACAACAAGAAATTATTTTATGAGATAGTGTTGTACTGTCTTAAGAGTATTTGTCTCGTTTTAATAATTATTTAAAACGATAGCAAAGATGGTATAACTTTTTAACATAAAAATAGTGACTTAAATGCATTTAGGATGGTAATGAATAATCACCCAAATTACTTTGTGCACATGCATATTCATGAGTCATACATAATTATTCAAATACATGCAAGCCCTTACAGAAACCTATTCAAGGAAATAATGTAGAGCGCCAATAAGTATAAAATTCTAAATAATGTGGACTGAAAATGCAAGTGTAACGAGTGAGAAGACAAATTGACAGTAGGGTTGAAAATTCCTCCCTCAAAAACAAAAACCCCTTGTAGTATCCCCCAAAATTATAGGAGCGGTACACTTTTATTAGAAGATAAAATTGTTGGAACAGAGAAATGTTATATAAAAGTTGAAATTTCTTTAAGAGGAAAAAAAAATTAGGCCTGCCACCATCACTGCATTGCCAAAAAACCTTAAGTTGGAGGGGATCTATATATTCTAAAATGCTATTGTGGCTTTTTCCCGAGGTTGACAAAACAATTGCAAACAGCTCCAAAAGTGGACGGCCGTTCAAATTCGGGCGTTAAGACCGCATGTGTGTAGCACACAGTTTTGGCATGGGCAGATCAGTCATTTTCGATACTCATTTTTCCTCGGTTATGACGAAACTGAAAAAAATCCAACCGTTACATGATGGAAGAGAGAGAAACAGATAGAAGCAAGAAAATAGAGAGAGAAAGTGTGATCACTACTTGCAAATTCCTATTTTGAGAGGAAGAAGATCAAGCGTGGAAGATTGACGATCGAAAATGGATTGGCAACCTCGAGAAAGCAACGTCCAACAGCCCATTTATGGTTAGGTCAAAAAATGTGTAGAAGCTGTAGGATTTATGAACTATTACTATAAGAAGCCTGGGTTAACCCTTAACAATGGACTAGTGCAGATTATTGTAGACTCAGACATTTTGGCATTGAAAGACTACATAAATTCACAGGGCCAAGTAGAAATATATTTGAAAAGTTTGTCAACGGATAAGATGATGGAATCTATTGAGACTCAATTAGGGCTTAAAGAGACTGTGGGGTCTAGTGTGGTTATTGAAAAACTTGATGATGTAGGAGGAAATATGGTTATAAGGACTATTATGCATGTTTGGAGCTTAGGTACACAGGGGCCAGCAAGTACACAGGGGGAGAGAAATGTTTCTATATTTAGGTTAAGTTTAGAAGGTCCAAGCAGTGCCGGTAATGATGGGGTTGGTACACAAGCCTTAGTAAATGTGGGCACTGAGGGGGAGGGAAACAGAAACCAGAGCAATAGGGCAAGAATGGGCACTGAGGGGAGGAGAAACATACTCCAGAGGACTAGGGCAGTAAAGAACAGTGCATATAACATATACAGGGAAGGTGGTACTGATGGGCCAAGGGGAAGTGGTGATGAGGAGCCAAGGGGAAGTGGTACTGAGGGGCCAAAGGGTAGTGGTACTGATGCTAATGAAGGGCCAAGGGGTGGTGGTACTGAGGGGCAAAGGGAAAGTGATTCTGACACTGATTCTGATGATGAATCATCTTTGTTTGATAGTGACTATGATGCTAATGAGGATGATAGACTGTATGAGAAGAATGTTGGCATGAATGTAGTAAAACAAGGAATGGGCAATAGTAGCAAAGTTAAGGAACCCTTAGTGGAAAATTTTGAAGAGAAAGAGTATGATTCTGATGAATAGCAGGAACATCCGCCATCGGATTCTGAGGGTAAAATTGAGAATGCAAAAAATAAGAAACTAACTAGGGAATTTAACCCTAAATCAGACATGAGACAGCCTAGGTTCAGGGTTGGTATGGTGTTTAAAGACAACAAAGTATTCAAGGAGGCTATTAGGCAACATTCTATTTTGGAAGGAAAACCAGTGGTATTCCCCAAAAATGAATCAGGGAAGGTTAGAGCTAAGTGTGCTTCAGAAGGATGTCAATGGCAGGTATATGTATCTAGGATGCAAGGAGACAATGAGGTTGATTTGGTTGTGAAGACTGCAGTCACCCAGCACACATGTACCAGGGTTCACAAGAATAAACATGTGACCAATACTTGGCTAGCTGATGCTACTGTAGAGAGTTCAGATTAAATCCTCAAATGAAGGTTGGTACTTTCGAGGAATACATTGATGAATGATCATCAATTAGATGTGCCAATTTGGACATATTATAAAAGCAAGCATGGTAGAGCCACCATCAACATTAGGCCAAGACCCTCATTCATAATGAGAAGGGTAAAAGGTATGTTACTTAGTCAAACTTGAAAGATGTTGCTGTTGGAGATGGCCAAAGCCAAGGTGGCCAGAGAAAAGGGAAAGAGAAGACAACTGCAAAAGGACAACCACAGGTTACTGCCAAGGAACGTCCAAGCCAAAGGAAGGAGAAGTCAAAAGACAAGGAACACCCAAATCCAACTGTGAAGGAAGGTCAAAGACAAGGGAAAGGGAGTCAACCTCAAAGACAAACCAATGATGATGGAGGACAAATAAGTACAAGATCAAGAGCAACTGCAAGGAGTCAATGTGAAGGACAAGCAAAGGCTGGTGCAAAGAGCAAGGGAAAGAAGAAGTGTTAGGATGCCAATGTAGGTAGGATGTCAATTTAAGGATGTCACTGTTAGTTTTTGTTCAAAGTATAGGTAGGTTGGATGGTTTTTGCAAGGTAGTAGATAAATTGGTAGGTGGCTGGTTTTTGGAAGATAGTACATGCATTGGAAGATAGTATCATCATATGTTTCTGGACGTTGGATGTTGGATGTAATTGGAATGGATGATAATGTTTGTAATAACTGATGGATGATGAAATTTACCTATTTTTGGATGTTGGACGTAATTTAATTGGAAGATTCATGATGTTTTGATTAATTCTGATGAGATTGAATTGTGAATCTATAATGAATAAGATTTTTGCACTTTGTTGTGATTGTCATGATGCTCTGCATTGTGTTGTATTGCAATTGGAATACAGCACAATGCAGTGTTTAGGGACATGTCCATTTAAGTGTTTAGGGACAGGCTTGTCAACATGTGACAAAGTATATGGGACATATTTGTCCTGAAAATACAAAGTACAAGGCACACTTTTGTCAAATTTTTTAAAGGGCAGAGGACAAAATTGCAAAATATATATGACACATTTGCCATTAACATGAAAAATACAAGGGACACCTTTGCCATTACACAAGAAAGTACAGGGGACAAAATTGCAAAAAAGTGAAAGGTGAAATTGAGTTCATTACATTGCTTCAGTACACAGGTTGAAAACGGGGTAATCTTGATTCTTTCAGTATGATCTCTCATGCCATAGCTCAAAACATTACAAAGCTCCCTAATTTGGTACATTCTTAGCAATTTCTACAAGATGTTGCCCACATCTTCGCCTCCAATGTTGCTCACGGCCACTGTCCCATCGTCAAAATCAGACAATAATGCAAGCACAATCAATAAAAGCAACACCCAACTACTAATTGCAACAATCTTCTAAAATCTCTCCTTCGACCTGTTAATCGTAACAAAAGGGTCATGCCAAGTGAAAAACCCACACCTACCAACCTGTAAGGAAGAATTGGAGATTGTCTTATTTTCAGATCACGAAATGGAAAGAAGAAAAGGTTACGCACAAAACCCACATGGTTGTTGTAAGTCCAAAACCTTCGGCCCAGATTTAGATTTGTCCACGAAGTTTGTGTGACTGCTATCTCACCACATTGATAGTATACATGAGCCATGAGATGGGTTTTTGAAATCTCTCTCTCATCCCCTGAAGTTTCTCTCTCTTTCTCCTCTCTTGAAACTCCTGGATCCATATATACATGGATACTGGAGCATAGAGAAATTTTGGAGTGAAATAGGAGTGTGGCAGTTTGAGGGAAAATGGGTATCGAAAATGACCGATCTACACATGCCAAAACCGCGTATGATGTGAACATGCGGCCTTAACGCCCGAACTTGAATGGCCGTCCACTTTTGGAGCTATTTGCAATGATTTTGTCAACTTCAAGGAACAATATTGCCAAAGTTGTAAACACGGGGAGCAAAGTACAAATACGTGTAAACCTCAAGGGACAGTTTTGTCATTAACCCTTAATATTTGATCTTGTTTGTGCTCTAATATTATGTCTATTTTAAGGGTTAGTGACAAAATTGCCCTATAAGGTTTACACGTATTTGCACTTTGCTCTTTATGTTTACAACTTTGGCAATAATGTTCCTTGGGGTTGACAAAACCATTGCAAACAGACGTTAAGTTGGCATATGCACAGCACATGTCGTTTTGGCATGGGCAGGTTTGTCATTTCCCCAACCCCATCACCTCTCTCTCTCTCTCTCTCTCTCTCTCTCTCTCTCTCTCTCACTAGTGTTAATGGTAGAAAAACTAATAAACTAAATCGACGATTGCAACACGGCATTCATGTCATGACAAAGTGCTCTCAAGGTAAAAACACATACCATTTCCACTTTCTCCGTTGAAATCGAAAGGTAAGAAACCACCAAAAAAAAAAGGAAGAACCCTAATTGACTTCAATTTTTAGAGAGAGGAACCTTCCGATGAATGTATCCAGAGACTTTTGTGCACAGTGATCGTGATTCTCGCACTCTCCGGCTGCTCTCTGATGCTCGCTGGCAACATGGTCCACGAAGAGTGAGAAGAATAAGTTGTTACTATTGCAAGATTTCTGACTTTAGGATATTTAAGCTTTTCTTTTCTTCCAATCAGAATGGTCCTAAACAGATACAGGTTCTTATCGGTATGCCAAGTTTCTGTTTGAATATGGAAACTATTCTGGTGCTTTCTAATTATATGTACCAGTATAGGGCTTTGCGCACTAATAGCGAGAGGAGTATAAGTGCTCTACGTGGGAAGCTGGCAGAAGAGATTTTGATGCAAAACTGGGATCTTGCGCATGAAGAACTGAATCAGTTGAAAGATATTATTGACTCATGAAAAACTAGATACTGCATTGGAGTCTGTTCATCTTCTTCAACCATGACAATTGAAGAGAGAATTAGAAGTTTTAGGTCAAATAAGTTGTTGTTCTACCAGAGTGCGAAGAGAATAGCAGAAATGGAAATTTTGGGTTGTTTCAAAGTGGGGGTTTCGTTTGAAGTGTATTTTTCTACCATTAAAACTATGAGTGAATGAGAGAGAGAGAGAGAGACATAGGACCAGAGAGAGAAAGGGGAGATGGGGTAGGGGAAATGACAAACTTGCCCATGCCAAAATGGCATGTGTTGTGCACATGCGGACTTAACGTCCAAATTTCAACGGTCATCCACTTTTGGACCTCTTTGCAATGGTTTTGTCAACCTCAAGAAACACTATTGTCAAAGTTGTAAATACGGGGAGCGAAATGCAAATACATGTAAGCCTCAGGGGATAGTTTTGTCATTAACCCCTATTTTAATGACAGGGGATGTGTAAATCAGATAGTGAAGCTGATATTAAAGCATGCAGGGAGAAATTGCTGACCGATAGACCATATAACAAGCTTGCTTCTCTATCTCTCTAAAATAAATAAATATATATATAAATAAAAAGTGTAAAGAATAAGGGAAAAGGTTAAAAAACCAAGCCCGAGCAAGTTGTCCTTTGTGTTATATTCTTTTTGTCCCAATAAAATTGATCATATTTCCTTTTTGGCCAAATTAAGAAAGATCATTTAAGTATTTTTTTCATGTTTATCCTTTTAACACTTTTTTTATTCTATTTATTTCTCCGCATTTAACCATCCACCAACTTATTTTCTCTCTCTTGGCCACTTCCTCTCTCTCTCTCTCTCTCTTGGGTAGAATGAAAATTGATTTATATCCTTAATATGCGTGTCGAGTTAAAATAGAGCAATTTTGTTTAGACGGAGAAACTATTAACTTTGATTGTCTTCAGGTTTGTAGAATTAAGTTAGCATGCATTCCATTACTGCTTGGAGAAAGTCCCATCCAACAGTATCATAACCCTTTTGCAAATCTACTTTCATCACACACCTAGGGATGCCCCCAACTTTGTGATAATTTTTCACCAATTCTTGCATTAACAAGATATTGTCTGCAATACTTCTATTAGTAACAAAAGCAGACTGTCTTTGTGATATGATCTTGGGCAAAAGCCTTTTTCAACCTTGCACTCAACACCTTAGAGATACATTTATAGATGATACTGCAGCAAGCTATGGGTCTAAAGTCCTTCATGCTACTAAGGCAAGGGATCTTAGGCACAAGAGTTAAAACAATACTATTTAGGCCTTTTAGCTCAGCTTTCCTGTTGAAAATTTCCAATATAGCACCAGTCACAGTTTGCCCTACTACTTCCCAATTTTGTTGAAAACATTCAGCATTATATCCATCAGGCCCAGGAGCTTTATTGGCCAACATGGCCTCATTTACTTCTCTCTCAGTTACAGGTGCATTTAACTGTTGATGGTCTTGTTCATCCACTTTGTTCTTGATGAATTCATTAAGTCTCATTCTTGTCATGGGATTTGGTTGCACTGATGTTCCAAGAAAGTCTGAGAAATGCTTAACTGCTACATGGTGCACCTCTTTTTGCCCTGATACCTGGACCCCTTCCTCAGTGTAGATAGATAATATTTTGTTATGGGATCTATTCAGTTGCACTTTTTTATGAAAATATGCAGTGTTTCCATCACCTAGCTTCAATTCCCTTATTCTTGCCTTTTGGTAGTAGAAAGCTTCTTCAGCTTGTACCAAACTGTAGTATTGTGCATGCACCTCCTTTTCCTTGCTCACCAATTCAACAGTTCTATTTTGGAATAGTTGCCTCTGTATTTCTTCCAATTCTTGAAGTTTGCAGGCAGTTCTACCAGAAATATTACTATAGCGTTCTTTATTCAACTTTTTTAGCACTAGCTTGAGCTTTCTAAGCTTAGTACTAAGCTGGTAGCAGGCTTTCCCTTGAACTTCCTTTTGCCAAACAGAATTTAATAACTCCTTAAATGAATGATGTTTTATCCAGAAGTTAAAAATTTTGAAAGTCTTTTTCCCTTGTTGTAAGCCTTGATCAATTTTAACCAGCAATAGTGAGTGATCAGAAATACCTGGAGCATGAGCCTCAACTTGTGTATTAGGATATTTCTCCAGCCAACCTTCATTTTGCAAAGTTCTATCCAACCTGCACATGATCAATTCATTCTCCCTTTTATTACACCAAGTGTAAAACAATCCTGTAGTTGGCCTGTCTTCAAGTTAAGTCTTGTAGATACACTGATTGAAATCATGAATATCCAACTGATTTACATCAGAGCCCCATTGCTTCTATTCCACACTTCTGACCACATTAAAATCCCCCATTATAAGTCATGTGCATCCCTTTCTAGTTGTTGCCACAACAGTCTTCTCTTGCTTCCTTTATTATTTCCATATATATATGTCAAATAGAATTTTTTATTAGCTTCAAGAGATTCCACCATGCCTGTGATATGCTGTGTTGAAGAGCTCATATGAGATAGCTTGACCATTCTTCCATTCCATCCCATCCAAATTCTAGACACCCCTTTATGATTCACATTGTGAATAAAAGACCAGTCTTTATTCCATTTTTTGGAAATTTTCTCCACATTCTACAACCTTACTCTGGTTTCTAATAGTCCCACTACTCCTATATTATATTTTTTGATAACCTTTAAATCTCATACTGTTTTCCGGGATCATTAAGACCCCTAACATTCCAACTGGAGACCACAATCATGTTAGGTAGCTATTTTCCTTCCACTGCCCCCTACTTTACTTGGACCTTTCCTACTTGATCAGAAACAAAGTTTTCTTCCCATTTGAACTTGCAGCCACCAATTCTACATTTTCATGTATATTTTCCAGTAATTGGTAACTATTTTCTGTAAGAACTTCTTATGTGCTTGTTCTTCTTTCCTTCATTTGTGGAGAGCTTTTGGAATTCAATGTTATCCACTCATTTATTCCATTTACCATTCCATTGTTCACTTCTTGATTTATATGTGGGCTATTCATCTCCTTTGGTTGTGTAGTTGTCTCAGTCACCACTTCTTTTGCCAGTTCATTGGCCTTCCATATTTTCACTGGCTAAGGTTTATGCAAACATTTTCTCTCTTGATGTCCAAATGTATGGCAGTAATTACACTTAAATGGTAACCATTCATACTCAACTTTTTGTAGCAATATTTGTTCTTCAGGGTCCTTTAAAGGAATTTCCTTTGGAAGTGCATCAGCAGTGTTAACTTCTATACATACTCTTGCATAACTCACTCTCTCTTTGGAGGCAGTCATGTGATCCATGTATAATGGTTTCCCAATAAAACTAACTATTTTACTTATCATTTTTTTCGACCAAAATTGCAGTGGTAAGAAAGGTAACTTTACCCATATTGGGACACTATTCAGACCTTCCCTTTCAATTGACATAGATGCCTTCCATGGTTTCACAACAACAGGCCTATTATCAAAAAAATCATGGCCCTTTCTCTAGGACTTGATTATAAGCATACTCAGATTCAAACCTTACCAAATATACTCCAGTTTTCAAACAGCTAATACTGAAATTACCAAAAGCCTTCCATTTTCTATCCAAATATCCCTATTGGGATCCTTGCTCCCATCACATAAGCCAACATTGTGTTTTGCCATGCCTTCAGCTCTTCTTGCACATCCTCAATTGTATATTCCACACCTTTTTGTCCTTGAATCCCTGTTGGTTCAATAAATTCCAAACTGTGCTCTTGTACAAAGTCTCGATTTGGTCTTGTGGCATTCGCATAAGATCGTTTTTGCCACTGCATACCTTCCTGATTCAATTCCTCTTTCCTTTGGACTTTCCCATGTATTGCAGTTTTCAAAATTGGCAAGTTTTCAACCATTCCCTCCTTCTTTTGTTCAAACTCTGTCGATTTCCCTTGTTTATCCTTACCTTGATCTCATTGGCTGTCCACCTCAGCCATATTTTTTTCCAGGTCAGCACTTCCCACATGGGCCCTTTCCACCTCATCTTTTGTATTACCTTCACGCGCCTCATTATTATGCGAACAATCCCCACGCGCCCACAAATTCAATGTGTTGTTCTGAGAAACCCTCATTAATTGGTCATTATTCATGCTTCCGGCTGTCTTAAGTACATTTAATTCAGCCCTTAATTTGATATTTTCAGCCATTACAGCCTCCATTTGGCGCTCAAAATCCAAGATTCTTGTATGAAAATTCATAGATTTAGCCGAAACCAGATTTACCTCCTCTCGTGAATTTCCCATACTGTCGTTGCCAGATTCTCGCAGCCTCTCTTCTGTATTGTCGATCAGCCGTCTGTTCATACCTTCATCAGAATCCAAACTTGAATCCAATATTTTCTCTGGACGGATGTCACTCACATCTTTGAATTCCTTTGACCCTATAGCAATTGTGGGTTCAGAATTGCCTAGTATCTTAGGACCTTCATGTGTTTTTTCACATTCCTTTCCCACAAAATCTCTGGAGAAAGGATCTCTAGATGCTTCTCTTGTTTGATTTGATCGCCGGGTATTGATTGCCGGCGGCATTATTTCAAGATTTCAAAACTAGAGAGAAGTGGGATTTTCTCTCTCTAAAAGTTCATTACTCTCTTTCTTTTTATGTTGAAGGTAATATGCAATTGGGGTGGACAAACATGAAAATTGATCCAGGCAGCCCAACTGAGGTGGCAAGCATATATTCAATGCTCATATTTCTAAATGAATATGAGCTGATGGTTTCTAAATGAACATGTCGAACCCATATGTTTGATATGTCATATGCCAATGGTTTGAAGTCGACCTAATGACTACGTTACTGCCGAGACAGCAACTGCTTTGCATTCACCGTCTCTTTTAGAACCATCATTAGAATCGTCATTGTCGAATACAATCTTGTTTTTTGGTACTTAGTCTTCAGTTTGGAGTTCTTCTTCAACTTCTCATTTCCCTTACAATACGCATAAATCTTGCTGGTGACATTATAGCTCAAACTAAGGACCTAAGAAGTCCTTAGATATCATACGTTTAAATTAAGAAAGAAAATACAGTGGACCACAAGACATATGTTTTGCGAGCCAAAAACATGTAGATTCATTGATTTTCTTAAAGTAACTTCTTTAGTAGATTCGTTGATTAGTTCGTTTCAAATCTTTCTTAAGGTACTTGAAGTTGCTCCATCCTTAATTTTCATGGTGGATGTTCGAAAGGCTGCTGGGGATACTCTTGAATATCACAAGGTCAGCTTTAGTTGCTTGTTAACTTGCATCTGTAGTTTGTGTGTCTCTATTTACTAGAACTTGTTATTTACGTGTATGTATATGTGTGTATGCTAGTATATTTTCGTGAATTTCACAACTCTGAATGAGCCTAGTCCAACCTTTTGTCCTCCTTTGGGGCTTCCTCACGAACACAACCCCATATATTTGAGAATCTTGATACTTATCATCATGTGGCCTCAGCTTAATCATTTAGTTGGTGGTTTGACAAATTTCTTACTTTTTCTTGTCTAGTCCTCAAGCATTGCCAATTGTCTCGTTCTATACTTTTTTCTCATTGCCACTTTCTCCTTATGGGGAACGTCCTTTCTAGAGGAGCATGCCCTCCCATATGGTGGGAAGTTCTTCCCTTTACAGAGTTGCTTATAATATGTGTGAAAAGCTTGTGAGACTATCCCTTCAAAGGATTAAGTTTAGTTTCTAGGATATTGATTTATTAAAGTGGATATATGATGGGAAAGAGACTACATATCTAGAATATACCATCATTTCATGTTTGCTTATTCCATTTTCCCAGCAGCTAGATAGGGGGCTTTATCACTATCTTAAGATCTTCTTTCTCAAAATTGTATGTTTGCAATGTCTGCCAAAATAAGATGCCTCATTAAATTGATGTGCACGCAGTCTGTAACAATTAAAGAAGTACTTCCACCTTAAAATTAAGTACTAACCTGCATGCATTGAACATATAATCAGCAGCATATTTTATGGACTCTGAATGAACCTAGAGTTTTAATACAACCTGTCCCTTCGTGTTCAAAGTCATTTTTGCAGTATTAGTAATTAATTTTTTACAAAGTTAAAATTGTTTTTGCATCCGGGGCTAGAAATATACATGTTCTTTCGGGCACAATCGGAATTGAGTGCCTGCTTGGGAGGTATTGTGGTGGCTTTAGAAAGAGGTTCCTGGTTTATATTTTATTCGTTACGTTGAAATTAGTAATTTTGTGTTGGAATTTGTGCAATGTGATCTACTATATGTAGTGAATATCTAATTTTGGTAGTTGAATTAAGTGTAAGTTGCTAAATCTTATTCGTATTACTTAAAATTTGCTATTAAAAAAAATACCTAAAAATACTCTCTTTTTTTTTTTTAACTTTTTTGCCTATGGACTTTCAGAGACAGAATTCTGTCGCTACAAGTATTTATAAAAATCATTGTGGTTCTTTAGCGAGGATATATGTCACTAACTTTTCGTTCCGCAATGGATTTATAATGACGGAATTTTCGTCACTAAAGGTCATGAGATGACTAACTATTTTTTCTACACCTTTTTGCAAAAAGGTACAAAAGTAAAGAAATCACGAAAAGTACCTTACCTACGGAATATTCCGTCAATAAAGGTAATTAATTCCGACAATAAGAGTAAGATTTTTACTAATGGATCATCAAATTCCGTCGCTATTCTTTTGGCTACGGAGGTTTTACTAATAGACTTTTATGGACAGAATTTCGGCGGTAAAAATTGTAGCCCCGGATTTTGGGTCTTTGGCGACAAATAAATTGGTCACTAAAACCCCTTTTTTTGTAATGTATTATTATTTCTAAAAGTCTCCATATACTCCGTATTATTTTAGATGGAGTCCTTCCTTTACTTTTAAATTGGCTTAGGCGCTTAGCTTTGTAGGATTAAAGGCCAAATTAGCAAGCCTTACAAAATTTGAAAACACTTTCCAAACAACCTAAAGCTCCACGGAATCAACATATGATCTTTAATAGGACTTAGCTTGACATGTGTCCTTAAAATCAATCTTTACTATGAAGATAAATATACATATTTCTAATGGAACAAAAGTAGGCATGAGATTTATAGTAGGAAGAAATGACGTTACAATCGAATTGAATGTATTATTTTTAGTAGTTTTTAAGTTACAATAGTCATCATAAGAAACCAGTTGCGTAATCTTTAGAAGAAAGCAATGATGTTATAGTTAATTTAGTTTTTTCATTATAAAATATATGTAGATAATTTTAGACATAACATAATCATCACAAGAAATTCTCTGCATAGAATGAATGTTAATAAAGAGATTATAGGCCAATCTCGTGCTTCGATAAGACTTCACGACTAACAAAGTTGTTGTCTCCCGATATATAAGGTTTAAAAAAGAAATCACATATGATATTTAGAAAAGAAAGGGCACAATTAATCCAAACTACTCTTAATTAGTGAAATTGGGAAATTCAACCTTTATAGTGCAAAAATAATTTGCTCTGCAATTCTCGAACCTTATGGTAAACCAGTTTATTCTTGATAGTAACTTATGCTAATTCGCTCCTCGACCAATGGCACAAGTGAGAAACCCCATTTTTCGTAGTCATTATAACTAAACAATTATTAAAATTTATTAACTATTAAGGTTTATTATTATGGGTGTAGGTCTAATAATATTCTAGACTTAATTAATTTAATATGGTTCAGTAATTAGTCCAGTCGGCGGTTCAATTACGGTTCAATTATCCAGTCAATTTAATTAATTGGGCTTAGTGCAGTCCATTTGGGTGGCCCAGTCCATATGTTAAGCGTGATTTACTTAGGAGATTTGAAATTATTTATAATTTATCCTTGATACAAGTGATTTATCCTTAATTTACATGAAACATAGAGATGATTCATGAGTCTGATACATTCCATCTAATTAAATCAGAGATAATTACAGAAGTATGGGCAAATAATATGGCGACTGCTAAAAAATTTTAGTCTTTGAACATTTTAGAGTCATTTTTAAAAAATTTCTTATTTACCTTGTGTATAGTAAAATAATATGGCGACTGCTAAAATTTTTAAACCCTTTTTCCGAGTCTAGAGATTTTTCATTTGCCTAAGCGACCAATCGTCGTTACTATTGGCTACGACTCTTAGGCAGTGATTTTCTGGCTTCAGTCCTACCTCCAATTTCAGTATCCTTAGACGACCAATCGTCGTTACTGTTGGCTTCGGCTTCTAAGGATACACCATTTTTTTACGATCAAACTGTTGGTTCCGGCTTCGAACTACGTCTGTATTTTAGTCGGAATTACGTTAGTCTGATTCCTCTGTATATGATACATAGGAAGTACTGTAAAGGTCCGACCTCATATTTTTTGTCATAGTCCTCAAGGTTGTTCAGAGTCTTGTGATCTTTTCTGTGTTTCCTTAAAAAAGTATGTTGTTTCTTAGTGATGTTCGCCCGCGCAAGCTTCCTCACCGAGGGGCTCTGTAGGCACCCTATTTTTTATTATTATTTATTAAATAATTAGTGGGTTTCATTATTAAATAGATTGCATTATTGAATTTAGACCTAGTTATGTTAATTAATTTGGTCAAGTCCAGTCTAATTGCTAATGTCAAATGATCTTGTCGAGTTTTGTCTAGTGGTCCAATTAGGAAGCGATCCAGTCTGGTCCAATTGTATCAGTCCAGTCCACTGTCTAGATTTTATATATTTTATTTTGCTTGTCTTAGGAAAATAATCTATGAATTATCCTGATGCAAAGATTAAATTCTTAATTTGTATGGTTAAAGATGATAAATCCTAAATCTGGTACATCACATTTGCAAATTCAGAGACAATTCCTAAAATTGAAGTTAGGTAATGCATCAAAATTTAGAAAAAAATATTTTTAAATAATAGGTTGAACCAGCCAATTTTTTACTAACGACCGGTTAATTGACTTTTGTCAATTTGCTATTTTATCCAATATTCTGATTTATCTCTAGCCTTACAGATTGGCATAGCCAATCTTATTAGATTTGCGACCTTGAGCTCTATAAATAGGGCCCTTGGCCTTCATTTTAAAGGGTCGAAAAGCTTATTCTCTTTATAACTTGTGTACCATTTCTCCGTGACGTGATACACTATGGCTCGATAATTTGAGCCCTTCGTACTCACTCTAAAAGTTTGTTTAGTCTTTGCATTATGGATCATTCGGAGATTATCCCCGAGCCTTCCCAAAAGCTACTTCAAGAGGTAATTTTAATACTTTTCTAGTTTAGAAAATCGCGTAGAGTTGTCTCTCATTCGTGTAGTCACATTTCTATTATAAAAATCAGAAGAGTCTTTTTACATTTCTCAGTCTAATTCTAAGATCAAAATGGAGATTACCTCCCGTAGTCGTACTGTGACGATTTTGATTCCAGTTAGTTCGACTGGATATGTAGGCAATTCGACCCCTGCTTTCGACTTGAAGCCGAAAGTCTAAATATAAACTTAGGGTAAATTTTATTACATTTTGCATGCTACTTTTTTTTAAGGTAGAAATGAAGTTGAGACCGAAAGGGTGGAGGGGGTGCCTAACACCTTCCCGTTGTATAACATAGTATCCAAACCCATCTCTCGGTTTTCGATAGATTAGTCATCCTTTTGGACATTTAGAGTCATTTTTCTTATTTTCCCTAAGTAAATAAGATAATGACTCCTAAAATCCTTTAGCGGGATTTTTTCGAGTCGGTTCGCTATAAGGAGGTGTTCCCAACCTATTCTGGTCGCACCCAAAGGCCCACTACGGTCCCATTTTGCATGACACGTCCACACAAGCAACATACATTTTCAACGCTCACAACCGGTCAAAGCGTGCACGCTCAAGTCACGTGCACTTCTTACTTCTTCTATGCGACTTCGTCGCCAAGAAACTCATCATCGTGCGACGCCGCATCACGCTTCGAACGTCGCACTTCGCACGTTGTCCGTCGATGCGCCATGACACTTGCCCAAGGAGGTTTGGCCTTGGCCTTTCCCCCCCGGCTCTTCACTCTTCGCGCAAAGTCCTTTTTGCACTTTTTTCGTTTCGTACATTTCGTACATGACTCTGGCACCTTGTTCGTCATGTGGGTACGATTCTTGGTAGCATGCTCGTCGCAACACAACTTTCGGATTTGTCATTGCTTATCAAAACACCTACCGTCGGCGCGCCCGAAGTTAATCGAAGGGGGGAGTGGCCTTGGCCTCCCTTCATGGGAGTTGGCCTTTTACCTTGGCCACCCCCTAGGGTCGGCCTCGGCCTCACCAAGGGGTCGGCCTCGGCCTCCCCAGGGGTGGTGGCCTTGGCCTTCCCCCCAATGTTGGCCTATGGCCTTCCCTCCTGCGCGCACTTGTTTTCCCGAGTCTTTGCACCTCCGCGATGTTTACGGACGTTCGTACATCAACCTCGCGACGTCCGTCGTGCATCACCTTACGGACGTTCGTACATCAACCTCGCGACGTCCGTCGTGCATCACCTTACGGACGTTCGTACATCAACCTCGCGACGTCCGTCGTGCATCACCTTACGGACGTTCGTACATCAACCTCGCGACGTCCGTCCTGCAACAACCTCCCGACGTCCGTTCGTACATCAACTTCGCAACTTCCGTCGTCTATCAACTCCGTGACCTCCGTCGCCCGGACACAACTCCGCGACCCCGTCGCCCGGACACAACTCCGCGACCCCGTCGCCCGGACACAACTCCGCGACCCCGTCGCCCGGACACAACTCCGCGACCCCGTCGCCCGGACACAACTCCGCGACCCCGTCGCCCAGACACAACTCCACGACGCTCATCATCCGTCGCCCGGACGTCGTCTCCGTGACCCCCGTCACCGACATCCGGGCGTCACACTCCAACACTTCGCCGCGCCCATGCGCCGCGCCGCTGATACAGCCGTGCCCCCAGGCTCTCTGTCACACTACCGTGCCCCCGGCACTATACGCACTCTGTCGCGCCCATGCGCCACCATTGACACCAACGTGCCCCCGGCACCTTACGCACTATGTCGCGCCCATGCGCCACCATTGACACAAACATGCCCCCGACACCTTACGCACTCCGTCGCGCCCATGCGCCGCGCCATTGACATAGACGTGCTCCCGGCACCTTACTCACTTCATCGCGCCCATGCGCCACAATCATGTCATCATGCCCCCGGGCACCACACTCATTCATCACACCATGCGCACCTTGCCTTGGTCATGGAACATGCTTCAACCCACTCTCCGGAGTGTACATCATCCGCGGGGATAGGCGACTCCTCCGGGACACTATCTCTGCCAGGGAGCTCTTCAACTCCCCTTCCGCCAGGTAGACGGCTCCTCCGGGATGCTACCTCGGCCAGTCGGGTAGACGGCTCCTCCGGGATGCTACCTTGACATGCTCCGAGTGCTCCGGCACAAGGACTCACCCGCGGGGATAGGCGACTCCTCCGGGACACTATCTCTGCCAGGGAGCTCTTCAACTCCCCTTCCGCCAGGTAGACGGCTCCTCCGGGATGCTACCTCGGCCAGTCGGGTAGACGGCTCCTCCGGGATGCTACCTTGACATGCTCCGAGTGCTCCGGCATAAGGACTCACCCGCGGGGATAGGCGACTCCTCCGGGACACTATCTCTGCCAGGGAGCTCTTCAACTCCCCTTCCGCCAGGTAGACGGCTCCTCCGGGATGCTACCTCGGCCAGTCGGGTAGACGGCTCCTCCGGGATGCTACCTTGACTCGCTCCAAGTGCTCCGGCATAAGGACTCACCCGCAGGGATAGGCGACTCCTCCGGGACACTATCTCTGCCAGGGAGCTCTTCAACTCCCCTTCCGCCAGGTAGACGGCTCCTCCGGGATGCTACCTTGGCCGGCCGGGTAGACGGCTCCTCCGGGATGCTACCTTGGCCTGCGGAATAGACGACTCCTCCGGGACACTATCTCCGTCAGGGTGCCTGCGTGACTGGCCTACGTGCTCCGGCACTGGGGGCTTGCGTCGGCACCCCTAGGGACTATGACCCCCGGGTCACTCCGAGACGGGAGCAGGTCTTCGGAGGGCATCGCGCCTAGTTCACCTGGCAGTTGGGCGTCGGGTCTTCCCCACTGCTGCCAGGCCTGTGGGACTCCGCAAGGGCTTGGATTGGAGGCTAGATCAAGGGGGTTCTCTGGCCACACCGATGCGGTGGGAGCCAGTCTTTCCAGACAGACAGAGCGACGCTGTGAGGAGCAGGCCGATTGAATATGCGATCTGACAGTCCATGGAGCACCGGCACTCGTGGACCCCCCGGTGACGTGTCACTCCCGGGGAGCGCCACGTGTCGGTTAATGACATCATCATCTCAATCTCTATAAATAGAGGTCTTGAGAATTCATTTGAGGGGGAGAACATTTGGACATTTTCAGAACATTTTCACTTTCTCACTCTAGAATTCTAGAGAGAGAAACATACAGGACCCTGACTTTGGACCTAAGCATCGGACTGTGACTGTCGTCGTATATTCATCCTGCGCTATCGCCCTCGCAGCACTGCCACCCTCAAGCTCTGTCTGGGAAGCCCTTGGTCTCTGCCCTTGTTCCACCCTTGCTGTGTCTCACATCAACATACTTGGAAGCTGACTCGGACTGCAGCCTTTGTGGCACCTCCACGTAAGTACGAACCCACTTTCCTTGGCATCATTTTGGCGACTCCGCTGGGGAGGTGAGCATCGTACTGCAGTCTGTCTATCTTCCGCACTCAGTCTCCATGCCTAGACAATGAAAAGCTACGAGGGCTGCCAGCCAAGGCCTTATCCACACCGTACAAGAGGAGGATCACCTCGGCGAACAAGAAGGGACTAGTGCTATGCGTCTCCAAGACCAGCCACAAACTACCGCACCTGACATACAAGTTGCAGTCAATGCGGCCATCCAGCAGTTTTCGCCTACTATAGCCACTCTTATGACAACCATGGTAGAAATGCAAAAATCAATCCAAGTCTTGACTTCACAATCACCGATTTCCCAAAGCCTTAGAGCTCTGCACCCTGTGCCCATTACTCACCCCGTGTTATCCCAAGATCCAGGTTTGGCCCCTCCTGCTCATATCCAACCTTCAAGGCCTGGGCTAGTTTTGGACACTGCTCAGGCCCCAGTGTCGCGACCACCGCTGCCTTGGTCCTCCGGGCCCTCGACAGTAGGACTCGCGGCACCTCAGCCCCCGGCGCCACGCATTTCCCTTGCTCGAAGCACTTCGGAGACTCACGAATCAATTGAGATGGAGCCCAACCCGAACATAACTAGCCGAAACCTAAACACAAGTCATTCCCCCGGCTTGCTCCAGTCAACCTTTCCTGACAACCGGCCTCCAGCAGCTGACACTACCCATATGCAAAACATGCCCCAACAAGTTGCTCACCATCACCAACCCCTCTCTACCATCGTCATCCCCTCAATGCCTCAGGTTGTACCGTCTGGGGGCTCTGGTGCTCGGATCATCACGACAGGGCACAAGCCCTCACATGCGTCGTACGTCACCAAGCATGACTTAGATGCCCTCCTTCACCGTCTCAAGCAGTCATCCTCACCCCACTCCACCTCTAAGCTGTCAGGTCATGCTCCCTACTTTGGCAGCCTCGCTACTAAGCCCTACCCTGTCAAGTACAAGCAACCATCCTTCACATTGTTCAACGGCAAAGAAGGCAACGCCCGCGAGCATCTCACCCGTTTTGCTGGCTCCCTCGAGCACTACGGGGAAGACGACACTTTGAAGCTTCGGGAATTTCACAAGTCCCTGACTGGCCTCGCCTACTCTTGGTATCATCAGATTCCTGACAGTACTATCCACTCATGGTCCGACATGGTCCAGCTCTTCCTTGACAAGTTTCACTATGAAACGGAACATGTGACCATCGTTGACATCGCCGGAATCCGCCAGAACCCCGGCGAAGACCTCAACACCTATGTTACGCGATTTCATCACAAGTGCTTGGAGTGCACTGACTTCAGCAAGGATGAAACCCTTGTGCCCATTTGCATCAAGAACATGAAGGACACCTACAGAGTCTACCTTGAAAATCTCCAGCTTCGGTCTTGGGGACATCTCAAGGAAGCTGCACGACGCACCTATGACTCGATCGGTCCGTCAAAGACTCCAAAGCCCCAACCTCATATTGCCTTGGCCACGACGACGGAAGCAGCTAGTAACGACGACAACAACCGTAAGCGTCAGTCCCAAGGAAGGGACGGGCGTCCTGACAAGAGAGGGCAGCCGATGCCTGCCCCGGAATACCCGTGTGACTTGAAGACTGTTAGAGATCTCCTCGAGACATGGATCGACGACAATGCCATAACCCTGCCCAATGTCGACAGTGAACCTACCTCGGAAGACTTAGCCCATCACAACTACTGCCCCTATCATCGAAAGGTCGGTCATGGCCTCAAGTGGTGCAGGGGCCTCAAGTTTGTCTTCGCCGACAAGATTGCGTCCGGAGAGCTCAAACTCTAAGTACGGGACATAAGGGCATGCCTTAGTGCATTTTCCACACTTGTAATTTTTTCGTTCATTTTGCAAGTTTCCATACCCATGTATCAAGGCATGTTGCCCATCCTTCGTTATCAATGAAGTTACATTTTCCAGACTTAGAAAATTTTCAAGCTACATTGATCTTGCACAAGTCTATTGATATCACCCTTCTTGCCATCACCCACTCCCTTGGGGGCTTCACCCCTTCCCAATCCCTTCGGTCTCACATTGCAATGACTTGGTACGTAGTGCGCGGGGTGGCTCGAGCCGCGCTACTACGGTCGCATCATCATCCTGCATTCACTTTTCCAACACTTAGAAAAAATTTCATTTTTTTTCGCAACCGGTCATCGATGATCATCCTCAGTGGTCTCCCTCGGCATCCTTGTCTCAGCCCAACACTTAGAAAAATTTTCATTTTTTTCGCAACCGGTCATCAATGACCACCCTCAACGGCCTCCCCTTAGCATCCTTGCCCGAACTCAAAAAAAAAATTTCAACACTTAGAAAATTTTTCAAGTTTTTCATCTCCCCACATGCTCCCCACATTCATGCTCTCATCACCCTCCCTCTCACACTTTCCTCTCCTCCCTCACCATCCAACACCCCATCACCCTTTCCCCACTTCATAAACAACTTCTCTCTTATGAAAAATGCTTCATCTTCTCCCATCCCATTTCTCTCACTCTCATTTTGCAAATTGTGAAAATATTCTTAGGGGTTCCCTCTCCTTATGGAGGCCAAAAAATATATTTTTTTTTTTTTGCCCCCACCCCACCCCATCACCCCCCCCCACCCACCACCCAGGCGCCTGGGCAGCCCCAAATTCGGGCAGCCTCCATCCCACCCCTCCATGTGGGTCTTCCCCACTCTCTCTTCCCAATTTTAATTCCCTCTCTCCATTTCTCTCTCTTCCTTTTTCTCTCCCTCCCATCACTTTTTACTTTTTCTCTTTCTTCCTTCACATCACCCATTTAACACACTTCCTACTCTTCTCTCTCTACCCGAGACAACATCCCCAATTTCCCCACTTTACACACTCTCTCTCTCTCTCTCTCTTTCTAACACACTCTCTTACACTCTCTTACACATTTTCTCTCTCTCTCTCTCTTATACTCATTAACTCACCCAACACCACTCCTCTCTCTCTCAACCTCACGTGGGTCTCCTCCCTTCCCTCTCTTCCTTCTTCTTTCTTCTTTCTTCCTCACTCATTACACATTAAATTCCCCCCACTTACACCCTTCTCTCTCACAATTCTTCACTCTCAAACATCACTCTCTTTCATATTACCCAATCATCACTCATCCATCTCACACTCTCCCATTAATCATTCCTCTTTCTCTCTTACACCTTATGACACATTCTCTTCCTCTCACATTAATCCCCCCCTTTCACCTTACTTCACTCTCATCATTTCCCCCCTAGAATCCCTCCCCCATTTTCCCACACCCTCACCCTCGGCCTCGGCCTCCCCACCCCCATTCCCTAGGCCGACCCCCTCCCCTCTCTTCATTCACTTTTCCTTCTCTCTCCCTCCCATTAATCACATCACTCTCTCTTTTCATCTTTTCTCTCCCCCATCATTTCCAATCCCCCCATTTTTCCCACACCCCCACCCCTCGGCCTCGGCCTCCCCACCCCCCTTCCCATGGCCTCCCTCCCTCCCTCTTTCTCTTCTTCTACCTCACCCCCATTAACTCCCTCCACTACTACCCCAATTTTATACTTAGTTCTATTTGTCTTCTCTCTCCCTCTCTTACCACCACATACTTTATTTACACTACTTCATAAATACAACACCCCTCATACTCCACCCCTTTTTCTTTCTCATATTCTATTATACTCACCCTACACTACACTTAACAATTTTTTTTTTCTATCTAACCAAACCAAAAAATCAACATTCCAATTTTACTACAACTAAAACTTCATATGCTTTAGGGTTGCACTTCTTGACTCCCTTACCCATTTCGTTACTTTTTTTCCATACTTAGAATTTTTTTTGCAACATTGACCGACGTGCATTGCTCGCGCCCATGCGCCTGTCGTAGACTGCCCCTGCATCGCGACGTCCGACCGTGCCCTTGTCGCGCCCCTCATGACGATGTCCCTCGACATCAACATCCTTGGTAGGTGGTATGCGAGGTAGCTCGAAACACCTACTCCAACTCATTATTTGACGCTCGTCATCCGTCGTCCGGGCGCCATCTCGGTGACCCCCGTCGTCAGCGCCCGTGCGCCGTCTCCGCGACGCCCTTTGCCAGCGCCCCTGCGCCGTCTCTGCGACACTTGTCGCCCATCGCCCGGATGACGTCTCCGCGACACTCGTCGTCCGTCGCCCGGGCGCCGTTTAAATGCTCGCGCCCCTGCGCCCTATCATCGTGCCTTTGTCTCAACCCCCAAGCATTCCAAGCTTTCGTAGGTGGTGCACGAGGTGGCTCGAGCCACCTACTCTTCATCATCATCATGTAGACGACCTCAACAACACTCCAGCCAAACAACATAAAATCTTCCTAAGTGTTTATGCGTGCGGTGCCCGCTCGGGTTACCCCTCCGCGCACACCACACGCAGGGGGGCTTATGTTCCCAACCTATTCTGGTCGCACCCAAAGGCCCACTACGGTCCCATTTTGCATGACACGTCCACACAAGCAACATACATTTTCAACGCTCACAACCGGTCAAAGCGTGCACGCTCAAGTCACGTGCACTTCTTACTTCTTCTACGCGACTTCGTCGCCAAGAAACTCATCATCGTGCGACGCCGCATCACGCTTCGACCGTCGCACTTCGCACGTTGTCCGTCGATGCGCCATGACACTTGCCCAAGGAGGTTTGGCCTTGGCCTTTCCCCCCTGGCTCTTCACTCTTCGCGCAAAGTCCTTTTTGCACTTTTTTCGTTTCGTACGTTTCGTACATGACTCTGGCACCTTGTTCGTCATGTGGGTACGATTCTTGGTAGCATGCTCGTCGCAACACAACTTTCGGATTTGTCATTGCTTATCAAAACACCTACCGTCGGCGCGCCCGAAGTTCATCGAAGGGGGGAGTGGCCTTGGCCTCCCTTCATGGGAGTTGGCCTTTTACCTTGGCCACCCCCTAGGGTCGGCCTCGGCCTCACCAAGGGGTCGGCCTCGGCCTCCCAAGGGGTGGTGGCCTTGGCCTTCCCCCCAATGTTGGCCTATGGCCTTCCCTCCTGCGAGCACTTGTTTTCCCGAGTCTTTGCACATCCGCGATGTTTACGGACGTTCGTACATCAACCTCGCGACGTCCGTCGTGCATCACCTTACGGACGTTCGTACATCAACCTCGCGACGTCCGTCGTGCATCACCTTACGGACGTTCGTACATCAACCTCGCGACGTCCGTCGTGCATCACCTTACGGACGTTCGTACATCAACCTCGCGACGTCCGTCCTGCAACAACCTCCCGACGTCCGTTCGTACATCAACTTCACAACTTCCGTCGTCTATCAACTCCGTGACCCCCGTCGCCCGGACACAACTTCGCGACCCCGTCGCCCGGACACAACTCCGCGACCCCGTCGCCCGGACACAACTCCGCGAGCCCCGTCGCCCGGACACAACTCCGCGACCCCGTTGCCCGGACACAACTCTGCGACCCCCGTCGCCCGGACACAACTCTGCGACCCCGTCGCCCGGACACAACTCTGCGACCCCCGTCGCCCGGACGCAACTCCGCGACCCCGTCGCCCAGACACAACTCCACGACGCTCATCATCCGTCGCCCGGACGTCGTCTCCGTGACCCCCGTCACCGACATCCGGGCGTCACACTCCAACACTTCGCCGCGCCCATGCGCCGCGCCGCTGATACAGCCGTGCCCCCAGGCTCTCTGTCACACTACCGTGCCCCCGGCACTATACGCACTCTGTCGCGCCCATGCGCCACCATTGACACCAACGTGCCCCCGGCACCTTACGCACTATGTCGCGCCCATGCGCCACCATTGACACAAACATGCCCCCGACACCTTACGCACTCCGTCGCGCCCATGCGCCGCGCCATTGACATAGACGTGCTCCCGGCACCTTACTCACTTCATCGCGCCCATGCGCCACAATCATGTCATCATGCCCCCGGGCACCACACTCATTCATCACACCATGCGCACCTTGCCTTGGTCATGGAACATGCTTCAACCCACTCTCCGGAGTGTACATCATCCGCGGGGATAGGCGACTCCTCCGGGACACTATCTCTGCCAGGGAGCTCTTCAACTCCCCTTCCGCCAGGTAGACGGCTCCTCCGGGATGCTACCTCGGCCAGTCGGGTAGACGGCTCCTCCGGGATGCTACCTTGACATGCTCCGAGTGCTCCGGCACAAGGACTCACCCGCGGGGATAGGCGACTCCTCCGGGACACTATCTCTGCCAGGGAGCTCTTCAACTCCCCTTCCGCCAGGTAGACGGCTCCTCCGGGATGCTACCTCGGCCAGTCGGGTAGACGGCTCCTCCGGGATGCTACCTTGACATGCTCCGAGTGCTCCGGCATAAGGACTCACCCGCGGGGATAGGCGACTCCTCCGGGACACTATCTCTGCCAGGGAGCTCTTCAACTCCCCTTCCGCCAGGTAGACGGCTCCTCCGGGATGCTACCTCGGCCAGTCGGGTAGACGGCTCCTCCGGGATGCTACCTTGACTCGCTCCAAGTGCTCCGGCATAAGGACTCACCCGCAGGGATAGGCGACTCCTCCGGGACACTATCTCTGCCAGGGAGCTCTTCAACTCCCCTTCCGCCAGGTAGACGGCTCCTCCGGGATGCTACCTTGGCCGGCCGGGTAGACGGCTCCTCCGGGATGCTACCTTGGCCTGCGGAATAGACGACTCCTCCGGGACACTATCTCCGTCAGGGTGCCTGCGTGACTGGCCTACGTGCTCCGGCACTGGGGGCTTGCGTCGGCACCCCTAGGGACTATGACCCCCGGGTCACTCCGAGACGGGAGCAGGTCTTCGGAGGGCATCGCGCCTAGTTCACCTGGCAGTTGGGCGTCGGGTCTTCCCCACCGCTGCCAGGCCTGTGGGACTCCGCAAGGGCTTGGATTGGAGGCTAGATCAAGGGGGTTCTCTGGCCACACCGATGCGGTGGGAGCCAGTCTTTCCAGACAGACAGAGCGACGCTGTGAGGAGCAGGCCGATTGAATATGCGATCTGACAGTCCATGGAGCACCGGCACTCGTGGACCCCCCGGTGACGTGTCACTCCCGGGGAGCGCCACGTGTCGGTTAATGACATCATCATCTCAATCTCTATAAATAGAGGTCTTGAGAATTCATTTGAGGGGGAGAACATTTGGACATTTTCAGAACATTTTCACTTTCTCACTCTAGAATTCTAGAGAGAGAAACATACAGGACCCTGACTTTGGACCTAAGCATCGGACTGTGACTGTCGTCGTATATTCATCCTGCGCTATCGCCCTCGCAGCACTGCCACCCTCAAGCTCTGTCTGGGAAGCCCTTGGTCTCTGCCCTTGTTCCACCCTTGCTGTGTCTCACATCAACATACTTGGAAGCTGACTCGGACTGCAGCCTTTGTGGCACCTCCACGTAAGTACGAACCCACTTTCCTTGGCATCAGGAGGCAAATCTGATTGCCCCAAAACTGAGATCTCAATCGGTGCACTATGATGCCCGAATTAAAGCTGATTTCCTCCACTGAAACTGAATCTAAAGCAATTTCTACAGGCTCGTCCACACATTGTCAATTTGAATTTGGCTAATGTGGTTCCAGTACGGATTCGCAAAAGCTCTTAATCGCCTAGTGAATAAAGCTCGGTGTTGCTGATAGTAGAAACGAGAATTCTCAAGTCAAGAATTTCGATCTAAGCCTTTTGAGCTTGCTAGTCACTCGCGAAAGATGATGGCCTCACCTCGAGCTCAATGAAGACAATGTCAACTATCTTAACTCAGAATGTGTTTGGATGAGATAATTGAACTGGAAATTTCACTTTCATAGAGAATTTTGAAATACATTGTATAAAATCCCTTATTTGAATACTGATAAGATGGATTTAAAAAACTTAAGGAGAGATTTGGAAAGGGAATCTGGTGTGCTAAAATTCTCTCTAGAAATAACTAGTTCAGACTAGTTATTTGTCAAATTCCTTTTACAAAAAAAGTCTCCATTATTTTAGGTAACTTCTTAAAAAAAAAAAAGAGATGTTCCCTCTCGTTAGTTTGTACATGTACTCCATTACATTATCTAGGTTCAAATTTTCAATTGTAATCCACATAAAATACTCAATCTACAAAATCATTCAAACACAAAATTTGCAATTTCACAAAATTCGTAAAATAACGAATTTCAAAATGAATGAATTTTGAAATACAAAGTAATTTAAAATTCTCCAACCAAACAAACTCTCAAAGAAGGAAAACTCAAATTCTGAGAGGATCCATGAGATCAAAAACACCGATCACGTATAATAGTAGAATTTTATTATTCTTGAAAGAATTTTGCTACACTAGTGAGTTTTCTTTTTATCAAGCTGTAATAACAAAAGCAAAAACGACTGTAGTCAAAACAATGTCTAATTACGGAAACAAAAGGTACGTCTACCTGCAAGTATGTATTACTTTGGCAGAAGCCATGTCTTCTTTGACAACAAGCACACCTACTTGCTTATCGGCCAATACTACTAAATACCCATTCAAAAAGTCCACCAACCCCTCATCTACGAGACTTCAAACAACTCCTTCTGTCAGTTTGTTCCAACTTATGATAAAGAACAAGAAACTAAATAAATTCTACAAAAAACAGTCACTCTGGTGAGAGCTAAGCACCCGCTGGAGATTGAAGTCACAGCATATGAACCTTTTTAAAATGAACAACGTTCCAGTATCGAGACCATATTTGGCTGTTCAATTCTTTTGGAGCACTCTAACAATGAGCAATCTCTTTATTTTAAAATAGCAGTTCCAAAAAAATGTACTTTTATATCAAAAGACATATTCGTAAAAGTATTTCCGGATTCGCTCTGCCTTTCACCCTTGCTTCCCATTGTAATTGGCGTTGTAACAAGGCTATAAAAGTTTGAGCAATTGTGCAATACGCAATCAACTTATACATGTCACATTAGGAATGGACGTTCTTCTAACTCGTACGAACAACCATGTTATAGTAAACATTTTTCATAAACTTAATACACCGGCGTAATTCAAGGGAGTTATTCACAAGAGAGACAACATTGGTTAGTGCAGATATTAATGAAGAAATCTTGTCACCTGAACTAGGCAGATCTATAGGGCACCTCAGTTTTATATATCTGTCTTATTCGGACCTTAGTTTAGTTCCACATGGATGACATATTCTTAGCCTTACCATTACATTATGCGTAGTTTAATCATTGTGACCATCACATCTCCCACTTGAAGTAGTGATTGTTTTGACTGAACCAAAAGGAGTGGGGGAAAAAATGATTTTTCGAGTCATGAAGCACATGATACCACCTGATTTTTCTCCCCTCTAATAATTAAGTTCACTTTATATCTTAATCATGTAATAGAATTTTCTTGGTAATTCAACGATCATTACCTCTCAACTCATCTGCAGACTGCAGTTGTTCACCTCAACAAACTAGCGACTGGACCAAGCATCTTACCATTTGTACAGTGCGCAGCTACAAGTGCACTGGAGAGACATTTTTATACATTTGGTTCCGCAGCACTTGTTGTGGATCGACAAATCTTGTAGATTATAACATTATAATAATTATTCACTTAGTTTTTCTTTAAAAGGAAAAACGTATATGATACTTTTATTTATAAGCGTTTTCTCGATCTACAGCTTAGAATCCCGACGTGGGTTCGAGTCGTATAGCTCTAGTGGAGCCCTGATTAAGGAATAGATTTGGGGATTTAAAGCATTTAGAGTTGCATCCCAATACCTTGTATTAAATACAACGTGTATAGCGAAACCTTACTTTTTGTCAACTGTATAAGTATTTACAGCAATATTTTTTATGGTTTTTGTTTGTTGACTAGTACTCCATTTTTCTAGTTTTATAACATTCTGATCACCTCTAAGTCAAGAAAAACTTAACAACAACGAAATTTGTTCAAAAATTAAATCGAACAAAACGTATGTCTATCCATCTCATTGTGTGATGAGACAGATGTATGAGAGAATATTATAATTAGCAAAATGGATCCCCAACCACGTTTGTACACAAACACCCGCCCGCGCGCCCACGCACACAGAGTCAATCAAAGTGGCAGCTCAACCTCCTGCAGAAGTTATCAACTTGTGTAAGCAATGTTTGAATACTCAAAGTACAAACCAGGAATTGTTGAATGAAAGTTTAAATAAGCATTATAACCTAAACTATTAGTTTGAAAATGCATCCAGGCATCTCTTTCGCACTGCTTGCTAGATCTGATTTCACGGCTCTCCTGAAGTCAACTTAATTATGCAAATTTGCCTTGAGACATTTATATTTACCTTTGTACTTCTTCCCCCCCTATATTTGGCCTTCATTTTCTTTAAGGATTTTTGTTTTTCTTTTTGTTGGACGGTAAGGAGTATCCTCGGGCCGGCTTTAGTGTTAACCGAGACTAAGTCCCCCTCCTCGGGCGATCTTAAGGGCGCACCCTCCACATCGGTCTGGTGCATTCAGAGGAAATATTTTTCCTCCGGGTGGTGGCCTAAAGTTTGCACAGATTACAAGATAATGTACTTCAGTTCACTTTTATTCTTACCGGTCATAGGAAGATTAACATGTAACGCGTCAATGTTTGCTCAGGTTACAAGATAATGTACTTCAAATTCCATCCAATGGCTTCATTGTTTCCATGTTTGCACAGCTTGCAAAAGCATCTATATGGTGTTGACTTTGATTTTTTCCTTCTTTTGACTTTCACCCATCTCCTTGCGTATGCATTTTACATAGAATAGTCCCTACATATATATGTATATAAACTTGATGCTGTACACCTAGCCTCACTTACTTCATCTACAATGGAGATGGTGAAGAACAACCAAACCATGGATTTTCCTCCAGATTTTAGCTGTCCAATTTCCCTGGAGCTCATGAAAGACCCGGTTACCATCTCAACCGGTGTCACCTATGAACGTAAAAACATCGAAAAGTGGCTCTTCACGTACAAGAAGAAGTCTTGCCCAGCCACAATGCTAAGCATCGATAATTTTGACATCACTCCAAACCACACCCTCAGGAGGCTCATCCTTGCATGGCAAGACAGCTGTTCGCAATTGCCGCCTTCATCACCACCGCCTTCTATCAAGCACGACGAATTAATGTCACTACTCAACACCATCGAGTCGACACCATTCAAGGTAAGCTCACTCACAAAACTTCGAATCATTGTTGAAACAAGTGACGATGTGAAGATGGATTTTAGAAATTGTGGAGGCATCGAAATGCTTCTAAGAATCATTGTCCAAATTTTGGTCGAAAGTTTGGATTTCCTAACATTTAGAGCTTGTGAAGTGTCTCTGGGTGTTTTGAACCAACTCTTTCAATCAGAAGAAGATGAAACATTGCTCAAACTCCTATCAAAACCTGAGTGCATGAAGTCCATGTCTATAATGCTTCAAAGAGGAAGTGCCGATGCTAGGGTTTACACCATCTCCATATTCCAAAAGATGGTGAGAGCAGAATATAATTGGGATTTCTTTATACATGATCAAGGTGTAGATTTCTTCAAGTCCTTACTGGAGCTCGTATCGGATGAAATATCCACTGAGGCAAGTACGTGTGCACTACAAGTTTTGATAGCGATACTAGGTTCATCGAAGAAAAGCCGATTAAAAGTCGTCGAGGCTGGTGGAGTTTGTACCCTAATTGAGCTTCTTCCAGACTCGAACAAATCAAAAAGCGAGAAAATGATGCAACTGATTAAGTTGTTGTGCGAATGTCCCGAAGGAAGATTGGCTTTCACAGAGCATAAATTATCAATTCCAGTGATTACAAAGAAAATCTTGCACGTATCTGACACTGCTTCAAAGATTGGGGTGAAGATCTTGTGGTTGATTTGTACATTTCAACCAACAGAAAGGGTTCTGGAGGAAATGCTAATTTTCGGGTCGGTGAAGAAGCTTGTGGCATTATTGCATGTCGACGGCCGGTCCTCGACGAAAGAGAAGCTGGTGAAGATGTTCAAACTGCATGGAAGTTCTTGGAGGCGTTACTCGTGTTTCCCTATTGAATTGAAGGATTGTCTAGGTTTAGTGAATAGTTCTTAGTAAGTTACTCTTTGCAGATAAATTTACATGCAAGCTTTTTTGTTGACAGTAGCATCACAAGTTAAAGTGCTTTTTGTGGATTATTTGGGTAATTTCATGAAGATTTGTTTGATTAATTAATCTTTTGCATTGCTTCGTATTTTTTTGTTAATAGAAAGTTAAGTACTAATCTGAACTCAATTTTACTAGTGTGTGATTCAGTAGAACCTGTAGTGTTCGACATAAAATTATGACGTGAGAATCCTTGAGATCCAACCTACCGGCTGCACCAAACTTCAAACCGTGCGGATAGGAACTTTGGCAGGTTGTTTTTGGTTCATCGGACGCCTATGATTTGTAGCTTCATTACTCCGGCAAAAGCTTTCCGAACCAGGCTCATTGATGAACCAAACTAATAGGAAACGCTTATTTTCCAGCCCTCATATGTTTGTTGTATGTCAACAACCTCATTTGTTGCTAAAAAGCTTGAGAGTTTGTCTCTAATGCACTTTGAACCGAGAAATGAGGATGTGAAAAAACATATCTCGGTATGAAAATAAACGCTCTAAAATCCTATGAAAAAAATTATGAGATACATATAAATTTAAATAGTTGAATGATTCCAGTATGTATATTAATTTGTTTAAATAGGGTCCATTTCTACGTATGAGCTTAAAAAAGTACTCCAATGAGTGGTCTACCTCTCTCTCTCTTAGACAGATGAAAATTGCGACTCTATCCTTCCGCCACACCGCTTCCTCTTTCCTACTTCAGTTTCCGTCACCACCGCCGGGTTTTCCGGAGTGTGGTGATGTGATAAACGAGATTGCTGACTTTTAGGGTTGTTGAGTGGGATCTTGGGGGATATGGAGAGCTAGATGGTCACGACGCTTTGATGATTTTAGATCAATTAGGTTGTTAATCAATAAGATCCAGCGCTAGAGATTGGTTGGAGTTTGATGAAAGGGGTAAGCTGTCTGAATCTTAGTTCCAGGAAACTCCTCATATGGTGACGTTTCTCTCTCGGAAACTCGCTTTTGCGATCCCAAGTTAGGAGCACCATGGGATCTTGTCTCAAGCTCATATGGGAACTCGATCCCGTCAGCTGGACAGAGATGCATGGAACAAGTGAGAGAGTACCTGAAAGTCAAGTCCTTTTTCGACTCAACTCCTTGTTTCTCTCTTCCTTCAACTCCATAAAGCCTCTTTGTTTGTTGTTATTGACTACCCTCCTCAAGAGAGCAGAGCTTGTCAATCACTACTCTCTCTCTCTCTCTCTCTCTCTCTCTCTCTCGTATAAACTATATTCAGTAAATGGTAATACTCTTTTACGCATTTATTTATTCAAGTCGCTCCCAACCTTATATTATTGGGTTAATTACACACATGTCCCCGAGGTTAGGGTGAAATTACAGTCAAGGACACTAAGTTTCAAAAGGTAACAAATCGTGACCACAAACGTTTAAAAGGTAACACTTGTGTCCATCCGTTAAGTATCTGTCCAAAAAATGTACTTTTTTAATACTTTCATCAATACGTAATTTTAAAATGGCAATATTGCCCTTGTACCGTATATTTTCATATTAAGATTCCAAACCCTAATTTGAAAACTAAGGTTTTCAATTGGTATATGCTATATAAAAATTTCTAAACTTAAAATTTAAAATTTTGAAACTTTAATATCTAATTAATTCTATCTCTCTCCAAAATTTCTATTTCTTAATATGGTTTTTAATTTCCTTAAAATACATTTTCTTTTCAAAAAGATATGAAAACCCTAATTCTAACCCCCCCCCCCCCCCCTTCTGTTCTACCCTAATTTTCATTCTCCCAAAATTCTAACCCACGCTGCCGTTGTCGCCGGCCCCCCAGCCCTTGCCTCCGTTGCCCCCTCTCAGCCCCGCCCACCCCTGCCTTCCCCCCTGCTGCGCACCACCTGAACCAAATCACAGCCTCGTTTACCTCGGCGCCACCGCCTCGATAGCTGGCCATAACCAAATCAGATCCAGCCACCCCTAGCTCGCCACAACCACCATCACCTTCCTCACCCCCCCCCCCCCCCCCCCTGAAATATACTCAGCCGCGACATAGTCGGCGCCACCACCACCCCCCACAGATCCCGATATGACCTCTCTCACCTTCATACACCACCGACGACCAATCAACCACCATAATTATATCTGCGGCCCACCGTCGTCTCCACAACCATCCACGACCATACCCACGGCCTTCCACCACCATCAAAGCTTTCAGATTTGGTTTTTTTTTTAATTATATAACTCAAATCTTGTTTCTGTTGTGTGGGTTCATACAGTGTATTGATCGGCGGTGTTGTTGTGTATGGCTTGCTCCGGCGTAGGGGCACGACGGTGGTGTGGGGGTGGGTCACGGCAATGGTGCATGGTAGTTGGCAGTGGTTTGTGTAGGTATGGTGGGGGTAAGCACAGCCAAGGTATATGGCTCTGCTATGGGAAGAAAGATAGGAGAAAAAAATATAAGAGAGAAATTTATCTTTAAAAGTAAAGAGTGGCATGTTAAAAAATTACATTTTAAGTCATGGGCAATACGGTCATTTTGCTAAAACCGTTATGTATTCTTGTATTCCGTTAGGTCAAAGGATATAAGTGTCTATTTTCCAAACTTATGGACACGAGTGTAATTTCACCTTAACCTCAGGGACATGAGTGTAATTAACCATATATTCTTTCAGGTGCTTACGCTCCCTGCCCCAGTTCCCGCCCCTTCCCCCGCTCCCGCTTTGTGCAACTAAGGTCCGAATCCTTGGGGTATTCCTCATTTGGGTGGAGGTTCCGGGTGTGGGGTAATTTCACCTTAGGGTTTTGTGGTTGCGCTGCCACGGGTTGGTGTTGGGTTGGTGAGTCTAGGGTTAGGCTTATTCTTCTGTATCCCCCTCCCCACCTAGTCGATTCTCCTTTGCCCTAGAAAGGTTTTTCGGGTAGCAATTGTTGATTTATAATTGTTAGGTCAATGTTGGTGTTAGTCGGTGATTTGCGGAATTCAGTTTGCCGTGATTCAAAAGGTTCTCCGTTAATGGTGGTCAAGATTTCCTCGTATTGAAGATGGTTACGAGGGTCCTCCGATTGAAGATGGTGATTGTGGGGGTTTCGGTTGGTGCTTCTGTTGGGTCAAGGTGGATGGTCGGTGGTGGTGAGAGGCTTCCGGGGATTGGCATCAAGACGTTGGCCAGAGATGGTGTTTCAGGCACCGGAGTGGAGGCAAGGGAATCGATGCCACGTTGCAACGCAGAGGCCACGTGCCTTGGTTAGGTGCTAGTGGCTGGCTATATGCTGGAGTATTTCAATTGGCTATTTTCTTAGTCTTTACCTGTTGTACTTCATAGTTATCATGTTTTATTAGGTTTTATCTTGTTTGATTTTAGCTAGTTGGTAGGTGGTATTTATCTTGTTTTATTAGCTGCTTAATTTTTGGGTGCTCACTTTGATGGGAATGTCATCCAGTTAATTTGTTCTTTACCTTTTGGCTACTCTACGTATATCTTGTCTAAAAACATATCCTGGTATATCTTCCTAAATATTCTAAAAACAAATAAGGTCCATTTTGCCAGCGGCTTTTGAACACTAGGACTTGTGGGCAAGGTATGAATGCATGGAAACTGGGGCTTAGAAGTTGGTAGTTGCCAGTTGATAAGTTGGAATGAGCTGTTCTCTTTATTTCTTTGGGATCTGCCCATCAACCTTAAAATTGAAGATCTTGTGGGGAATATCTGCAGCATGCTCAACCTTTAGAAAGCCAACTGTGATTAATGCTACCTACATCGACTTATGTCAAAACCTAGGTTCATCCATTGACCTAAATCCAAAAGTTATAAGCTTCCTCCGAAATGAAATGTGCACAAGGATCCCGCCAGAGCAGAGTTTAAGGAAAGTTAATGTACGTACGCAACTTTTTGAAGTTATTGCTAAAACAATTTACAACTGTAAATGTTGATTTGAAAGGACTATAAACTAATGGAGGCGAATAATTTCAAAAGTAAACCCTTCTAAAATGATGTTTCAGTACAATTTCCTGATAACAGACGCGTACTTCCTTGTATAACTTCTTCCGATATTAAACTTTACATGCTGATATTTAGTATAGGCAAAATATACACATTAAGTAGAGATCAGCTATAGATATCAAGCATCAGTCAACTGATATCATCAAAAGACTAAAGTGGATAAACAACTCCACTAACAATGTGAAGGCACACTAATAGGCAAGCAGAATCTTAGTTTAGCTACCACATCAACTAGCAAACCACAAATTCTTACAATATTACGCATTGCTGACCATGAACTTCTCTCTACAGTTTTTCTTGCTTCTTAGTCAATCCTACTTGCCAGCACTGGCACACCATGACTGCATGCGTATTTCATGTTTACAAGTTTCAAGTGGTTGAGTTTAGGCAAACCTCCTGCATATTTCACTGCCTCTATCTAATCGGGCTGGTAATGACATTATTACTAGTTTTCAACCCTATTGCTCTCTCCACATGGTTATATATAGTTATGTCCAGGATGCTGACTCTGTGCGTGTTTGAGGGGTGGAATGTGTGTGCGCGTGTCCATGTGTGCACCTTTTTTTGCCCGTGCATGTGATGTGTGGTGTTTGTAACAACTTGGTGTTCAGCCATCCGTCTTAAGTTACGTTGTCCAACTTCAAGCCCCTTAAAACTAAACCAGTGTATTCAATATCATTGTGGTATTCAACAAACCCATGTCCCTCAATACCTTTGGATAATAGGCACATATTTAGCCGAACTCGAAGAAAAGAGCTGGAAAGGTCTTAAGTGTTATAAGTACCTGATTTCAAGTAAAATCACGCTAAAAAGGATCCAATAGAAGGCACTGTAACTAAAAGTATTTTTGTTCGTACCAGTCGGGTAATACAACAAAACCTTAAGGGGCAATCAAAAAAATAATTATCTAGGTGTAATTGCAAATAAAAAGTGAAAGAGATGACAAATATGAATGATGTTTTTATTACTCCATGGTTCAATTGGCATTCACATTTTGAGTGAATTATATCTTATCAATTGCTTTTATCAGGCACATGCGACTATACTACCTAGCGAATTCCAGATCTTCGTAAAGCCTAACGCTATTACCAGGTAGATACATATCTAAGTTCTTGACAGAAATTATTATAAACCACTGTGTAAATGACCTTTAAATGGTATTAGAGCTTAGCAATGGCATGCACAGGCAGATTTGATTGGGCAGGGAGTTTCAGATCTCTCCAATTATCATCATCCACCTTCGAGAAGTAACTGTCAACCATACTGTCCGTGATGAGATCCAAACGAGAAGGCTCCCACTAGAAGGAAAGTAAGGAGGCTTTAGTAAATACGGGCGAACTTCTCTTTTTAGTAACCTAAAGTAAGCGTAATAGAATAATCTAAATTGAAATGGATAAAAGAGTACAGCCAGTCACCTTTGGGTTTTTATCCTTGTCTAACAGAAGAGCCCTGCACCCCTGCTTTTGAAGACAGGTTTAGATCATGAAAAACAGATGACATAAAGAAAGAAAATCAGCAGTTTGGCACCTCAAAGAAGTCCTTGCTGACTTTTCCACGCATGACACAGCAAACCATTCTGTACTCGCGGACAAGGCATTGACCAACACCTTGGAGCCTACCTTCCCGAATCTGGATAACACAAGCAACTCTCAACAGATAAACTTTTCATAAGCTTTTCAGAAAATTTCTAAATCTTGTTTTCAATATTTGCAGTCATAATATCAATCTTCCGTTGTTAAATTTCCTCGATTTGAACAGTTACATCCAACTCTGTTCCTTCTGTTACATAGTTAAGACCTGTGCTACAGAGTACATGGATTCACATGGCAGCTTTTATCAAATGGTACTGACACAGTAGGTTTTACTTGGAGAGCCAAACAAGAGATTCAGGTTACACAGGCTCATTAGAAAGAATAATTCCCATGCTCATCCTTATCCAAGTTTTAGTTGCTAGAAAGAACTGTCATCACTTGAACGGAAAAAAAAAACACTCTGGAAACGAAGAGTCCCATAGTTACCACAACATAGCGGATATCATCAGAAAATAAAAGATCAATGAATTAGTTTACGTTTGATAATTTCTCCTCTGACCAGATTTTGGAGATACGATCTTATCATCAGCATTAGCATCTTGTACCAGTAAAATCCATAAAGGTAAAGTATATTTATGTGTACTTCTATTACAAAGTTTGATATAAGCTCTCCAAGGAAAGGAAGGTAGAATTTGGGAATTCCTCCTCTTTAGAATATCTCGACAACCATTTTCCAAAAGGGACTGATTAAACGACCTCAACTCCTTCAAGCCCAATCCACCTGAATCGCAGAGCAAGCAGTATGCCAATTTACTAAGAGATGTTCAGAACTATTACATTTCCCTTCAAAGTTCTTAAGCCTCTTTCATGCAGAAACTGGAGTAGCAAAGAAAGACATAGATGTGACCCGAATTCAAAGTCACTATGGTCAACCAGTTTCTTTCAATGGGCCAGCCAAAGGAACCCCACACCCCAAAAAAAAAAAAAAAAGACCCCACACACAGGCACACCCCTTCAAAATGGTAAATCACACACCGCTAGTCTTGCAACTGATCACAAGTCAACTTCTCAATAGTTCGCAGGGATGAGAAAATACAGATTACCAGCACTATTTAGAAGTGTACGAAAAGACCTTTGTTTCCTAAATGGGGTAGCATCCTAGTATCAAACCTTCTATCCTAACAGCGAGGACTTCGCTGATAATTCATATTTAGCTGGAAGAATGATATTTGGGTCTGGGCTGTGTTTACTGTTATAGTCTTTTGCGTTGGTTCTTAGATAACCTTTCTAATCCTTCAACTGATTAGTGGACTAACAATATTAGTTGTGCTCCAAGTGGCAAATCTGTTACTAAAGAATAGGCCCATACCGATCTAAGAGAGATTTTAAGACTTGTCGGAGATGCTTTTTTTAAGGCCTGAATGGTCAAAGAAAGCCAATCATCCTTGCTTTTTTCTGCTTCACTCTCCTACAAAATAGAACAAGAATTTACTGTAAACTGAACTGCAAATCATCCATCTTATCCATCACCACAAAGGAGGCACTACAAGTAAAAGGATATGAGTACATGATTAAGAAAAACATAGGGGAAAATTTATACGTAACAGAAAATAAGGAGAGAATCAGATGAATTTCTTAATACTGAAGCAATCTATCGCGTCAACTTACAAGGGCAGATAAAATCTCTTCAATAGTTCGTCTAGAGAAACACCTATCAATGATATCCAACCTGCAAACAGATTTGAGAATCAGGTACGGCATTCCATGAGATAGGATAAAAAGTTTATTGCAAAACTTCAAAATGTGTTTGGTCGGAAATTCAGCACGTTCAATCTTTTTGGGGTGCCAGATAATATCTGAACTGAAGCAAGCTTGATAATGTAAATGGTTTGGGATGTTAGCCTTTTCACAAAGAACACAATAATCCATATGATGACTCCTAGTATAAGGATACTTAAGTTTGACCGTATGTTGACACTTGACATATCAAAAAGCAAGAATAAAGCATCTAAACGACATTTCCATTAATAAATGCTGATGAGATGGTACTTAACAGATAAGATGTGAATAAATAAATTTGAGAGCCTAACTTTGACAAGTACTATTTTCATGAAAAAGTGAAACCCCAAAGGGAGGAAGACCTGCATACAATTAGCCCAAAGCAACAACGAGGTATCCCGGCCAAACCACAAACCTGAACTCTCACTGACACAAAATAAGAGATTTTAAAAAGAGGAATTCAGCCTGTGAATTAACCCATCAAAATCCCTCAAGTTCCTCACCCTACAAATCACAAGGCCCACCCTTACAAGTTACAACACTATTCGGAATCTTAGCCCCATTTCAACTTTAAGTCAAATGTCTAACAGATCTCGGCATCACGGACACCATGTTTATGGTGCAAAGAGAGCAAGCACCAGAAGATTTTTACAATTTTACAGTGGAGTAGCAAGATCCCATCTTCTTGCACTTGTCATACCAACTAATGATTATCTTGTGCAGCCACCAAAAATTAAAGTCAAAAAAGCACTATGAACTGCAGACCACACCTAAAAGCCACCTGAGGAGAGGTATAAGCACGACAACTACCTCACATTTAAGATGAAAATTCTAACTATTCTTACTTCCCGAGAGCATCTAATAGCCTGTCAATGTTAATGTTTTAGTTGAGGGGATCCTATCTCCAATCGGACACTTGTCGGATCGTAAATTACATCGTCAAATAAAGTGATGAAGAAAACCTCCGATTCTAGATATACTAAATAAAATATCAACATGAACAGTAAAGAAAACAAAATTTTATTGAAGACGGGGGATCAACCCCTAAGTTTCAAAGTCTTCCACCAACTAGTGGTTGGAACCACAGTGCTTGAAGGTTTTGTTAGGGCTTCTGTTTTCTCTTAGTTTTCTCTCTAAGTTTGACTTTCTGAACCTCGATAGTTTGGTCGCTTTATGTAGGATTTGCCTTTTCCTTTTATAGAGGCTTCCTCCAAGAATCTTGTTCAGGGGGCTTATCAGGTTCTTTCTCCTAATAAGTCCTCCTCCATTTGTCTTATCCCTTAGGAAGATAATTCAACTACGTAATAAATATCCTTCTTTTGGTTTTGGGCTTCGAACTCTGAACTAAAGTTTGAATGGTTTCGAACTTAAAAGGTTTATTTATTTATATTATTTTTTTGCAAACAATCTTTTGGGTTTGAACAGCACCGTTTTAATTTTTTTGTTTTTCAATTAGGGCGCACATGTAATTGAGCCCAGCAAATCTCTTTGTACATAATTGTATTAAAATACTAGGTCCATTCCTTTTGCTTAGGCCCATAGTGCCTCTAGCACTTTTCGTGCCAATTCCTTTTGTTTTTCACCATCATTTTCTTGAGCATTTTGGACAGGGTCTGGTTGAATGCTTCCACCATGCCATTAGCATATGCATATGACCATGGGCAGTGATTGTGCTTGATCTTATACTTGGCAAAGAGCCGATACAAGGGCTATCTTAGGAACGGTTGGCCATTGTCGGTGATGATACTGTCTGGGACTCCGAACTAGTATATTATGTTAATCCTGACAAATTCAGAGACAGAAGTACTCTTTATGCCTCTAAAGGCACGGTCTCGGCCCACTTGGAAAAGTAGTCAATGTTGACCAGAATGTATTGATGTCCGGCCAACAATAGAGCTACGGAGACACCAATTACGTCCATTCCCCATGCTGCAAACTACCATGACGTGTAGTGACATGCAAAGATTCTCGGGGTTGATGAATAAAATCCTCGTGGAGCTGCCAAAGATGGCATCTTTGGCGTACTCTATAGTCTATACAGTCTGAGATCTTCGTAGGCCAATAATACCCGTCTTTTCGACTGCATTTGCAACTTTGTTTCCTTTGATGGCCCCTGTACACATGCGTGCACTTCTTTAATGGCATCCTAGATTTGGCCCTTCGGAATACATCTAAGGCTTAGTTGCAGGAAACTCTTAATATGGTGACGTTTCTCTCTCGGAAGCTCGCTTTTGTGATCCCAAGTTAGGAGCTCCATGGGATCTCGATCCCGTTAGCTGGATAGAGATGCATGGAACAAGTGAGAGAATACCTGAAAATCAAGCCCTTTTCAACTCAATTCATTGTTTCTCTCTTCCTTCAAGTCCTTAAAGCCTCCTTGTTTGTTGTTGCTGGCTATGGAAACTATACTAAGAAAATGATAATATTATTTACACATTTATTTATTCAAGCCGCTCCCAACCTCAGATTCTTCTTGGTGCTTACGCTCCTCCGCCCCCGCTCCCGCCCCCGCCCCTGCTTTGTGCAACTAAGATCTGAGGTACACTCCGAACTTGTAGAGCGCTTCTTTCCCCATGATGAATTTAAAGGCACACCTTTTAATTTCAACCCTCTCTACCTTTTCTTCAAGCAGTCTCCCATACTAGAGATAATTTATGAAGGTTTCCCGCCAATCCTCCCCATTTTCGGCCATACGAATGATGAAAATAGGCTTGACTTGAGGGGCTTGACTCAACGGCTGCATAACCCTTCTTTCTCCAACCGTGATCGTATTTATCCAATCCTCTGAGGGAGTCATTGATGCGGCCAGACCAGCCTGTGAATCAGCATGAGCATTGATTCCTCCCCTAGCATGAAAAATTTGAACTTTCTCAAACTGAGACAACATTTGACTTGCTCTCTCGTGACAGGGAACAAGATTCATCCGCCTAACCATATATTCTACTCGTAACTGCTTACAACCGGTTGAGAATCACCGCATATAGTTTATTCAGCTATAGGAATTTGAAGTGCTAACTCGATTCCTGCAATCACAAACCCGTACTCAGCCTCGTTATTCAAACAACCCTCTGACAGAGCCAAAGAGTATGGAAGGAGCGCACCCTCTGAGGTTATGAACACATTTACGATTCTTGATTTATTTTGCATAGTTTATCACTTTGTGCCGTCATACCCCTGATGCTCCATCAAAGTACATCTCACATCCCTTGTGAACTCCGATATGCATAACTTCCTCATCCGGTGCATCAATCACCAAGGGAGAGTCATCTGGTATGGCATGTGCCACTGATCATGTGATGCTAGACCCTTTATTGCCTCCTGTGCGACATACTCAATTGCAAACTATTGGAGAATAGCGGCTTATTTAGCAATCTGTCTCGAAAGTACAGCTCGAGATAGTATATACGTTAACGGATCTTCCCTTGAAACGATTCGTATTTCATGTTCCAAGAGGTAATGTTGGAGCTTTTGCAATGGAAATACAAGAGCTAAGCATGTCTTCTCGGCTGGCGAGTACTTTTACTTCAGTCCCCATCAATGTCCAACTTAAGTAATACAAGACATTTTCTTTTCCGTCTGCATTGTGCTGAGCCAAAAGCAAGCCTAGGGAGGCATCAACAACCGTGGTGTATAACAACAAAGGTTTTCCTTGATTAGGCTCATAAGTACGGGAGGGCGTGTAACGTATGCTTTTATGCGATCAAAAGCATTTTGTCATGCTTAGTCCCAATAAAATGGTACACCCTTCTTCATCAATTTTGAGACAAGTTGACATCTTCTTGCCAAGTTTGAGATGAGCCTCCTTATATACGCTAACCTCCCATAAAGCCCTTTTAGCTCAAGCAGGTTCCTTGGTGGAGGCATTTCAAGAATTGCCTTAATTTTCGAACGGTCAATCTCAATTCCTCTGTGTCGAGACCACAAAACCCAAACTTTCCAGATGAAAGTCCAAGAGCACTCTTTAACGGAGTCAATTTCAACTTGCATCGCCTTACCCTTTCGAAGATACGCCTTAAGTCTTCGAGGTGATTCTTTTGTTCGTCGTCTTTAGCAACAAGTCATCAACATAACATTCCACGACATTATGGAACAAATCCTCAAAAAATGAAAGTCATAGCCCGTTTGTACGTAGCCCCGGCGTTCTTTAGACCAAATGGCATAACCTTGGAACAGTAAACAACTTTTTGGGGTCTAAAATGCAGCCAACTCTTCATCTTTTGGGGTCTGCAACTTTCTCATCCGAGCATTGGCATAGTACGCTTCGAGGGAATTCCGTCATTGTCATGCATCCATGGTCATCCAAGCAAGGCATTGTAAGAAGTGTCAACATCAATAAACAAGAACCAAATAACTTCCTCAAATCATTAAACTTGGTCTTCAAGTGAACCTTTCCGCTAGGGCGTTGTTCATATTGGTTGATTCCTTGAATCACCAAGTGACTTGGTTGTAGACACAAAAATCGAACTCCGAGGGCAATAAGACTTCTTTTGGCAGAAGGTTACCTACAGATCTTCCATCCACCATCACTAGATTTATCTCTATGTTAATTAAAAGTCCGGTGATAAAACGCGGACGATTGTGGTTTGGTTCATCTGCATGCATGTCATCGTCATTGAACAAAATCATTGCCGTGCACGCGATCTTAGTTCCCTTTCCACTTGCTTTATCCACTTCCTCTCAAAAATCTTCTAGATTTGAAAGCACATCTATTAGCAACTTTCGAAGTTCTAGGGACTTAGAGCATCATATATGCTTAAAAACGCGGGAACTTTCTTAAGGTGTGCAAGAACATGCATTTGCCTTGTTCTTCGAAGGAAAGTTCTTTCTGACTAGTCGAAGCAAAAGTCTACGGTCTTGTGTTGCCTTCTTTTATAAGTCGGATACGATTCTACAAACTTCAATCATAGATTTCTCACTGTTTTGGGTTTCTTAGGGATCATCACTGATTAGAATTATGTTTACAGAGACATGCGATGAACTGTCATCATTGTTATCACCCTCGTTTGTCATGTCCCCTTCCTCCAGGAAAGTCATGAAAGACTTCTTCATGCTTTCCCATGATGGATGACAAATCATTCTAGTAAGAAGTACCAATCAAAGGCGACCCCATGGGAATTGACGTAAGCATAAGGCTTGATTTCGGGCTGTTTCTCCACATTGCTTAAGAAAACGCTAGACGTGTCGTTCTGAATCTCGTGATAATCATAGATAACAGTTTGAGACTTCTTATCCTTCGGGAAAATGGGTTTGTTCGACCCAAGAAAGGAACAAGTTCTAAGGTCTTAAAGACCCCATCACTCGAAGTTTAAGTGACATCTCAATTTTCTCATCAATAGTCCCTCCCACCATATCATATGGTTAAACTAATATATTATCAATTTCTTGAGGTTTCAACATCTCAATCTCTAGAGGTCTAGGTGCATAAAACATCCTACAAAATTGATCAGTCAATGCCTCCCAATCCGATATCGAGTTAGGTGAGAGGTCAAGAAACCAATCTTTAGCCAATTCATCCAAAGAGAGCGAATTGTCCTAGGAATAGGGTTTGGCTCCTCACCGTGTTTCTGCATTTTGCTAGAAATTGGACCAATTGTCTTCTAGGGCAACCAATCCCAGAGCGCATAAAGAAAAGACAGACTTGATATCCCTTAAGGAATGGAACTATTTCAACCCATATAGGGAAGCGGTGTTTAAGGATCTGAGATGTATCTACTATGGGATTTTTGGGAGCATCTGACTCTTTTTCTTTCAAAGAGACCTTTAGCTTGCCTGGTCTCTCTTCTCTCTTCTAGCTTTGATGCTTGCCTTTTATTGTCACTCGGACAAATGTTGACTCGAACCTGCCCTTCCGAAAAATCTATGTCAATAGTGATTACATTACATGGAGAGAGTATGGAGCACGGAGAACACGGGAGACGAGTAGAGCGCTCATTTGACACACTTTCCTCATCATAGGTGCTCTCCAGGGAAGAATAATACGAGCTTGGGTTTTTTAAGAGTCCAATATTCATCCATCTTGAACAAATCTGACGACTCTGATTGCTCATCATCAAAGTAAATGTTTGGTTTGCAAATGAACGGAATTTTCAAACCCCAGCCTTTTTCGAGAGCTTTGTCCTACTTTAGTGTCACAGTCTCTGACAAAATCTAAGGAGCCACGATATATCGATGATGCCACCGGAAAATATCTTCGCAAAGCTGGCAGTAAAGTCGAAGGGTATTGAAGCGAGTGTGGTGGAGTAGCTGGAATGTGCTTTGGGGAAGATAACCAATTCTTAACTTCAGTGTCTTTGTGATATGATACTGGCGATGATTCGGATCATCCACAAAGAACGGCTCTTGTATCGTAGTATCCCACTAATGGATAGGAGAATAAAAAAATGACAATAGGATTAGAGGCACTGCCTTCAGCTGCGTCCTCATCACTTTCGTCGTCACTAATGATAACTATGTCCATACATGCAACTGAGAGTACCCCATCTTCATTCACTTTGTCAAAGTAAGTTGGTACCTCTAAAGATTGTAATTCAGGAGGCATAAACTCCTTAAGTGAAACCGGAGAGTGAGGCCTTTGAACCAAAAGCTCACCCAAGACAAGGCCTTCAGATTACCCTTTGGGGATTTGTTCTTCTTTTGTTTCTCCATTTGCCTCTCGTGCTCACCTTCTTTCTCTTCTTGTCCTTCAAAACCTTGGGCTTCCTTGGTTTCTCTTTCCATGCCACATGGCCGACATTCAGATACTTTGAGTTGGCACTTTTCTTTTTCTTCATTCCTTTGGACTCGTAGGAAACCCACTCCCCAACGTGTTCGTCATTTGGCATTCAGATTTCTTGTTTATAAGACTTAGAAAATCCTTGAACCATGGTGGTGACTGGGTTTCAAGCTGCCTTCTCCTGTAGTGGTACTTCAACGGTGTTCAAATCAAGGAGTTCCTAAATTTTATCCTTCAAAACGAAGCAATCTTTTAGGGAATTACTTATCAGATGGTGATATAGACAATACTTCGGATCCTCCTTCTTCCCAACTTCATGGACTCGCTTAACTTCTGAAAGGGTGATCAGAGCCTGTTCCAGCAGATCTTCCACCAAATCCGAGAACGAGTACTTCTCTTTCCTCCGTTCCTTCATAGTAACTTTTTTTGTTTCCTTGGGTTTCGAACCCCACCTAGGACGGGAGATTTCTCTTTAGCTTTCACAACCGCAGTGGTTGAGGATTCAATTCTATCAGTCACCCTCGCTCTTCTTTTACTCAGATGCATCTCTGTATCATGAGCTTTAGTCACAAGTCATTGAACCTTCAAAATCTTGAGACATCAAAGCGGTGGATACTTCATGAAGGAAGTTGTTCTTACATATTTTGAGCAAGTTCGTCGCGAGTTAACCTCTCTTTGCAAGCAAATGTAAGAGCTCTCCACCTTGAAATGAAGTCAGTCACAGGTTCGTTATCACGCTGCTTAGTATCTATCGACTCCGGCACTCCGACTCATCTCTGAGTGCTATAGAATTGCTTAAGGAATTCCGTTACCATTGACTCCCAATTTCCGATCGAGGCCTCAGAGAGATTGGCGTACCATGTGAAAGCTGGCCCTACTAATGACTGGACAAAAAGCTGTAAACGCGAAGGCCTCGTTTTGGGCTATAAGTTTGCCTCGAGACAAGAAATAAGCTGTATGTTGTCTCAGATTTCTAACTCCATCAAACATCTTGAAGTTTGGCCGAGAAAAATCGAGAGGAAATGGTACGGCATCTATCCATGACAGGTATGTTTTTGTTATCATTCCGAAGCCCTCGTCTTCCTTTTCTCTAATTTCAGTCCCGGAGTAGAAGACCAGTTTGTGATGTTGTTGTGCACACCCCATCTTTATCGAATGTTTTGGCTCGTGGATCTTGTCACAGGTCCTTATCTAAGCGTGACAACTTGTTTCCTGCATGTAGTCATCTTTCTGGAGGCAGGGACATCTTGAATTTACGCTTTACCCCCTTCTTCATCGCCTTTCGCCTTCACACATGCGGATCCCGACTTAGATCCAGATTCGCTAAGCATAAATACCAGAGATTCTCTTGGAACGGCTTGTTCTTCATTACCAAGCGCCTTTTAAATGGCCTCCTGTAACATTCGCTCCAACAGAGTTTTCAGAACCTTTCTTTCTAACATTCTTTTTCTTTTGTCTTCTTTTTGAGGAATTAGACAGTTCAGGTGGCATCGAAGGGCGAGCCCCAACAACCAAAAAAGGCAACACTAACATCATTCGAATGCCCAGAAGATGCTGGTCAGCGACTTTGGTTTTGTACCAACCTGTTAAGGGGTTAAAAAAGTAAGGGGTTTGCACATGCCTATGTTGTCTACGGCGGACTAGATATAGCCTCCCCTTGAGCGATAAATCGAGCAGGATATACCTTCTCTCGATAGGCTGATGATCATACATCACTTCTTGGCCACAATCTGACATGATCACCCCTTGTAATTGCTTCTTCTGGCCTTACCAAAACGAGGATTCGAGTCTTGATGAGAGTTTAAAACTTGGTGAAGGTTCTGAATTTGATGCTTTGGCGAACTTGGTGGGAGCTCAGATTCATGTGAAGATTTGAATCTCGAGAAATGTTCGAGACTTGGTTTAGGTTTGGCATCTTGAGAAATTCCGAACCCAGCCTAACTGTCATTTGCATCGGAGAATCTTGGTTTTGGGCAGCCTGTCCGATCTGGTCGTTTCTGTCTTTCATTCAGGATTACAAATCGTCCTTCCACCGAGAGTTTAGGATGGTATGATTAAATTGGTGCACAAGGAGTCAAACCAGTTTCTTTTGGCCTTTCTGTCCGAGGCTTCATTGCAGTTTCTCGAGCCCTGTTGTCTCGGTTCGCTATATGAACAACTGTGTCTTCATAAGGCTCGTCTCCACCGCTGCCATTGCCTCCAATTCGTTTGCTTCCTTAGCGACGGCAAGAAAGCTCACCCTTTTCATTGAACTTCCTTACCGAAGAAAATTTAAGCAGATCAGAACAAACAAGTTCTTCCGTAGTTCTTTTGATGTCCACAGCTGTCTTCTCCAGAGAAGTTTTTCCTCCGCCAGCAACAGATTCGAGGTTTGCGCGATGAGCGTGATACCCTGAGGGCCTTCGAAAAGAACATGCCACCCTAGAATGACAGTAGTCAGATGGTAACCCGAGGCCCTTAGGGCTGGTGACATTGCCTTTGAAACGACAAGACGAACAAAGCATCCCGATCCTTCTCAGACGGGTGATGCCACCCAAGAGAAGACAGGACGCAAAAAGCGTTCCGAGGCCTCTCGGATGGGTGATGCCACCCTTCAAACGACAGAGACGAACAAAGCATCTCGAGGCCCGTAGGGTGGTTTCCCTGAGAAGGGCGTCTTTCCATGGGGTCGGACGGCTGATCTCTGGTGATGGAGGCCTCCTCTATCAAAGCATAGTCCAGTCGCGGTATTACGACTTTCTGCATCCCTCACTGAAAATGTAGTGAGTACGTTTTTCATAACAATTGAAATAGAGAAGATATTGGTTTCTTTATCTGGTGATGAGAGACAGACACGTCCCACTGGAAGTGTCAGAATTTTTAACACGAATTTTGAGACCTTAGAGAACAAAGGTTCAATAAAATCAACTACGAACATACATCCATCAACACTAACGTAGCGTTTGAAATCACTTCCAGTTTTGGTTTTCTGTTTCCAAAAAAACAAAAATCAAAACCAGTTTACTTTTTATTTTTTACAAAAACAAATGAGTGTTTGATTACTCAGTTTTTATTTTGAGTTTTTTCTTTTGCGTGTTTAATTACTCAATTTTTATTTTGAGTTTTTTCTTTAGTGGTGGTTTGCGGTGGCGGTGGTAGCCGGCCGCCGGCGGTGGCTGTCGGCTGCCGATGGTGGCTGCTGGCCGCCGGCGGTGGTCGCCGGCTGTGGCTGTCGGTTGGCGGCAGGCGGTGGGCGGTGCCTGCCGGCTGTTGGAGGGTGGTGGTGGTCTCAAAATAAAAATCAAAACTGAAAACCCAAAACTTCTAAATGGGAGTTTTCAAAAACAACCATGTTTTAAAACTGGTTTTCAAAACTGAAGAAAAAGAAAAACGAAAACTGTGTCAAACGCGTTTTTTTCCTCCAGTTTACAAAACTGGAGAAAAAACAGAAAGGTTACCAAACAGAGCCTAAGATTAGCGTCAATGTTTATTTTTCAGTGGTGAGGATTCTATCTACGATTCGACACCTGTAGGATCGTTAATTACATCATCAAATGAAAACATGACGAAAACCTCCGATTCTAGACACTAAGAAACCATCATGAACGGTAGGAAAAAACAAAATTTTATTGGACAAGGCAGATCAACCACTAAGTTACAATGTGTTCCACCAACCGGTGGTTGGAACCCTATACCCGCAAGCCATAGTGCTTGAAGGTTTTTTTAGGGGTTATTTTTTTCTCTCTTTTCCCTCTCACTTTGACTTTCTGAACCTCGATCTACTGATCCCTTTAAGTAGGAATTGCCTTTTCCCTAGAGGCTTCTTACAAGAATCTTTTTAGGCTTATCAGTTTGTTTCCCAAGATATGTCCTCCTCCATTTGGTTTATTCCCCAAGAAGATAATTCAACCACGAGACAAATATCCTTCTTTTGGGTTTGAGCTTCGAACTATGAGGTAAAGTTCGAATGATTTGAACTTGAAAGGTTTGAAAGCACAATAACCCATCAGTTTACGAAGTCAACTTCGGGTCCACATGCATGAGTTCGAACTTCGGTGAAGTCTAAAACCTCGTTAGGCGCACAACCTCCTTCAAATTTCGGCTCACCAATCTGTAGCGAACCTTGTGTACCTTATGCGCGTTTATTTAACCTTCAAGTCCAAATAATGTGGATTCGAACTTTGATGAAGTTCGAAACCTACTACCCCGTCCAAACCGCCAAGTACAAATCCAACCAACTTTTGGGTTAAAATTTAGGGTAAATTACACTAAACCCCCTGAGGTTTACACACTGTTCTCACCTAGGACCCTGAGATTTCAATTTAAACAATTAACACCCCAGCGTTGAGAATTGGTTTCAATTGGACCCAAAATCGTTTTTCCGTTTAAAGAGAGGTGGATGGCCATCCACCTTGAGGGGCATTTCGGGTAACCAATATTTAGTGCTCTCTCTCTCTCTCTCTCTCTCTCTCTCTCTCTCTCTCTCTCTCTCTCTCTCTTGTCTCTTTCTTTCACAAGACTGAAACAGAGCCCCACCCATATAAGGTGGTCCCCCCCCCCGCCGCCGACAAACACCACCACCACCAACTGCCGCCGTAAATGCTCACCATTTTAGACCCACAATCACACACAGATTTGCCACACACACAGCACCACTGATCGACGCCGCCAACACCATACCCACTAGCACCACCATTCTTCTGCAACCAAAAATAACACCGTCCTTCCTCTGCTGCCAAGATAAGCACCACCAATTTGTCGACGTCAACACCACCAATCAATGTTGCCAAAACTACTAACTAGCAACATCAACCCTCTGCGGCCAATATGAGCACCACCAATCAACTGTCAACAACACCATACCCGCCAACACTGCCATCACAACAGCCGCAACTGTTAGCATGTGTACACGAGATCTAGTGCAACCAAAGAAACGGGGTACACGGGGTCAAGAAAATATCATGGTGGGAAACCATCATCGTCCACCTCCTCAACACCACAGACTCCTCCTAAACAGTTGCAGCTCTTAAGATTCAATCAACCTGCCGATCCCATCGAGTCTGCACTTTTATCAAGAAAATCTCATCCATCAATCTGCAAGCGACCACTTCGAGTGCTTGATCCAACGGCAGGAAACCATGGATGTAATTCTCACCGATGGCCGCGAGAGGATCAAGATGAACGAGGCGCTCGTGGGGATGCTACTGAGGTTGGACTAGATGCCGGGGGTTGATCTGACCGTGAGGGAGCTGAGGCAGGGCATGAACTGTCGGATTATCGGGCTGTAGGAAATTTTTTATGCCGTTTCGGGTGCTAGGGTGGAGGGCTGGGATGGGTTCTTGAGGGATTGGGATGATGTTGTTAGGGGGATTGAGGAGGATGTGTGCAGAGAGGGCTGGCGTTAGGGGAGGGGACACCACCTTTGGTGGGTCTCTGTTTCAGTCTTGTGTGAGAAAAACAGAGAAACATACACAGAGAGAGAGCATTAAATATTGGTTACCCAAAATGTCCCTCAAGGTAGACGGCCATCCACCTTTTTTTAAACGGAAAAACGATTTTGGGTCCAATTGAAACCAATTCTCAACGCTGGGGTGTTAATTGTTTAAATTGAAAGCTCGGGGTCCTAGGTGAAAACAGTGTGTAAACCTCAGGGGGTTTAGTGTAATTTACCCTAAAATTTAAGTGCCAACACCATGTATAATTAATTGAATATGCTTAAGAAGAAAGGTGAAAATTACAAGGCACTTCAATCCTAAATGCAGAATAATGAAAATGATAAGCATTTTAAACCCCATCATGATGAATTGATAATAATACCAATGAGGATAATGACAACAATAATGAAGATGTTAAAAACAAAAAGATCGAAACGCACTGATCTTATTATCGTTATCATGATAGCAAGAACTACAAACAAGGAAGAAACCTACCGATGATAGGCACTCTTTTCTTTCAAAGTAGGAAGCAGCGAGAACTCCTCAATGATGGCAGAAACAACCATTGAATCACCTGAATCTACCTTGTGGAGGGCTTCTTCTAGCGAAGTTAATCTCTGTTTCATTAATAAAAGACACAAAGGTTTTGTTAAACCGCTTTAGTGCTCCAGATAGGTTGTAGGGTACGTGAAAATGCATTTTTTCTTGTTGACATCCTACAGAGTAGAGTAATGAACGAAAGAATGCATCATTCCAAAGAGCGGCCTATTGGAGGGTTTTCCTTGAATGGCTAGAGTCCTAGAAACCTACAAGTCCAGAAAAGAGTTGGACCAAGAACTTTTTAGAACTTATGCATAGCGAATAGAAATACGGTTGGTTTCGATATTAATCACCTAAGCCCTGAATTACTGCAATGGGTGGACAAAGGCCTTCATGGATGTCATCAATACTATGATATGATCAAAGCACTGTACTTTCCTGATGAAGTAGCTTTGCTACTTTCTGCCAGACTTAAATTACTAGCATCGCCTAGTCTTCCCAATCTAAACCCTGTTACTAAGCATCTAAGCTAACTAAGAAGCTTCATTACTGAGACTCATTTAACATTTGTAAACCAGTTATTGATCAATCCGACTTCCAAAGATGACTCTACTTGAGAGTTATAACCGTGCATCACATGATAACGAGGTGGTGTACACTAAGGATCTAGGTAAGCATGATGGAAGCATCAACAAGCTAGTGATCCTCCCAGAGATTTATTTCTAGATATCTTTCGTTTTTCAGTTAATCGAGGTGGTTTTGTTTCTTTAGTAACTAACGGTCTGTTTGGTACCAATTCTTTTAGGATTTGGATTTCAAACTTGAAATTGGATTTGGAATTCAGTTCACTTTTTTTAGTTTCGGACATAAGGGAATTCAAATAACAAAATTCCTATTATGTGTTTAGAGAACAATAGGGATAGAAAGTTAATAAATTTGTAGACAATTATATCATTGACTTACGATGAAAAACGAACTACGGTAAGTGGTTTCAAGTGTGCTAATGCCACTGCCACCACATGTTGGTGGTGGTGTCGGTGGCGGCACCACACGAGGTAGCGACATCGATGGTGGAAGTGGTGGGGGTGGTCAAGTGATGGTAATGATGGTGGTGGAGGTGGTATTGAGGTGTAACTGGTGGTGGTCAAGCCGGTGGTGGCAGTGGTGGCAGTGGTGGTGGTAGTGGTGGCAGCGACGGTGGTAGTGGTGGGAGTAGTGGTGGCGGTCGTGGCAGTAGTGGTGGGGGCAGTGGCAGTAGTAGTGACGGCGGTGGTAGTAGTGGTAGTAGTAGTGGCGGTGGCAGTGGCAATGGTGGTGGTGGTGGTGGCATTAGTGGTGGCGGCGGCGGCAATAGTGGTGGCGGCGGCGGCAATAGTGGTGGCGGCGGCGGCAATAGTGGTGGCGGCGGTGATAGTGGTGGTGGCAATAGTGGCGGCGGCGATGGTGGTGGCAGTAGCAGTCGCAGTAGGTGCCGGTGGTGATAGTAAAAGTGGTGTAGCGGTAGCGGCAACAAAGACGCTGGTGGTGGGTTTATTGTTGGAGAGATGTAGAAAAGGGTAACATAGATAAAAAAAAATTACTTTTAATTCAAATAAATCCAAATCCCATGCAATCGGACTATTTTTCATCGAATTTCATGTTATAGAAACAAATCCAGTCAAATCCCATTAAAATCCAATTCCAATTCCTTTTTTTAATGTTCCAAACAACAAAATTTGAATATTTGAAATGAAATCCTATCAATTCCATGATTCCAACACACTCTTAGGGCATGCATGTTTGCCATTTTCGTTTTCTGTTTTCATTTTGTGTTTTCATTTTCATCATTTTCATATCCAGTTAGGAAATATGCTTGTGTACTTTCATTTTCACTACGTTTTTTCTAGCTACTTTGTTAGCCGGTTTGGGTACTAATACCATTTTCATTTCCATTTTCACCAACTTTTTTGGACCAATTCCTGTATGTTTACCATTTTCGGCTCCACATTTCCAGTGAAATAATCCTATGTGAATTCCACTGCATTACCAACCCAACGAGGTTGCTTCTGAAATAACCAAATTCTCGCACACTCTCCCCCCAAATTGCCGCAGAGAAGCTTTGTAAAGGGGTCTGTAACTTCAATACTGTGCACCAAGAGACCTCATCCAATGTTCAATCTCAGCAACACTAACTCCACCCTACTGTTGTTCTTCCAAGCACCGCCATTACCACAGCACGTTCTGCGGATCCTCCTTGTCTCAAAACCCTAATTACTACCCCAACAAATCCAACAATTTAATTCTTTCCCTTCACAACTTACCAATTACAACCTAACTGACCAACCACAGTGCAAATCAAATCAACCCCTAGGGTATTTTCTCAAACTCACATATTCTTGATCCAATTCTCACACACACAACACCTCTACTGTGTGTAACTGCAACACCGATTAACCTGCCCCACCTCCTCCCGCTCCAAACACCCATTTCGCAACCAACCCTACCCAGTTCGTAACAATCAGTAACAGTGGTGGGGGGACGATTGGAGCGCAAACGCATAGACAACACCTCTTCCGTGTGTAATTGGATCATCAATCAACCTACCCCACCTCCTCCTGCTCGAAACACCCAGTTCATAACCAGCCTTACCCAATTCGTATCAATCAGTCACATTGGGGCGGGGCAACGACTAGATCAAGCACGCGAGCTTCGTGTTGTTGGAGGTGTAGGGGAACAGGTTTATGGAACTGAGGAGGAAGAGGGGCGGAAAACTGAGGAGTGGAAAGAGGTGGCGGAGAAGGTGTGGATATGACCGACGCGGAGCGCACGCCGGCGCAGTGTAGGGGATTGAGAGAGAGAGAGAGAGAGAGATTGTGTTTCTCTGAGGGTGAGCAGAGGGGTGAAAGAAAAAGCAAAGGTGGATAGTGTTTCTTTGACAGGGTGAGACTCTGTCGAGAAAAGCTAAAAACACCTTTGAGGTTACTGTGGATAGTGTTTTTTGTCACTGTTTGAGTAAATATCCCAAAATCAAAACAGAAAATGGTAAAAGTACACATCAAAAAAATCTTTTTTGTCATCATTACAAAAATGGAATATGAAAATAGTAACATAGAGGCCCTAAACTTTTTAGCTTGCCTAAAATTCTAAGCCTCAAGTTGACCAATCCCTTGTGTCTAATGGACGTTTTGGCGCCTTTCCACAGGAGGCTATATGGAAGACAAAAGGTGGGGTTTTGTTTATTTTGGTTTGCTTCATTAGAAAGAATATTACACAAGATAATCTGAAGAAGCACAATTATTATTGTCAACTGATGTTGTATGTGTTTGGCTGCTGAGAAAACTTTTCATCATCGCCCTTTCTCTTAGGAGTTCTGGTCCTTCATTTCCTTTATGCCAAAAAGAATTGCTAGTATGCGCACGTAGTCGGTGCCATGGATGTGTTAGGAAATCACTTTCCCAAATTTGGAGAACGGAACCTCTGCCCTCATTGTGCATTTGTTTTTGGAAAGGAACTGGCAAAATTCTGAAGGCCTATCAAGCTCTTTGCTAGATGATGTATTCTTGGTTATCCGGTTCAGGGAGAGCTACTGTACATTAGACTCCTTAATATATTTCATTTGTTAATCCTTGTTTAAATGTCTTGAGTTTATGGGGCTCTTCTTGGTTGTTTTTTGTACTCTCCCCCATATGGTGGTTCTTTTCTCTTGAAACTTTTTCTTATCAAAGAAAACAAACACGAGTGATTGATCCAATCATGTCCCAGTAACACAGGAAAAAACATCAATGATATTTTAACCAATTTAGTTGTGGACTTGTAGTTCACGCTATCAAGATTGTTCGATGAAAGTTGACATGATATACCAAAAGTTCGACGGAAGTGTACCTCTGATGGAACAAAGTGAGTTGCAAGCCCGCATGCAAGCATTTCGGCACCATCCAACCTCGCACCAGTCAGACCAACATATTCTCCTGCCAGAGGGTTGACCAAATGAGGAACAGACAATCACTCATAAGATACAAAACTGCTAGACCTAAAGTCGGCCATGTAAACAGCATCTAATACATACAAGTTGTAAAGATGTAAAATATACCAAAAATAATGACAAGGGACAACAGATTCTTCTATATCACAAATAAAATTGATTTAATGTAGGAAATTTGACCCAAAATGGAATTAGACAAGTTTTCTATGTGCACTTCCTATTATCCACACCTTAAAGTTCACATGATGAGATTTTCTTCTCATTTCATGCTAAGAATTGATAAGAACACCGGCAAGAGATAGTGAACTGAGAGATTTCCAGAATTGAGGACTTCAGACTACTTGTAAAGCAGAAAAAAAATTCTCCCCAGAAGCAACCAAATTCAAATTTCAACATAATTTAATTGTTCCACCAATAAATCAAATTATTCAAGTAACCTGAACAATTTCCATAAAAAGGAAGACATGGTCGCCATTATCAAACTCAAAAGCTTTAAGAAAAGTTCTGCTACCAAGCTTCCGAGTGTAAGGGAATTAAGTACGAACTCTAGTTATTTGGCTGATCACTGAGTCATTCATCAGGTCAGTAACAAATTGGTCCAGGCACAGGGTTTAATAGTTGTTATGTAAAAGAAAAAAATCTCCCAATTGTATTAGACAATTAATGGGATCACAATATCGATACTTATCTGTGTAGTGGGAAAGGGCTAGGATAATTGTCTCATCGCGCGGCCTAGAAAAGGAAAAACCATCTTATCCCACACCAAACTGACACCAGCTGCACCCTCATCCACCTACCTACCTCATTACATATTCTGCCCCCATGTCTACCACCAGCACTTTTAGTATCTTGGAGACAAATTTTATCCAGCTTCCAACAATATACCATATTTACACTTGGGGACATTTCCCACCATTCTTAACCGCCTATGTTCCAAGGTAAGATCTTAGTATTTGCTAGACACGGGTGATTAAATTTATTTTCATTACTTCCTTGACAAATTCCACCTCTAATATCCTTTCTTTCTTCATGATCTATCTAATCAATACTCACAATCGTGACCTCTCCCACCTTTAGCTCACTTTTGTGAAGAGAAAATCATAGGATTCGCTTCGGAACTCATTCTAGTCCCTCACCCCTTTCCCAACCCCCATTTAGCAAATCTCCTTTAAACCCTCAATGTTTGAAACACCAGATTAATCATTCCAACTGTTTCCTGTGGAGCTAAAGCTAGGAATTAGAGGACAACCAGTAAACAGTCGCACGATTGTCGTTAAGATCCTATTTCATATGTCTGCACTTATCTGCATATTATTCTGCCGAATGTCTGTGTAGACTACGTAGCTGACCATATGCTATGGAGAGGTTTACACTCTGGCCGAAAACTGAGAAGTGTGCTTGCATAAACTAATCCATAAGTCTCTTCCCCAGTCATGACTGAGGTGTACTGGGATGGTGGCTTAACAGCTCCCTTGCTTTCAGCTGAAGCAAGGAAATGATTCCTAGGGAGTAGGAGGCATAAGGATAACTTGGTGATATGTTCTAAATGTCTTTTCATTCAACTGATTTTTCACCTACTAAGTAGTACACTTATCATCATACCCGTTTGCACCTTCTGTTGGGCATTTGTTAAGTCTCAGGTTTGGCTGGACAGAAACGATATATTTATAGAAGAATATCAGGGCTCAAACGCTGTAATTGGAGAATCAATGCAAGGACGAATTATATGTGCTTGGTTATGCAAAATGACAGGAAAACTGTTATGTCAAAGTTTTGTTCATTTTAACTGCTTAACTCGTGTAAATGTCCGTAAATTTCTGGCAGAAGGCATCACAATCTGTGTAAATTTAACTCTGGGTTAGAGGATGAATTATAAGGATGTCACGATTTGACCTGGTCCGGGCGTTACAGATCAAGTTGGTGATTTTATACTTGAGCAACTTACTGGAGCTCCTTAAACACACAACGTTTAGCTGAGAGCTGATGATGATAGTCGTTAAGGAATCAATCTTCGTTGTGCGACACTTCAAAAGCTGTAGGAGAGACACTGAGGGCAAAGATGGAGTTCAAGCTTTCAAAGTAGACAGTAAAGACCGTACAAAGGAAAATTAACTGGCCAGCAAGGTTTGAGTGCAAAGTTCTGGCTTCTCTTGGAAGATTGGAGTTGGCTTCTCTTGGAAGCTTTTGAGTGCTATAAAAGAAGACAAGTCTGCCTTCTCAGTAACTTTTGAAGAAGACAGCAACGAAGAATAGTACAATTGAGGCTTGCATTTTGATAATTCATGGTGCCTTCCGATCCTTGTGCCTCTGCAATACACGCGGGAGGCCAGCACAAAGCCGCTTTTTTCTGTGTTATTCTCTGCTGCTCAGATCTAGAACATTTTGATGTAAAAGGTACTTTCTCCAAGTTCTTAAGAAGTTAATGAGTTTCTTCTGATACGAAGGCTTCTTATTCCACAACAACGAAGCACTTTTTCCCTCTTTCATATACTAGGGGATTTCGCTTGGAAAAGAAAATGTTCCATACTAATGGATTCGTCGAGCTATTTTTCCGCAGGACCTCCCCTACAGTATCGTCACCGCAGTAGAGTTTAACCACCAAGTAGACAGCAAACGGGAGTGCTCTTTTTGACTTTCTAAGATTTCAGCCTATGAGTGCTCTTTTTGACTTTCTAAGATTTCAGCCTATGTAACATTCATATCTGCATATCTACTGCCTCCTTATTTGCATCAATAGGTACCAGAGCAAGTTCGCAGAGTACATGCTGCTGACATGGAACCAGGTTTTCAAGATTGGGTGGATAGAATTGAAAGTTATTTTGACTGGAAAGAAGTACAGGTAGAGAGGAAGGTGAAGCTTGTAGGAGGAGATGCAGCCACAAGCTATGCCAGTAAGTGCAAGGGAACCTCTAGAGGAGTTTAAGAATGTTGTGCCTGAAGAGCTGCCTGGAGGACACCGCCAATGAGGACATACAACACCACACTGAATTGGTGCCTGGAGCTGTCCTACTCTAACCTACTGCATTGTAGGATGTGTCTAAAGGAGCACGAGGAGCCGCAGAAGCAAGTTTCAGAATTACTCAAGAAGCGGTTCATCCAAGAAAGTCTAAATCCTTGTCTTGTGCGAGCTTACTCACACTGAAGAGGGATGGGACTTGGAGAATGCGTGTGGAGAGCAGGGTACAAGTAAGATAACCATCAAGTAATGGGTTCCTTGTACAAAGATCGGATGATATACTAGACATGTCGTCGATTCAAAAAAAATTTCCAACATTGGCTTCAAGAGTGGCTATCTCCATATTAGTATTCAAGAAGGAGACGAATGGGAGAATCATTCAAGACCAGGGAGGGGCTCTTGATTCTCAAGTATAGAAACTCTTTTACTGGAAAGTTTGTAGTTGTGTATTGATTCATAGCAAAGATCGTGCAACCATGCTGGACATTTAAGGGAACTTCTACAACTACTGAGGCAGAATCAGCTTTACACCAACTTGAAAAAGGGCTGGCTTATGCCGACAGATTAGAGTGCTTGGGGCTTGTTGTGTCAGCCAAAGGTGTGGAGGTTGATCCGGTAAAGAATCAATTAATTACATGCTGGCCTTAACCAAAAACATTAACCGAAGACAGAAGTTTCCATGAATCAGCTATTTTTTTATAGGGCAATTCATTAAAAACTTCAGAACTCTAATGGCTCCAATTACTGTATGTATCAAGCGTGGAAAGTTTACATGGAGTTCACAAGGCTGAAAAGAGTTTTCAACTGTACCCGACTCCGAAAAGATTTTTAGGTGGAATGGGATGCATCTAAGGCAGGAGTCAGTAACATATTAAGTCTAGCAGGCCGTCATATCGCATACTTGTATAAGAAGCTCAACCAAGCTCAGCAAAACTACTCCGCATATGACGTTTAGTTTTATGCTATTGCCCAAGCCTTAAAAATTTTGCGACACTCTCTGATCCAAAGGGAGCTTATCTTGTATTCGGACCATAAAGCCTTCCCCTATAGGCGGCTCATTAAAAAAATTACCACTATAATGAATTCAATTACAAAATGTATCAAGGGTGGAAAGTTTACATGGAGTTCAGACGCTGTAAAGAGTTTTCAAGAGATAAAGACGAGAATGACTTGAGCACCTATACTAACTCTACCAGACTTTGAAAGATATCTGAGGTGGATTACGAGCATCTAAGGTAGGAGTTGGTGTTGTTGTAAGTCAAGCAGGGGTCCAACAGTATAATTTAGTGAGAAGCTAAATCAAGCTTGGAAAAACTACTCCACCATACGATGTTGAGTTTTAAGCTAATGTTCAAGCATTGTTGGCAAAAGTATCTGGTCCAAAGGGAGTTTATCTTGCATTCGGACCATGAAGCCTTGCGCTACATTAACTCCCGAAAGAAGCCAAGTCGGAGACATGGAAAGTGGGTGGCATTACTACAAGGATGCACATATTCGACACAAGGCTGGTTTCCAAAATAAGGTTACCTATCTTTTGAGTAGAGAGTTTATTTGTTGAAAGCCATGTCCCCTAGAGTTGTCGGTTGCAAGTGATCAGGGAGCAATACAAAAGAAGATTCTTACTATCAAGAGATAATAGAGAAACACGCAGCCGGGACAGCAATGTATGTTCTTTGTTTATAGTAAATGATGCGTATTTGTTAAAGGCGTCCAATGATGTATACCCGAAGGTTCGCTCGTTAAGGGCGCTTCTGGCTGCAGAACTGCATGGAGGGGGGCTTGGCCGTCACTTTGGCATGGAAATGACGTGTCTTAAGGGTACTTTTGGCCAACAATGTGGAGTGACCTGTATCAATATGTTAGTAGGTGTTGTATATGCCAAGTATCTAAAGGGCAGCAACAAAATAATGTACACTCCATTATTTGTGCTAGGGCTACTGCTATCAACAAGAGGGGGTTGATTCCATTTTTGTCATTGTCAAACGATTTTCAGATATGTCTCATTTCATTGCATGTAAGAAGACTTTAGATGTAACCACGTGGCGACTCTTATCTTTCAAAGAAGTGGTTAGATTGCATGGTTTGCCCAAAACCATAGCATCCGATCGAGCCACCAAGTTTCTTAGCCATTTTTGGAGGACCTTGTGGCGATTATTGGCTACTAAGTTGCAATATAACAGCACATTACACCCCCAAACTGATGGGCAAACAGTAGTAAACTGTAATTTGGGAAATTTGTTGAGATACCTAGCAAAGGACAACACTAAGCAATGGGATTTGATCTTGCCTCAAGCTGAGTTTTTGCTTATAACAGCACCATAAATAGGTCTACTGGAAAGAGCCATTTCCAATCGGTCGACGAACAAAACCCAAACAAGGTTTCTTGACTTCATGGATGTGTCAACCCAACCGCGAGCTAGTGATGATGCTATAGCCATGCGGAAAATCTGAAGAGGGTTCGAGAAGAAGTTCGAAAGAAACTGGCTGAAATGAACGAACACTACGAAGACGCCGTTGATCGGCACCGGAGGTTCAAGTAGTTCAAGGTTAGAGACTGGGTTGTGGTTCCAGCAGGTACGTATCACAAATCAAAAGGCAAGAAGGTTAGCCCATGCAAGATATCGAATATTTCGTGATAATACCTATGAAGTCGAGCTCCCTCATGGTCTGCACATATCGCCCATCTCCAATGTGCAGATAATTACAAATTTTATGGCCATTCACGTGCTGAAATGGACAATGCTGGTGTTGAAATATCAGGTGAGGATTCTGCAAAACAGAAGCACAGGGTTGAAGGAGTGATCCAAGTCCGGGAAATTAGGACTGGAGCGGGGGCGTATTCAAAATTTCTCGTGAAGTGGGTGGGACAGCTGGCTATGAGAACCCATGGTTAAGCAAGAAGGAGTTTATGGAAATTGACGCTAAATGTACCAAGTTGCAAAAAAAGGCAACTCGCATAGAGGACAGTTCTTTTAAACAGGCGGAGGAATGGAGGATAATGCCAACCCATGTAACTATGCTTTATTTCTAAGAAGTCTGTATTTTAAATTATTTTATCTAGTACTTTTGCTCAAAATAGTGTGTTTTCAGTTTGGTTCTCTAATTTGAGTCACCTGTGGAGTTTTTGGGTCGTTTTGTAGTAGTACTTGTGTGCTTGTGAGTAGAAGTCTGATATTATTGTTGGTAGGGGTTTGTGCACAAAGCCGTGGTTTCTCTTGGAAGATTGGAGTTAGCTCCTCTTGGAAGCTTTGAAGTGGTATAAAAGAAGACAAGTCTGCCTTCTCCAGCACTTGAGAAGAAGAGACTAGAAAAGAAGGTAGAAAGATTGAGCTTCAGCTCCACCTAGCTAGGGTTCTCAAGCATTAAAGGCTTAGGCTTTGAGGATTTGACCCCATGGCGCCTTCCGATCTCTCTGCCGCTGATATACGCGCAAGAGGCCAGCACAGGCCAGCACCAAGCCATTACTTTCTGCTGCTCATAACTAGAACATTTTGATTGAAGGTGCTTTCTCCAAGTTTTTTATAAGTTCAAACCGCAAAGTGTACTCTTTGTAATTTTCTAAGATTTTAGATTATGTAACATCAATATCTACTGCATGCTTATTTGCATCACTGATTAAAGGTTGAAGAACACGAAAAATGACAATCACGGATGCGGTAAAAAGAAAGACTAAAATTAAAGTGCGTTACAGCTGGCAACATTTCATTTTTCTCAAAATCAGTAAGAACCTTATCAGACCCTATTCTGGCATTCATATACGAAACCTTGACCCTTGAGAGAACCCATCCACACTCACTTACGGTAGCCAACCAGGGTAGATATTTCGGTCAAGATATGAGTTAATATAAAGAAACGAAAAGGACCTATTATGAACTGATGTCAACAGTTGATGTGCAATAAGATTGAAGCCAGTAGTAAACAAAAGTTGCTTTGATTTTACATAACTCTGTATGGCATACATTTGCTAAAAGAGTAAAGAAGGAGCCTTTCCAGTGCTGCAAAATAAAAAGTACAAACCCGTGAAAGGAAATGAACACCCGAATCTAACTTGGAGAGTTTCTTTCTTCTATTTTGAGAGGGGGATGGGGGGTCAGATATCTTTTCCAGAAATAAGACACCAACATAAGCAAATAAACGTGTAACTGGCATTACCAAAGAAGCCAGGGAGTCTTGACAGGTAATAAGAGGCACCTACATCTGGAAAGAGTCCCAAAGCCGTTTCTGGCATTGCAAATACCTTAAAGAAAATGTCACGTATAAAAACTTGTCAACGTAAAGGAGAAAAGGAGAGACAAACACACAGACAACTTGAAAATGAGGTAAAGATGAAAAGAAAATACTGACAGGGGACGCTACTTATCCTGTCTCAGGTATTAAAAAAAAAATAAACACAGCAAACAATTTATCATCTTTGGAACTGTTTAGAAATCCAACTTGCATTAAGTAGCTCTGTGTAGTGCCAGTAGCAAATTCAGAAAAAGAAAAATCGAGTAAGAATCCACAAATAGAACGAAAGCCTGAGTATCTCTGTCTGTAATGCTCTACCCTATTCACATGCAATTTGCCAGAGGAAGGCAAGGAGACCCACTTTGAACCATATGGTGCAAGTAGAAGTCTACAGACTACTACAACATTATGAAGGTAGAAGAGCCATACCGAATTCTCTGTTGCAACTCGAAATCTACCATGTATCGAAGCACCAGCTCCACCTCCCATGACTATACCATTTAGAATTGAGACCTTCAATTAAGTATGGAAGACGATATCAGTGCTGTATAAACACTTCTAATACCCAATACTGAAGCTTAAATGACGAGTGATACCTTGATAATGATCCATTAAATATAACGCAACTATTATCTAGAGTGGGTCACCTGAGTTTTACTGTATGTTGCCATCAAGTAGTTCAAGGTGAACTCGTTCCAGAAATATTCTGCACCTAGTTTCCAATTACCTGATATAAACAATAACATTAATCAGAGCAAAAACCTATGTCGTAACAAGGAACTATAACAGTAAAAGAGAAAGGTCTGCCTCCACTAATATCACGGACCACAGCTGCAACATCACCACCAGCACAGAAAGCTCTTCCTTTCCCCTACAGCCATTATAAATGGAACAAAATCACAAGGACAGACCTGATGGAGCTGTAGAAATTGGGATGAACGCCAGAAGACTAACCTAGAAAATTTTACTTTAGAATCTGGACTACTTTCGTCAAGGGTGATGAAAAATAACATAACACAAGCACATCATCTCCTAGAAGATGGTAAACCCATAGAAATGCCATTATGAGCATTCGGTGTAAGGCTTTCGATTATATTCTAACGGGCAAGCATCAGAAAAGCTAATATCCTAGTGGATTCGATTTTGGTGCTCATGCTGTAAAACATACTAAACTTCCATTCCATACAGTGGGATTGGCAAACCAAAGGACGTTTTCCTATCTCTTACATTAAGTTTGTTATTTACATAAAAAGATTGTTAAGCATGATATGCATTGTGGGCCCCATTCTCTAACAGTTAAAGCATTTAGAGCAGGTGATAACATAACATGGTATCAGATCTCTGGTATAACAAGGTCTTGGGTTCCACATTTTTCTTGCATCATTTGATGCCCTTTAATTGGTGCTGTTAGCACTCTGTCTATGCACTTGGTGGGGTGCACGTTGACTTGTTTCTCTTTGTCCCTCCACGTGCAATTGGCCCCTGTAACTGCTTAAGCTAAAGAGCAGATTGTAACTTGAGAAATATCTAGAGAAGAAGTATGAAGTCTAATAATAATGACTTCTTTGACTTGAAATCTACTGGCCAATAACAATAAGGTGGAAGAAGTGGAAGATTGGAAGGAAGTGGTACGACAGCTGCAATTAAAGAGACACTCAACTACTTACATCGGCTAGTTCTTTTTGTGGTACTTTTCTAATATGTAATACACACGTTTACAGAGCAGGTCCTATGCCTCCCCTCTCCCCTTGAACTATTTAAGAATAAATTTTGAATCAGAAACATTGACTTAGAATCAAGTTACGCGGTTAGGTTTAAAATCTGTGATTCTTATGGTAACCTTTTTGCTGCACTCTCAAAAAAGAATATGGACGTGACTGGCACTGAACAGGGCGACGCAATTGGCACAGGTGAAGTGGCTTGTTTTGGTCACGATTGTGCCAAGGTTACTTCAAGAAAAGAAAATATAATAGGAAGGCATTGCAAAAATATATTGTTGTGCTAACATTAAACAGCAAAAGCACCTAATGCAACAAATGTTGCAATTACTTCTTTAGAGTCCAGAACAATAGCATGTTCTTTTTTTTCACATAGTGCAACTTCAGAATTGAGCATTATGTTGTGTTGAGATGGAGAAGTACCTTCATGATTATTAACTTGACCTTACAATCATTCTCAAAGGCGAGAAAGAGTTCCAGTAACCGAGATATCTAGACAAAGAGCAATGCAAGTTATCATTAAAAAAATCTGCTGGACTCAGGTTAAAGCAAGATAGATGCTTCACTTTAGATTAATACCCAATTCTGAAGATATAATTGTCTCAACAACTGTAAGAAATGATGGTTTACAGTCACCAACAGCTACACTAGCACAACATATGGCATTTGGCATGATAATGCAAAGGCAGAAAATGCTAAATTTGTAACCACAGAAACATCAAGTAGCGAAAGCAAGAAGAGAATCTCAAAAAATCAGACCACTGCAGTGTGGATGTTATATAATCATAAGACAAACTAATTAACTGTAAAATGTACATCTAGATAAGCAGTTGCCCCAAGGTTTGTGCCTTCACAAATCTTATGTCACCACCATCGATCTCCATTGCTGTTGCAAAGGATGAAGACAGTTGATAACATATCCATAAGTGATCCTATATTTTGCCAAATCTATAAGTAGATGTCACTATACATAACTGTTGGTAATAATGATGGTTGTTGGCATCAGACCTATTGTAAAGGCACAACATTGTATCTACAACCAGAAAAATTATGTGTGGCTATGCCAAACACCCTCTTTTGCTAAATTAACTTTTTTAACCCTTTAGTGATTCAACCGTGTAGATTTAGTTAAAAGGCTGTGAATGAAGCCTCACTACTATTATATATAAATCAAATAAATATGATGCTACATCTGATGTAGATTTCATATTTTGGAGTAGGAATGTTGGATGGCTGTGGTGAAGGATGGTGAGGTGGGGTGAGGGAGAGAAAGAGGGAAGAAGGGAGTTAACTCGGAGAGAATTGTCTGTGCTATGAGTAAGCTCAGAACATGTAGTGAGTTGACTCACCGCCTAATGTTTATTGGGGTGTAGGTCGAACATATGGAGGGCAGTATCGTCATTTTGAAAATGCATGGTGCATACGCTAACAGATACCCTGCCAAATACAGACAGAATTCCAAGGTTGAGGGAATATATTATAAACTACAGATTCTTTGTGGAATCTGCAGATTCTTTGTGCTACTAGAGCTGTAGATTCCAAGGTTGAGGTTCGCTGATACTACACCCTCATCTCAATCACTTTGCTGATATTATCCCAAAGCAATAAGAGATCTAAGCATGAGCAGAGACACCCCTTTACTTACTCAAATTTGTTGGATTGACTGATACTACACCGTAATCTCAATCACCTTGCTGATATTATCCCAAAGCAATAATAGATCTAAGCATGAACTTAGACACCCCATAAATAGAGCAAACACATGGCTAGAGCTCTTGAGCGGAGGAACAACAAGGCGAAATGTGATTAATAGTCTTCTGAGTTACCAGCCAAAAACACCGCACCTAGCCAAAATTAAAAAAGGAAATTTAAAAAAAAAAATCGAATTTGCAGGTGATTTTGTGTTGCAGATGACCTTAGTAGGACTTAATAGCAAAACAGCCATGTGAAAACGAAGCCCAACTCCAAGAATCTGTAGATTCCATTGACAGATATGAAGAATATAATAAACCAAAAAACTGAAGAACAGAATGTTTTTCCAGTCTTGAAACTTACTTTTCAAAAGAGGTTTCCAGGTTATTTCCCTCAAAGGAGGAAATGAAATGAAAAACCATCCTTCTAACAAGAGGGTTCCGAGTTACTCCAATTTCCTAGTAGACCAATCACCTCAGAACTCCGTATTAAGCAGCAGTAATCTCTCTCCGAAGGGTATTCCTTTTAATTCCATACCTCCACAACCACTTGCTCAACAAAGCCTTGTTGAGAGGTTTATTTTTTTGAAAACTAAAGTGCCAAATTGAATGGGAAAATAATACTTGCTCCAACGTACTAGTGGTTATTGGAGTTTATCTGCAACACCACCTCACATTAAGAGCTCTCTGGAGCTTTTGAGACTTTTCTCTACTAAGCTAGGCATAGGAAACATAGGAAAAAAATATGTCTGGATATTTAGTGATGTATATCAAGGTAAGTCCCCCCTCTCCTACAATAAGTAGTCACAGTTCCAGCGAGCCAACCTCTTCTTATAATGCTCGATAACTCCATTGTAGATAGCCAAAAGTAAGACCTTTAACTATTATGCCTGATATGTGCTTGCTCTATTTAAATACTATGCATGAAGTCAACCAAAAGGATGCTCTAGGGATGCTCATTTATTCTTTTACGGATGCTCAAGTATAACTCAATAGCATGTGCTTGAGCTCAACCAAAAGTATAACCTTTTAGTACAATGCATCACATGTTGAATCCAGTTGGAGCAAGAGGGAGTAGAATGAAGTTCTTTTAGTGTATGCAATGCTTTGCATAAGCAAAATTCAACTTTACGTAGAAGTTTGGGTCTAATCACTCGATCTACATCCAAAAGGAAATAAAATTAAAAAAAAAGGGCTGCCCCAATGCACGAGGCACAAGTAACTGCAGGTCTGGGTAGTATGCGCCCACGCACAGTAAGGCACATCGGCATGGGCGTGGCCCTTTGTGGTGGCCTCGGGGCTTGGGTTCCAGCTGGACAGGTGTCAGGGTCTCAGGGAGGTGTTCACTTGTTGGCTTTATGCAATTGCTAGGCTGACAGGCGGAGCCTAGGAGTGGTTTTGTCTGATACGTGGCATCTTGATTTTGTTGGTTGGTTTGTTCTGATCCAAAACTTAAAGCAGAAAAAAGAAAAGAACAGAAAAGAAAAAGTATATATCTTCTTGATGTTGGTTAATTGTTTGTCAAGCAGGCATGTTGGCTTTTATATTATGTAAATTATTTTTTTGTGTGATTTTTCTTTGTAGGCCAATTTCCTATTGCAATGCCTACCGAATGGGGATGTCATCTATGTATGTCTTTGTCTATTTCCTTGCCCTTTATGGCATTGGTGTAACTTGACTGCTTTGCAATCATCCCCACATGTACATATTTCTAACATTATGACAAGAAAAAGGCTTACAAAGCAATGAAACGAGATATGTAACGACACAATGAGAAAATAAGTGTGTTTGGCATACCATTTGGGAAGAAAGGGCATTTAGTTGCTTGGGCCTGTTTAGTATAATTGCCCTCACGTATGAGCTCTCTTCCACCAAAATCTGCCAAACCCAGATATAAATAAGGTCAATCTCACGAGAAACAACAAAGTAGCCATTGAAATCACAACGACACTCCATTCAATTGACAAACAAATTCCCTTCTCCGGAGGAAGAAAAATCAAGAATGTTCAAGTAAACAGAGGATGTGTGACTTGGGCTTAACAGTATAGAGGTGAAGCTAGTTTGAAGTGGGGATTTACCTGATCAGCGTCCATGAATATGACTCTTCGTTGAGTCCGGTGATCGGTTTGAGCTGAAGTGAGAAAGAGAGCACTGAAGCACCCCTCAACCGTTTTTGTTCTGCCTGAGGTAATTTTTATGGCTTCTAAACTTCGTCAAAGAGTTCAGTGTAAATACTTCAGGCCAAAGTAGCAAGAAGAGGGTAGAAAAAAGCCACAAAGAAAGTTACTTATAGGGACACATTGGTCTCACCAAAGCACTTCCGATATCCGTCCAATCGAACTGAGATTTGGACATTTTTATTTTATTCGATTATTTTTCTTTTGTTTTAAAATATTCTCGTACATACGTAATCAATTACAAGCAGACAAGAGTTACATCGACATATAAAAAAGTTAAGCCCATAACCTAAACTGACCACACGAATGAATGATGTTCTTATTAGGTACGAACCAATTACCTCTACCATATTTGGAAATGCTAAAAAAACTGCCTACTCAAAAATCGAGGAAACTACTACAACGCAAAAGCCACTCAAGTCGGGTAAATAGAAGCATCAGCATATACATGATGAAACTACATTTGGTGCACAAAATCCCTTCTCGACCAGCAAAGTCTGCTAGAGCCTTGGCCAAACTAAAATATCGCTCTTATCCTTAGGCAATAAGTACATAGTGCAAGGAAGGCGGCAACACGCTACATTTAATAAGAAGGAGGCAATGTGGATCGACTGCACAACGTTACTTGTTATTGTGCAATTAAAATGGGGATAGATATCAACAGTAAAGTGTGTATACATTTCTACTCAAAGAGCCAGGATCGGAAAAAGCCAAGAGAAGAGTGTGTGAACATGGGGCATTAACAGTAGCAGATGCCCCCAAAGAAGAACCAATTGGACTCGAGTCGGTAGTGAACACCATTGGTTAGAATCCCTGTCTAGAATGGGGGGTCGAAAGCACAACAGCCATCACACAAAGCAATAGCCCTTATAAAAGCTTAAACTCATAAGCATTAATGTGGATCATGTGGAAAGTGGGTAAGAAAATACATAGGATGGGGTGGTGGCCCGCATGTAATGGATGAGAAGTGTGAATTTTAACCACCATCGGTTGACAGAATGGAGCCTGCTGAATCGAGGATACCAAGACCTTTACGTTATCAATAGTGGACTAAACTCAACTTGCCTGAATAACACATCAATACGAGGACATCAAAGAATCCTAGTAAACGTCTTCCTCCTAAAGTAGTGTTCTCATTAACCAATTTGCAATAGCGAAGAAAGCACTTTAAAAACAATCTATATCCATCCCTCTCAGATACCGTCTCCATTCCCTCTCTATCTCTAACTCAAACAACATTCTCGTCCACTCCCCCCCCCCCCCCCCCCCGTCGCCATCCACCTTATCCATCACCACACGCTAACATCTCGTAATTGGCTTACCTTCATCGTTAGTGACAACAAAGGTTGATATCTAACTAGTACTATAAGGTGCCAAATAGAACCCGTACAATATATATGGTTGCGCTAAAGAGGCTAATGGGAGGCAGAGGCGGAAGTAGATCGTTAGTTAATTATGATAAGTATAGTGGACCACCATAATAGAGAGAACCGAAGAGGCGATCAACCAGTTTACCTGTCTACCCGCCATCCGGATTGTATATGGATACAAGAAAGGGCTACCTAAAAATAAATTGATAGTATGACCCATACTCGACGAGTCGAATCATTTGCCATGTCTACTTAACTCCTCATTATATCCATATGACATAGCTTATACCCACGTGAGAAATGCAAAAATCCCAAATTAAAATAGGGAAAATCGGGCCTAGAAACCTCATAGGCATGTTATATGTGAGAGAGTAATTTAAAGGGCATTTAAGGTAATTTGCACCAAAATCTTCTACCTCACTTTCTTTCTTCCCAATCCCATTTTGCCATCGAATGATACCACCGTCAAAGCCCCCACAGTCATCAGCCGCCACCAAGTCATCAACCACGAGTATTACCTCATTTGCCACAACAACCCCAGCCCCCATCATTCCAACCTCCATACTATCATTGCCAACACCATCATCCTCCCTCGCCTTGCCTCCACCACTACCTCTACCATCCTCCCTCGCCTTGCCTCCACCACTACCTCTACCATCCTCCTCATCTCGCCATCTTCATCGTCCTCTCACACCCACCGCATCCAAAATCCAACTACCCCACCTTTGATCAGCCCCCTCCCCCCCATAAGATTTTGGGAGAGTAGCGACAAATTTTTGGTAGGGACGTGGGGAAATATGGGGGGACTACTATATGGGGGACATTATCCCGACAAGGAAGACGCCGGCGGTGTAATAAATGTTGATGGGTTTCATGGAGATCACCACTGCTCTTGGTCTGTGTGGAAAAAAATGAGACAAAAAGGTAGTTGGGATTTGGGAAAGAGAAGCCTAACGTAGGAAATCACCTTAATAACCTTCAGTTGTGCTTTAAAAGAATCACTTAATAAGGGTTATTATGTAATCACCCCTCTTAAACAAGTAAAATTATATGTGATACTTCATAGATTCAGTTCCTCATTGAAAAGTAGGGCCTAGGCACAAACAATGCTTGGATGATATAGAAAGCATCAAAAGAGAACGAAATGATAGAAAAGATGAAGAAAACTACGCAGTAAAAACTGAAAATTTATTGTTACGTGTAAGTGAAATTTAGGTTCACAATGTTATACCAAATATTAAAGAGTAATATGGTATTATCACCCATGAACGGAAGATGTAGAATATTCAAGTGAGGTTTTAGTTTGTGTTGATTTTAATATTCAAATCCATATCCCATGACCATGTCGTCCAACACCAACCACAAAAAAAATGAATGATCTTTTCTCCATAGATGTTGAAAAAGACATAAGCATGGGTTCGTTTTTTAATTGCCGGAAACATGAATCTTACCTTCTTCTTATTAGACGTACAATACCTAAAATGCTCCTCTGATTAGCAAATCAAAGGCAAATATGACTCTTCTGGCATCTCACAGGGCCCTACACGAAAACCAATCTCATTCTCCCATATCAACTTAAGAAGAACCAGTCCTGACTGAGAAAGAAGCAACAAAAGATGTTCCCACCCAATGAAACCCAAAGAAACCCAAACGCAATCATACAGAGTTACAACAAAGTAAAGAATCGATCAGGCTACAACAACTGGATGATCCCCAAGATCGGGATCAGGATCCAATCCAACTTGATCCCTAACAGCACCCCCAAACCAAAATCATACAAAGAAGCGGTCTCGTCTTCAACTACAACATCGGCGATTTCCTTTGACCCTCAAGTCATAGGAATTACCTCTGAGAATGAAAGTTAGGAAGAAGAACCCCTGGATGAAGAGATGGAAGAAGAAGCAAAGATCAACCTCTCAATCCCCAACATCAATCTTTCTCTCAATCTGATTAGAAGGATTCGATCAAAACAGAGAGAAAAATATTATTCCTCATAATGATCACCCCAAAATTAGTGATTTTCTGATGCTAACCTTTTGACAACCATATCCATGATAGTGAAATAAGAATTTTTTTTTTAATATTAAAGCTTTTAAAACTCCAGGACCTGATTGTATGGAAGATATGTTCTATCATAAATATTAGAACATTGTTGGCAAGTCTTGCTGTGATTTCATCAAAAGTTGTTATATATCTAGTACTATGCCTCATGAAAATAACAGAACTTTGGTCACCCTTATACCTAAAATTGAAAATCCCAAAAAAATTAACGCGTTTAGACTTATTAGTCTTTTTAATGCCACTTATAAAGCTATCCAAAGTGCTTGTTGCTAGGATAGACCCTTTTCTTAAAAATCTTATAAGTCCTGCACAGAGTAGCTTTTGTGCCTAGAAGAACTACTACTGATAATGTCATCATAACCGAGGAAATAATACATACTCTCAAGAATATGAAAAGTACCAAAGGTGGGCTTGTTTTCAAGATTGATTTAGAAAAAGTCTATGATAGACTCAACTGGAATTTCATCCAACAAACTCTGATAGACATCTAATTTTCATAATGCTTGGGTGAAAATTATTATGAGTTGTATCTCTGATAGTTCTATGTCTCTTTTTTGGGATGGTTCTCCTTTAAAACCTATTCGTCGTGGTAGGGGAATTAGGCAAGGAGACGTTGTATCCCCCTATATTTTTGTGTTATACTTGGAAAAAATATCTCATTTGATTGAAGTTGCAACAAAGAAAAGAATTGGATTGGTCTAATAGCCTCCAAAGGGGGGCCTTTCCTATCCCACTTATTATATACTGATAACTTTGTCATTTTTAGCAAAGAAGGTGAAAAAGTGTATGGGAATATAATAGAGGTCTTAAATAAATTGTGCAACATATCTGGACAAAAGATCAACCATCAGAAATCTTAACTTTATGTGTTCCTGAATGTTCCCAAAGGGAGAGTCAATAATTTGAGTCATATTTGTTACATTCCTTCAACAAATAATCTTGGAATTTACCTGGGTACACCTCTTATTCATGAATGCCAATCGTAGAGCCTCTATGATAATATTGTACAAAAAGTGCAGAGAAGATTGGCTGGATGGAAAGATAAAATCCTTTCACTGGCTGAGAGAACCATAATTACTCAATCCACTAATTCTACCATTCCCACTCTTGTGATGCAAACTTTGCCCTTCCCACCAGAGTTACTGAAAAACTTGGCAAAGATCCTTCCTCTGGGGTGACATTGAGGAAAAGAAAAAGATATATCTTGTCAACTGGGACAAGGTGTGCACTACCAAAAGCCAAGCAGGTTTGGGTCTTAGAAAGGCAAAATACAACAACCTTGCCTGTCTCACTGAGCTGCGTTAGAAAATAGCCAGTAATGAAGATCTTCTATGGGTTAAAGTCCTAAAACATAAATATATCAAGAACAATAACCCCAGAGAGTGGACAAAAGCTGTTGAAATTCCCACATTTGGAGAAGTATTCAGAAAAGTAATCATATCCTGACTAGATGGCTTAAATGGATTATCAACAATGGCAATAAAGTGAATTTCTGGTTTGATTGGTGGTGTGGTAAAGGCCCCTTAGCTCTTGAGGATAATTTACAAACTCAAACTTGAAAGTTGAAAACTTCATAACTGAGAGAGAATGAGATATTAACAAAATCACTAGCACTGTGAAACCTGAGATTCTGCCCCAAATCCTTAGGATTTACCTCCCTAAGGAAGAATTTAAAGAGGATACAATTTGCTGGGGAAGGCAACCTAATGGAAAATTTTCAATTCCTAGCGCTTATGATATTATTTTGGATATGTATTGTCTAATGACTTTGAATCTCACTGGAAATGGATTTGGAAATCAAAAGCTCTTAATAAAATCATCCCATTTCTTTGGCTCATGCTACATGATTGATTAATGTCTAATAGTCTTCGGGCTACTAGAAATCTAACTGTTGATTCTAGTTGTCTCAGGTGTAGGCACTTCCTTGAAGATACTGAGCACATGATGGGAAAATGTCCTAAGGCTAGGGAGCTATGGAAAAAACTCTAATCCCAGGCAGCTAATGGAAGATGGAAACCTGAGTGTAGAGGACTGGCTATACAAAATCTCAAAGGAAAAGAGAAGACTAACTTACAATGGAAATTCTTTTTTATTGCTGTTTTTATGGAAAATCTGGAAACGTAGAAATAAAGAAGCCATATAAGGGATTAATATCCCCGTGGAGATTTCGTGGAAAATCTGCCTCCTTCAAGCTAAAGAGTTTGAAAATGCCTTCGAAAAATCAAATGCCACAGACAATATAAAAGCTTACAAATAGTAACTTAGGCTTTCCTAATTGCAAGTACCATAAAAAATGAACACGGATGGATCCACTAAAAGCAATACTAATGGAGGCATCGAAGGGCTCCTAAGAAATCACCAGGGATAGTGGTTGACATGATACTATAGTCACATCCCTACATGTAATACTTTGGAAGCTAAACTCCTGGGATTAATCAAAGGTTTGCATCTGATCAAAGAAAAAAGAATAAGAAATATCATTGTAGAGACTGACTTTAAGGCTGTCATTGACTTGATGATAAAAGAAGATCATTCCATGCATCCTTTAAGCAACCTCATCAGCGAAACGATATTTCTTTTCGGAGCAACTATGAGCTTAATTTAACATGCTTTTAGAGATGCGAACCAGTGAGCAAACAGGCTCACAAATTTTGGAGAACCAAAAAGGGATCATTTTGTGTACTTCATGCAACCACCCGAGGTGGTCATCCCTTTGTTAACTGCAGATATGGCATGTGCTACCCATATTAAGGATTAGTTTCTTTTGTTGTAATATTTTGTAACTTTCTAAACTTCAATTGCACCAAGAAAAAGTTTTTGAATTGCCAAATTATAACCGTCCAAAAGAGGATATTGGGGCATACGTGGTGAGAGAAAAAGATAGAGATAACTAACCAAGGAAATTGTCTTTCTAGCCATTTTATTGTCTATTTCTAGAGTAATTCGTATGATGCATGAGTATATATGAAAGTCTATAAAAAGTTTCATCATAAAGGTAAGTTTTCTTAATAATATTATGGACATACTAAGAGTCCGTTTAAGATTGATTCTAAAAATAGATTTTAGCTTAAATCTTAATCAGTTTTTAAAATCAGATTTAATCTATTTTAATCATAATTAATTAGCTATTGGGGAAAAGTAATTGTAAATTAACTTAAAAATACATAAAATGATTAAAAAAAGTGTTTAAATCAATTCCATTATGACAAAATGATCATACATGATACTTAATAAATAAAATTTTAATATCCGTTTAGTGAGATAATATTAACATAACTTTCATTTGTAAATAACTATAATATACCATAACTTATCGAAAAAGCTATTTTTGCAAACCTACAAAAGTTATTAACAATTTAAGTTAAAAAATCCATCATCTT